>JAEAOA010001311.1:1802500-2390582 GCA_016746295.1 Potamilus streckersoni
TCACTTTTATGCCAATACAGTTTATCTCTGTCGAA
Source organism: Potamilus streckersoni (assembly GCA_016746295.1). NCBI lineage: Eukaryota > Metazoa > Mollusca > Bivalvia > Unionida > Unionidae > Potamilus > Potamilus streckersoni. The sequence continues at coordinate 1,802,536 of JAEAOA010001311.1, forward strand.
TTTCATTAACTTCCATCAATATCAACAGGCCATAAAATGCCTTTATTTCTGATAACATGACATCAGTCCAAACACCTTTGTGTTGATTTGGGTCGGTTTCTCACTTCAGGTGTGCATTAGTATTCGTCAATCTTGCTATTTCTGAAAAGACGTAATCGCTATAAAATAACTGAAAACACTCAAGTGGTGTTCTGGATCCATCAAATACTCATGTTGGACCTACATGTTCAGAAAATGTGTGCATATTCCGTTCCGATGTAGATTTTGTCCACTGACAAAATTCAGGCAACTCGTACACATTGTTGAGTTCAAACACTAATTGTCATCACTTTTGCCAGCAATAACATGCCATTCTTGTTGTAAATGTTTTCTCTTCTTGATTTATTTTTAAAAGATCAAAATTGCAGATATTTTCAACTATTTCGTCTCCAGATAATTCAGATTCATCGTCATGAGTCAGCCATTCTGGATGACATTAGGCGACTTCGAAGTTTTCTATTTATATATCGGAAAAATTCCATTTCTTGTAAAGAACTTACCTTAAAGTCTGAATGTATCCAAGCAGTATACAAAGGAATCACTTTATGAACGAAATATTTACTATAGGGAAATTCCAGACATTGACCAATCAGAGAATTTATTGCCAAAACGAGACAGGTGCTTGAAACCAGAATACCGGTTTAGAGTGTTGAGCAGGAGTCATTGTTCCTGAACCGTTTTACAGTGTTGAAAGGGTAAAGGCACCCACCATTCATGCATAACAGGTTGTTAGTTGCAAAATAATCAAGATTGTATTATATCCAGGCTAATCTAGTTATCTTGCAAATAAAGATCAATACATGTTTTTGAAAACATATGTATATGTACATTCACTGTGAATGCAAATGACAATCCTTTCACTAGCATGGGTTACAAAGAATATTATTAAAGGTAGTTGATGTTGGAATATACTACTTACGAATGCAGGCATCAATGTGAATTTGTAACAATTATGATTCCAGATGACAAACAAATTGATGCCTGAGTGGTGAATAAATATATCTGTTAACTAGCAGTAAACTCATTCTTTGAACTGACTTTGGATTCTTTTAAGTGTGCCTATTCTTTTATTCTTTTGGGTTTTTTCCAGCCAAATGTGGTTCCTTTTTACAAGTATTCACAGAAATTTGAAAATAAATTAAAACAAAGGAAGTCACATTTTTCTGCTTGACCTAAGAGATATTACAATAAGAAAACAAAATTATGAGCTCAAGCCTGAAAACTAAATTATAGGGCCTTGACTGTCATTGTATAGAAGCCAAGTGCCTGAGATTATCCATTCCTGTGCATATATATGTGCATATATATATAGGGTTATATTCTGCCTAGTAACAGATTTCTTCTGTTATATTCTGTTGACAAGTTCATGTATATGCTATTTCATCAAATAGCTGAATGCATTAAAATAATGAAATTGTTTGTGGCAAGTGTCACTGGTGCCGAGCAAACGTAAGTGCTTTTGAATCATTCATTACAAATCAGCATCAGAAAAGCAGACTGATATTACTTCATATTTGCTAAAAAAAAATATATTGCAGTGCTGATGTTTATAATTCTTTTGAAAATATTGCTGACATCTTAGGCTATTTTGTCATAAAATACTATAAAATAAATCGTCATGATATTACATGCATATGGTAAAAATTAATGACTTGAATTTTCAGGCGATTAGCATCCTTCCGCCTGCACACAGAGTATTAATTTAATTACTTGTATTCCCTTGATTGTTGTTAATATTATACATGTATTTCCAAACATAAATTAGATCTGAAATGTACCTTAAGAAACAAACCGGAAATACATACATGTACAGCTATAGCTGACATGTAGCGAGATGTCTACGATTCTGCGTTTTCGTAAAATAAAGGTACATTGTAATTTGTCCACTGTCTTTGAAAACCCTTGAATATTTTATGTAGTGAACATGATATATTCTTACTAAAATAATCGATTACACTACTCTTGGGAACCAAAACTAAATAGAATGTTAAATAAACATGTAACTTGCCAAAATTGTGCTTGAACATTGTTCGCTTTTGCTGACCATTTCTTGTATAATTTTTGCGAGATTGGCATTAAAAGGTTGCATTTTGTCGAATTAAGCGGGTCCATGTCACTTCGGACCAAAACTTATGCTTGACATATCCAGGTTATCGAGTTAACAGAGGTCGAGATAAGTGGGCAAAAAATACCTCTCACGACATTGAAGGTTGATTCACAGGAGTCTGCAGTTTTATCAATAAAGCACGTCGAAATTTCTGACTACATGAAATCACCTTAACGGTATTATACAATAATAAGGAATGCAACTCAAGATATGACTATCTTTGCTAGACGTGGGTATTTGACAACAATATCAGCAGTTCCAATCAGTGACCTATACATTGTCCGTATTTAAATTCTGGAAGTTAAATAATTTGGAGTTATACAACTTCGAAATCATCCTGGTTCAAATCTTGTCATAGCACGTTAGCATCAACTGTAAAGCTCTTTATGGCACAAAATGCAAAAGGCAAGTCCTGTCTTTCAATTGTCATACAAAGTAACCAATTAGGTACCCATCGACTTTGCATTCAAGCTATTTTCATTGCCGCACATTTAAACCAGTTTTTTAAACACGTATCCCGCTGGAAATTTTGAATCGCCATGCTTAGCATTCCCATCAATTTCCGTTACGCGATGATTCATTAGGTAAGTGTTGACCAATCAGAAAGTGCTTTACAGCGATCAGCTATTAAATAATATACGGAGCAAATATTTGTTAGAAAGCTCGTTGCGGAATAGGACCGGAGACAGGTTGGGAGAAAAGGGAAATTCTGCTTTAAAAATAAATTTAAAAAAACCAATCTTGTTTGAGGGCCATCTGAATTAAAAACAAAACTACAACAACAAAAATTTGACAAAAAAATATAAAAAAAGAAATATGTGGAAAGAAATTATTGTTCCTAAACTGAACAATAAAATTATAGCTATCAGAAACAGGAACTTAAAATGTTGCTGAAAATCTTTCAAATTGTACAACAAAAAAAAAATTATATTATCTTATAGATATTTGTTATTGAAATGCCAGTGATATTATAATCACAAAATGTGACTATAATTTCAGAACTTTTGGTAAATTCTCAGTGAAATTTCAATCACAAATTCTTGCTGATATTTTCAGAAATTTTGGCAGAGTCAGTGAAATTTCAATCACAAAATTTCACTAATTTCAGAAATTTTGTAAAATCTCCTAAAATACCATAACTTTTACTGAAAGAAAGACTTTTGTGTGAATGTCAAAACATTTTCACAGTGATTTTACTGAAATTACATTTTTACTAGGGTATGATTTTTGTTGAGCATAATATACTAGGAAGCCAAAAAATAACATCAGATCAAGTGCAAAATCCACCTTGCATCAAATTTTCCAGGTCCAAAGATTCATCTATGCTTGTAGTTCTTGTGATAAAGTTCAAAATTACACCTAACATTTCTGCTAAATCAGTCTAAGTTCAAAATCTATCAGAAAGACAGGAAATGAACTGAACTATCAGAAATTTTCCATCTAACAGTTGTCCTTTACGAGGAATATAAGAAGTAGTATGCTTAACTATTAGACAGATTCAATCTGTCACCTTAGCTGTATTCCCAGTATGCCTAAAGTCCGTTGGAAATTTGGATTTGTTAGGTAGAATATGGCCTGAATTCACCTAAAATCCAGGTGGAATCTGCTTAAAAATTTTTGTACAGGTGCTTTTAAAACATAATTTATCATATGTTCTCTTGTTTTAGACATGGTAATCAATCTCAGTTTTGATGGTGTTAGTACTGTATATTTAACACTGTGAGCTAGTTGTCAACATTTTGCTAAGTTTAAGAAAGCGAAGTCCAGAATAATGGGAAAAATATGCAGATCACCCAAATATTCACAGTAAATTAGGTTAATGAATCAACTTGAAAATTAATTCAATTATTCTTTTGTCATTTATCTGAGGAAAATATTGTGTGAGACTGTTCATGTCATCATCTAGTGTGTATTCTTTATCCAATATGGTCACTCCCCAGTATTGCTAATATCTGATGTACTTTGTTGGATGTTTTCATCTAATTTAGAAAATTTTCAATATTTACTTATCTGTTAGTTTATCTACAGTATCACATATCATAAAAAGAACAATTTGATATTAACATACTTACACGAGACATATGCAGACAGAAAGATGCATCATATTTAAGGAATTGATTATACATGTACAGACCTAAGAATTAATATATGCATAAAGAAGTTTTGAATATTGTCATCAATCCTTAAAATGATGCAAATCAATTATCATGAACTTATTTAATAACAGCAAAAATTTAATATTTCCCACACAGATGAGCAGTTATCAAACTGTAATGCGAATTATTTGACACAAGAACAGTTGATGCAAGCTGTTAAAGCAAACAAAAGGCATGACACTTGCATATGAAGGATTGTTATGAATATTCTGGGTGAATTTGTGGATGCAGAATTGAAAAGAAAATAACAGTATTGTAAAAAGCAAGTGTGTGCAATTTTTATTTAATTTTTCTTAACAAACTGCACTGGAGATGAAAAATTACTATCAAACAACACTATTATCACTACATGTAAATGTGTTAATAATCAGTTGACTATTGTAGCAATAGAAGCAAAAGCAAAATACTTGGATTCCTCCAGTTACTATAGATTTAGGTGTGAAATTATAAATGGGGAAAAAAAAACAACCAGTTTTCAGCAAATCCATATACAGTCAACAGAAATGGCATAGATTGTCGACTTATAAGACCCATTTAAAACTCTCTAGATAGGTGTAGGTGTGTGAGCGCTATTGCAGCATGCATTTTCATATGCCAAACAAAAATTGCAAGTGAAAGACAATAGCTCATCTGGTGATGAAACTTTCCTTGTTTATTAATCATAGTAGTTCAGTTGGTAGAGTGAAAGATATGTAATCCAAGGGTTGGTGGTTCAATACCTGCCCAGAGCAGCCAGGGTCTGCTGCCTTAGCATGACCTTGGGAAAGGCACTTAACTCTCATTGCCTATGCATGATATAACCTGTAAGAAAAACATTCAGAAGAACTTGATCGGCCAGGATGTACAGTGCATGTCTGTGAATGCTAGTACATCAGGTTTTATTATTATTATTATTATTATTATTATTATTATTATTATTATTATTATTATTATTATTATTATTATTAAAAGAGGGTAACACAATTAGCTAAGAACTAATCTACTTTGAGGCCCTTATTCAAAGGAATTTATTTATTTTAGCTACATCTCTGAAGCCACTTGATATACTGGGTTTGGAAAAAGGAAATAGAGTGGGCATTTCTAATCTCAACTGGAATACTTGGAATACTATTCCAGATAAAAGTTCCAGAGTATTGGAAACCTTTTTTAAATAATTTCTTATTTGGTTTGGGAATTTTGTAATGTTTGGTAAACATTGATGGCATGTTGTTCGTATTTCCGGGTAGCCTATACTTGAATAGTGATTGTAAATATTCAAGAGCACTATTATTGGCTATCCTGTACATTAATTTGGCTTTTCTCAAACATATTTGGTCTTTAATAGGTAATAGTTTTAACTTACCAGCCAAATTTTCCTTGCTTTCTTTCTGGATTGATATTAACTCAAATATTGCTCTTTTTTGGAGATGTGCCAGCTTTTCTAAGTTTTTATCATTTGAATTACCCCATACTGTATTACAGTAGTCTAATTAGGGTTGTATGTAAATGTTATAAAATAGTTTTCTGTGCCTTTCTGAAAGAAAGTGTTTTATCCTACTGAGAAGCCATAAACTTGAATTGACTTTTTTACTGATATGTTTGATATGTTCAGTCCCTGATAGGTTATTGTTTACTAAAACACCAATAGACTATCGTGACAGACCATTTACAAACTTTTATCCTTCCATGTCAAACATAGTTCATCACTATCAAGTTTTGTTCTTTTTTTCCGTGTTGAGATAAGTAATATTTTAGTTTTACCAGCATTAACCATCATGTCATTGTATGTGCACCAGTTCCCCATTTTGTTTAGGACATTCTGTAGAGAAATTTTGAGTTCATGCTTTGTGTTTTGGATGTCTGTCAATGTTGTGTCATCTGCATAGAGATTTGTAGATGATATTGAGTTCCTTTGTATAATTGGTAGGTCATTGATAAATAAATAGTAATGGACCTAGAATTGAGCCTTGTGGTACTCCACATCTCATTGTTCCAGGTTCAGACAGAACATTATTTATATAAACATGTGTTCTCTCACTTAAGTATGAAATAAACCATCTAACTGTGCTTTCATTACATTGGTAGATTTTCAGTCTCTTTAAAAGGATTTCACGATCCACCATGTCAAAAGCTTTCCTGAAATCTACAAATACAAATCCTACTATTCTACCTTGGTCAAGTGCTTGAAGCCATTTATCAGTTAGGGAGATCAAAGTAGTCTCACATGAATGTTTCTGTCTAAAACCTGATTGATTAGTGAGTAACAGCAAGTGTTTGGTTAAATATGATATGAATGAATCATGGACATGTTTTTGAATCAATTTTGACAACTTTGGTAGTACTGAAATTGGTCAGTAGTTATCAGCATCATCCTTACGTCCAGATTTGTGAATAGGAGTTATGTTTGCAGTTTTCCATATTTTGGGGACAGATGAGGTTGCGATACTTAAATTGATTATGAACGTTGTGCTATCTATAATAGCAGAGGCAGAAGATTTAATGAGTCGTGGACCAATCTGATTAAGTCCTGTAACTTTCTTAGTATCAAGTTCACTGAGACATTTCTTAACAAAGTTTTTTTATTCTGGTGGGATAGAGAAACATACTCTTTATAAATTTTGCTGCTGCAGAACTTTTTCAGTTCATTAAAGTTGTTTTCAATCACTGGTTCTTTTAACTTTGTGGTAATGTTGGTGAAAAAAATCATTGAAAACATTTGCAATGCCATTGTCATCAGTGACTATGGTGTCATTCACCAAAAGTGAGTGAATTTTATTTATCTGATCTTTGTGTGCTCATCCAGTGAGTTCATTAAAGACTTTCCAAATGTAGTTTTTGTTGCTCTTTTTGTTTTCAAGCAATGATTGATAATAATTTTGTTTAACTTTTTTAATCATACTTGTTATTTTATTTCTTCATACTTTACATTGTGCATGGTTTCCCATAGCCTTGAATTTGTCCTGTGTTTTCATAGCATCAAGTATTTCAGTTGTAAGTCAATTAGGTTGGGTTTTATTCTTTACTCGATGTACTTTCAGTGGTGCATGCATAGAGACTACATATGTAAATAAGTCAGTCCACACCCTTAGAGCTTCATCTATGTCATCCAAATTTTGAATCATACTCCATGGAACTTTATATAGGTCATTGAGAAATTGTTCTTCATTAAAATTTTTGAATGATCTGTGATAGTTTTGTAAGTATTTTTCTTATTTCTCTTGCATTTGACCTTGTCAAAAAGAGTAGGATAGTGGTCACTAAGACCAACTTTTGGTATGTTAACACAAGCTACATTGTCTGGTAGGTTGGTATAAATGTGAAAAGAGGAGAGTGATTGATTTTTATGTTACCCTTGTGGGATCATTTACCAGTTGGACTAGGCCTAATGATTCACTACCTTCCATCCTGTTGTTCCTTATTTGAGTATTGAGAAGGTCCTTGTTTTTATCACGGAGTATATTATGTTTCTTTCTCCTGTGCAAGAATATTTTCCATTTGTCTCAAAAAGTTGTCATTCTGAATTGCCTTGGAGGAAGGTGGCCTATAAATGAAACTAGCAAGGAATGATTTTGGATAATTTTGATAAATTTCCACCAAGATACTCTCAATTTCCTGTGACTCCAAGTCAAGTCACCTTTCTGCATTTACATCTTCAAGATTGTATCTGGGTACAAATTACTCACATCACTATCTTGTATTATATTCTGAGTGCAAAAGGGGCCCCGAGTGGCCGAGTGGTCTAAAGCGCTATCTGTTACAGATCACTGCCATCTCACCTCTGTCTGCGTGGGTTCGAGTCTAGGATTCGGCGAATGTGGATATGTGAGAAAGCTTGCCAGTAGCTTCTCGTGGGTCGGTGGTTCTTTCCGGTGATTTCCCGGTTTCTTCCTCCACCATTAATACTGGCCGCCATGAATAGCCTATCGTGTGCTGAAAAATGGCGTTAAGCACAACAACAACAACAACTGAGTGCCATGCATGTCTTCTTAGATTTAATTAATAAATTGGATAACTTGATACATATTAATAGTGATGTCCATGTTAGATGGACTAAATGTATTTTCATTTCTAGTGGTGTAAAACTGAACGGCCCAACAGAGAATTTTCCAGTGATAGTGTTTTTTGTTGCATGGGAGATTGGTGGCCATGTTTTTTTTTCTTCAGGTTATATATATGCAAGTTAGTACAGATACAAAGAATAATAATAATAAAGAGAAATGTTTAAGAAAGAATTTTAAACTTTGTATCTTGCACTTATTTCCTAAATCAGATACATGTTCTTATTAGTAATTGAATATTTTAACTAGTTTTTTTTGCTATTGATCATGGGCTCTACAATAGAGAATTATTGTCTTTTTCAGCAAATCTACAAGATACTCAAGGATAATAACATTAAGTGTGCTTTTATATTGGGAGATGAAGGAGATTACAGAATTTACCAGTGCCTTGGCTCATCCCATTCAATTGAAGTTCAATTAGATGCTGTAGGAGAGAATGGAATCAACATAGGAGGAATCAGATTGCTTGAAGATCAATTAGGAAATTTAACAATGCACAGCTGGGGACAATTACAGACAATATTTATCATGGGAAGTCAAGAAAAAATTGAAAGAGTGCTAGAAGTTATTCAAGCAGAAACTGTAACAGTCTCTTACAAGATAAATTTTTCTCAAGCCAGTCACCAGCCAGTTGATATAGAGGAAACGATTTCAGTTGGAACTGCTAATCCCTAATGGTTTTTCATTTTGTCGTATGACATTTGTGCTTTTGAGAAATTTTTCTTCACTTTCTTGGGATATATTTGAATATTTTATCCAAGAACAAACCAGCTTTAGGAGTTCTCTCCATTTTGTGTATTTTCTGCAGATTTATTGTACATGTATTTTGGACACAAGTATGTTGGCATTGCTAATAAATTGCAATGATTTTAGACAACAGAGTTTACATTAAGGTGAAGTAAATTTTGTAAGCACTTGTCCATCTGTTCATCTGACCTTTTCCAGATTTTTACCACAGGATTGAAATTCACAAAATGTGCATGTTTTAAAGAAGTGCCATTATTGGCTACTATCTCTGATGTCTCAGAGAGGGGGTCAATGACAAATTGTATAAAGCATCCATTATGACAGTTTCAGATCAAATCTGGTCATAGCAAGAAGATGCTTTTTATTTGTGATAGAGTTTGTATAATGACTCCTGGGTTACAGTCTGGTTGTAATGGGGGTGAGGTGAGGCTGGGGATTTTACAGTGCAAGCCATTCCTGTTGCTCTCCTTTTCAGATTAATTCCATTTCTATTTTTATAACATTTTAATGTTTGGATTTCATAAGGATCTTTACAGACTCATATTTTTATAATACTGTTCATAATGAACTATTTTGCATATTAAGGCTGTTCCAGTAAAATATGCCAGGGACACATGGAAGACATTTTAAATTTAGGTTACTCACCCAAAGATGCAATTTAGAATTTGCTTATGATAACAAATGCTGTGATATACATGATGTGTGTGAATGTAAAGTTTATATTTATATCCTGCTTGTAGCACTTTTGTGTTGTAGCTTTTGTTTTTGTCCACATTTGTATTTTTTAACAAGATAAAATAAAAGAGTATATTTAGAAGTTATAATTTTGGCACATATTGTGCATATTGATTAAATGCATTACATATTGTTGCAGGAATTCCAATGTGTTACATTTCTCTCGATATGAGTCACTGAAACTCACTCAGAATTCATTTGACCTTACAAAGATGTTACCTTGACAAAGATGTTTGCTTCCTTTGTCACAAGTTCTGGCAGCTTGTGCCAAATACAAAAATATAAAATAGATTGTAAAAATATTGAAGCCAAAACTTTTGTGATTTATTCTTTCAGCAACCACTACCTGTGTTCACCAGTACTACTGCATGGTGGAAAATTGATATTTTACAACCAAGCCAAGCAGTTTTGGATAACATATTGCTGGGATAGTATAAAAATGTAATTTTTCTTTAATGCCCCATGACCTCACACAGTGATATCTATTTACAGTGCCTGTCATTTCAGTAAATCCTGTCATTATAATGTTGAATATGAAGATATTTATCAGTATTAATAGACAATTGTAAATCCTATGCTTCCTCAAACCATTTCATGAGTTTCAGGCAACTGTATATCAGATACCACCCAATCAAACCATCTTAGATCAGAAACTGTTCCACTGGCTGAGAAAATTGTTTAAAAAATACAGTGGTTAAATGCATGAAGATCAACTCAAATATGTTGCTGAATTTGAATCATATTTAACTCTGACGAATAGTGGCGCTTCACAACGCCACTTGCAAATAAGGATGCTGTCACTATTGTAAGAAACATTATCAGAATTATTTTCACAAGCTGGTACAAATGACACATTAATAAATGATCAAGGAACAGAGTTCATTGCTAAGGTGACTGTTGAATTATACAAAATGATGGATATTCCTCAACAGTTTACACCTAGTTTTGTTCTTCACTGAGTGTGCGAGTATACTCATCTAACTTTAGCTACAAAATTAACACCATGTATGAACATACATTGTACCAACTGGGAAATTATGACTCCTTCAGTAGTGTTTTCCATGAACAATGAAGTTAATGCTAGTAAGGGGTACTTGCAGTTTGAAATACTTTATGAACAGATATCAAAGTTTCCTCTTTCACATTTTCCAGATTTCAAGTCTATTCTAAAATAGTACAATATGTACCTGCTACAGAAGCTGGCAGATTCTTCTTACAACCATATAAAATTATGTGAAACTACATCTAGAAAAGGCTCCTTGTTTGATTACGTCTATTGACAGATGAAAGACTAGTTCAGCCAAAAAATTGAAGCACCAATATACAGGTCAATATGTTGTGCATAGTGTTCCTAGCTCATACTTTTGTTTAGATGGAATTATTGCCACATTCTGTTCATGTTGATCAACTAAAACCAGCACCTATTCATAACCAACACCATCAAAATTCTTTACAGTTAGTAGAAAGGCTTCCAAAATCATTATAATATCAACAGCTACTCAAAACAGTTCCTGACCAATCTGTTTCAAATCATGATAATAAAATGATTCCTAGTATAGTAGTAATAGTCTTTATGGTCAACCAAAATGTGTTAAAAAGAAACCTCATAGATTTGTGGCTCAGATCGTGTCGATCCAAATGGAGGAGATTCTGGGGAGGTCGTAAGATTGAGACTGCTCTGGTGGCCTAGTGCTTAGAGCATCTAATTCGGATGCTGGAGGTCATGGGTTTGATCCCCGGCTGAGTCATACCAAAGACAAAAATGGTACTAATAGCTGCCTTGCTTGGCACTCAGCATTAAGAAGTTTGTATTGGGACTGGTCAGCCTGGTGTCAGGATAATGTGACAGGGTAGGACATCATGCTACATGCCTGCAGCATGATGAACCGTTGCTAGACATCACTGTAAACTGCCACACTGCAGACATAATAGCTTTAATGTATTCATATGATTAATATTGTAGTTACATTGTGTATGGGGATGTTTGTAATTGTTTTTAACATTACTGTTCAGTATTGATATTCTATTCCTTTTGTACATATTTGTTGGAATGGAATTAAAAACGCTTTTTCCTGTAGGACTGGTCAGCCTGGTGTCAGAATAATATGACTGGGCGAGACATCATGCCACATGTCTGCAGCATGATACTCCAGTGCTAGACATCACTGTAAATTGTCACACTGGAGACATCGTAGTGATATGATTGAAAAATTGTTAACAGCTACGTTAAAAATCTAAATCACACGCGCAATCACACAAACACATTTTTTTTCTGTAACAAATCTTCAAAATTGACCTTTTTTTAACTTATGGGAAATAATCCTTACTCCTAGATCTAGGAATGTCATCCCAAGTTACTTCCCTTATATTGTGGTGCTCATAGAGATTGTTACTTATTAGATATCTGAGAATAATTTTTCTGTTACTTTTTAATGTACGCAATTAAAATGTTTTTAAAGAAAAAAGAACTGTTCTTATGTTTTTAAATGTACATAACAATTGTGCCATTTCATAATTTTAGATTTTTCACTTTTAATTTTAACATACTGTAACATGTTATAGGTTGTTTAATGTTTTCTTCATAATCCAAATCATCTAGGTTGTGATTTATTATGACACAATTATATATATATATATATATATATATATATATATATATATATATATATATATATATATATATATATATATATATATATATATATATATATATAAAGTACTTAAGATTTGTATCAAATGTGTGACTCTTCAATTTACTATACTGACAGTTCTTATTGGTAGCTTTACATATAAATAAGAAAATTTTGCGTTAAGAGGTAGGCTGCAACCATTTATTACATCACTCAAGGTGTCCAGGTTAATGGTATTATACTCATTAATCAGCCATTTTGTAACATCACTTGAAGTGCCCAGATTAATGATGTTATACACATTAATTTAATTGTAGAAAGGTTCTGGATATTTTCAGTATGAGAGTTTACTTGTTTCCTTGGCACCACATACATATTTTGTTATGTATAGCTATGAGTCGTGTATGTAAACAGCTTACCTGATTTTTGTATGATGGCACCACAGATACATATTTTGAGTGTGTGAGAGTTTTTTTGAATGTGAAAAAAGCATGACAAAATGTACATATTTTTCAGTATTAATTTATTACTTTCTAATCAAATCAGTAATGCTTTGAATTTGTTTTTTAAATTTGATTTTATTTAGATTGTCCAACTTCCACCAAATATGGGCACACAGCAGGTCTTTGTTTTCCACAAAGTATTATGATTGAATACAGTCAGCAATGTTTGGCTGTATATTCTGCTGTGCTTATATGTTTCTGGAATGTACTAGTCTTTAAATATTTAAAATATAGAAATATATTTTGGTCAAACATTAAACTTTTTAAATAGTTTTGTTACTGTGGTAACCAAAAAATGCAGCGAAAATTATTAATGTGTTAAAGCTGATTTTATAATGTCTCCAAAATGTTAATGCTTATGTTAAATATGAAAAGAAATAAACAAAATCATTAAATTGATTTGTTTCATTATTCTGTTATTCATTGTCTAATTGCTCCCCATCTGTGTCCTTACTCAGTGAATTAGCAATTTTAATGTTCATTAGCATCTGAAGCGCATCTTGCTTTGTATAGTTTCTTTATAATTATGATGTTCATAGGTGCCACTTACTATGTTTAGCCAGTGTTCCATTATTATTGTAAGCATTAGTAAATGACAGTTCAGTTATTATACATCAAACTTTAACTTGAAACAGCTTGAACATTGCAATAGCAATTAAACAAAACAAAAGAAAATCAAATGACTAGAGTGATACTGCCTGCCGTAAATTTCTTGGTTGGTCTTTCCTTTTATCATGCCTCCACACACATGCCCATGATCATTATACTTTTAATTGCTCACCTGTATATGGATTATGCTTTTCTGGTACATTAAAAATGAAACAAAAGTAAAGCAATAAAAGGTTTGTCATTTTCATTATCATTTCTTTAATTCATCATATAAATAAAAATTGAAGACTGTTACGTAAGAATAGCATAAGAGTACATCTTTCCATCCTAGATGTACAAGTACTTTCCTTTGTTCTGTTTATAGCAACTGTATCTGACACATTTCCAAGATTTGAAACTTTGCCTAACAAATTTATTTTAGTGATAATATAGTACAATAGTGAACCAGTCTGTACCTTTAAAGAAAATGTTACACAAAAGCAACATTAACAGTGTGACTTGTGGATGTTCTGTGACTGTAAAATGTCAGATCAGGAAAAGTAAAATAATAAAATAAAATAGAGACAATGAGTCATACATACAATTATATTCTTTTAAAGGATATACAATTTATTAATTTAAAGAAAATTATACAATTTTATATAATACATTTGTATTAAGGCCATTAGGATACAAAGTATCTAATTTATGAATCCAATAAGCTTCTTTTAAGAGTCTATTCATGTCTCCATGCTCAATATCTATTGGCATGAAAGAAAAATCAAGTATACAGTGATTATTGGTATTAAAATGTGTAGAAATATTAGAGGAAAACTGAGGATCTTTATAATTTTTAATATGAAAGCAATGATTATTCATTCTTTTAGAAACTTGTTATAGTGTTTGTCCAACATATTGCATATTACATTTTGTACAGGTTATCAAATAAATGACGTCAGTTAATAGGCAGTTAATGTAATAATGTAGAGAAAATGTCTCTTTTGTATTAGCGCTACTAAAAGAACCACTTTCTCTTATGTTTGCACATTGAGAGCATCGATGTCTATTACATTTAGATGACGAGAATCATCTTTTTTTTTATTATTTTCTGTATATTTAGTTCTAATTAAAACTTGCAAATTCTTGGGTCTCCTATAAGCAAGAATAGGTTTATTGTTGTAAAGTGATTTTACGCTGTTTTTCTTTGATAAGTTTAGGAGAATCCAATATTTATTAATTGTAAGACCTATATTAGGTAATTAAAAATTGTATTGTATTGTAAAAGGAATTATATTTTTCTCCATGGTACAGTTTGCTGTATTTAAAGCCTCGTGTTGAGTAAGATTATGGGTTTTGTTCAGTGCAGACTCAATGATATGTGTTGGATAATTTCTGTTTTGGAAATATGTTTTTAAATCATTCAATGAATTTTGTAATTGAAAATCATCTGAAATAATGTGTTGGTATCATTTAGCCTGGCTATATGGTATACCGTTTTTACATGACATTGGATGGCATGAAGACCACCAGCATCCACATACTGGTGGATATTAGTTTCCTTGACATGAATATTTGTAGAAATAGTGTTATCAATATTTTTGATTACATTTACATCTAAAAATTAAACATGCATGCTTGATGCAGTATAAGTAAATTTAATTGTCAGATGAAAATGATTTAAGCAATTAGATCAGGAAAAGGACATCTCGACACCGTTTTACAAATTTGAAAAGAAGAACATGATAGTGATGCAATACAACACTCAGACTGAGCAAACTGTCATGCTCATTGCAGAATATTTGCATGTCACAATCATTTACCAAAGATAGACATATAGACTAGTTAAAGTCAGTGTTGAATATAAATTGTCAGAATATTTTGTGTTTGCATTTCAATTTAATTCAGATCCACTGGATATTATCCCATTTGTGAAAAGTATTTTGTCCAGCTGCAAAACAAGGTTCATAACAAAAGAAAATGTACAATATTTTCATACATTGTACAGTAATTATAGCATGTAACATATAGATTACACTTTTATGCTCTGATTGTGTTTTTGGCCACTTGTATCAGCTATAATTACAGTTATACTACTCTCATGGTTGTCATATATGCCTCTTCAAAATGACAGCTATTTTTAACCAAAGACTCAAATGTCATCATGGACCATATTTGATCCCATCATTGTAATACCTTGAGAAAAACATTCCACATTTGGCCTAAACTAACCACATTGCAACAATTAGGTATCAGCTAAAAGCTTGTTGTGTATACATATTAGCCTTAATCATATTACTTGGATCATGCATCATTGCACTGGTTGCAACAAATGCTAAAACAATTCTGGTACACAGTAGATTGGTTCTGGCTGGTTTCTGTAATGCATGGATAGAACATAAATATGTATGTTTTTACTTTTGTTTTAAAAGATCAGTTACTTTTCAAAAGTGGTAGATTTCAGCTATAAAACTGTATGTGCAGTAGACTTCCTTAAAAACTCCTACAGTTCGTAGAATTACATGTTAAAGCCAAGTGAATATTAATTATAGGTAATGTATGCACTTATGTTCCCCACTGATAGGTCACATGCCTTGATTTGTACACAAAGCTTACAACTTTGTTGATCTTCCTAAGGGTAAGGGACTAGCATGGGTATTTATTAATTTATCAGTCTTTATAGAACTTCTAAAAAAAATTGATACTGTTTATTATTGTGATTGAAGTTTTCACTGGCAAATCAGATTGGTTTCTTTTTTTTAACAAGCCTAACAGGCACTTCACTTAAAACAGAGAAAGAGCTCCGTCTGAAATTAGAGTGGACCCAAGCATCAAGCTATTGGATTTTGTGAGCACTGTATATACTGATTTTGCTGACAAAATATTTCTTAAACTGCATTATTTACCTTTTAAAAAAAAAACATTTTTTAACAGAATAGTTGACAAGTAACATTTTATACAAAGAAATATTAGTTCAAGTTTATAAGCCCTTTACAGTTTCTTAGTCATTGTAGATCATACAAAAACATCGTGTGCGCATGTCCAGATTGTATGTCCGATTGCATTATGAATTTAAATTTGTATGATGTATGTATATTTAGCAGTATAAAACAGTATTATGATGATCCATTGATTGGCAGATTCAACAAAGAAATGTCTTTCAAACTGAATCTTGTTATAAGGTAACCGACTTGTATCAAATCCAACAATCACAAATTGACATTACGAATTATCAATGGTTTAAATGTGAATAGCTGTCACCTTTAAACTTAATATAAAGATCAGGGAAAGGTAGAGTTTTGAATAACTTAAACTGTACTGTTTCAATTTTTCCATAATGTACATGTTTTTAAATGTTGGCTAATATTGGCAGTTTTCGAGTTGATATGGAAAGAATATTAATATCGTGGATGAAATAAAAACGAGTAGACGTTATATAGTGTGTATACCGAGCTGACATTCATAGTGGGTAATTTGATAGTAATTTAAATTAAATTATCGAAGTAAATAGTACAAATAGTGCGATCGTATACAGAGGAGATGCCACTTCTTGTTGCATCTTTATACGGAGCAATAGTTGAAACGCGGCACATACAAATAGATCGAAAAGATAGGAAAAAAACAAAACAAAAAAAGAATAACAATGAAACAATGTATTAAAAAGATAGAAAAACAAAATACAGAATAACAATGAAACTATGCATAAAAAAGATAGAAAAACAAAATACAGAATAACAATGAAACTATGTATAAAAAGATAGAAAAACAAAATACAGAATAACAATGAAACAATATATAAAAGATTAACCTCGTATTGCAATAAGATGAACATTTTATGAAAAAAAATGGAAAAACAATTACATGTAAATAGAGGAGCAGTGTATTTGCCAAGAAAAGTCAATTCCATACGAAGTGTAGGTGAAAATTATTCAACAAACTCAATATTTAAATTCCATATATTTGGTTGGCAACAGCTAGTAGTTTATCATAGATAAATTGGTTCCTGATGAAACAAACCCAACAAGTACACCTTAGCTAATGTAAGCAAGGTCTTCAGCCACATGAAAACATTCAAAAATACATAGATCCTACAGTGAAACTGCACCATGTTGTTGGTTCTGTGTTACATGGTAATGAAAATTAGCAGTATCATCATACAATATATTTTTTTTTTACAGAAATATGGTGACTTGTTTAAATCAAGGTTAAATCATGCCATCTGGACCAAATATCAAAGAGTGGCATTCCAATGGCCTTTAAGCAATTTGTGACAATATGACAAGAAATTGAAAAAGGCATAAGAGACATACAGATGAATAATAGAAAAGATGGATTATTTTGCCAATGATAATCCTCCTGTAAGGTCTAATAATATGACTTAATACTTGGATGTTCACAGGGCACGTAACCATCACGTGTGGGCAAATTAACATCAATGTAAATATTCCAGAAAACATTTACAACAAAAAACCACATGATTTGTTCAGTTTATTACTCATGCTTGTGGGAGCTGTTATATTTTAAAATAGTTTACTAACCTCTAATTCAGGCAGATGTTTACACATTATTCAAATTATACAAATTTCAATCCCATAATACAAAAAATTCAGCAGATAGGAAACATCTTGTCAAGAAATATCTTGTCCAGATTGTTTCTAAAGCATGTTTATTATTGTAGCTACAATTCAAAATGCTGATGCCGATTCTTTGGATAACTAAATACTTCACAACCCCCCCCCCTTTTGTCAACTGATTCGTCAGTTGTGGGTTGAGGCTGAACACCATCAGCAACGTAAACTTTTTTTTTTCCAAAATGTGTTACATTCAGATCAATTACTGATGGTACTCACAATAATGTTACACCATTTCCTTACACTTAAGTTATAATCTTTCTCAATAATTAACATCTCATTTGTTAATTTTTTTTTTCTTTTGTAACGTAAATATTTGTAATTTTTTTTAAAATTTTCAATTAATTCTCAGCTTATAATTTTAACATTGCTGCATATTGTAATATACACTTTCATGAGTATAAATTGCTTCTTTCTGTGTATTGCTAAAGTTTCCTTATATGGTCGTAGATTTTTTAAAATATCGTAGTCAGGATATTCTTGTCCTTGTTTTAGCATTTCCTATTTAGTTCAGTAATATCAAGAGTATCTGTTTTATGTTCCATCGTCTCTTTGGGGGAGGGGCTGTAAACAACCTTTTAACAATTAGACATTCTTCTTTTTGGATAAATCTCCTGCCGTTTTTAGCTTTGTCTTTTTTGTAAATTCAGATCTTCTCATTTAGCTAACAAATCTTCTTCTTTTGTTCTTCACTTGGAAACAAAATAATATCAAGTTCATCGAGTTGGTGATTTTTTTTTCATCGTTTCTTTATGTAGCTACCTGTTTGAACAATTGTAATCATCCAGTAATGGCATAAGTTCTTTGTATATAGGTTATGCTATGCCTCTATGACTATATCATCTATCATGCAATGCATCATTTAGTGTTATCATCTTCATCATCTTCTTCTTTTCCTCATATGCAGGATTTTCTTTCTTTTATTTCAAAATCTTCACCAGCCTGTGCCACGTTTTGTTATTTAAATAGCGAAGAAATGGATGATTTAGCTAGAATACGAACTGGGATTTACATTAAGATAAATGTAGCCCCATCTGAACTGAGACAGAAAAAATCAATCAGGAATTGAACTTATCTGTCGCAAAAGTACCAAATACGGAGTTAACAGGTAAAATGTCATTGAAACTGAGTTGGAATGTATGAACTACAACTATCCGAAAGAGGTAACATAATTCTGCTCTAACTTTTGCTGAATTGTCCAAATAATAAATAATAAGACTTCTAGTGGGAAACAAAACATGATTTACTCTGTTCACCATGCAGCAGTTAAATCTGTGCTCACAGCAACATGCATCATACTTTAACGTGTTTAGTATGTCAACTGATCTATCACTAGCAAATGACGTAGAAGAAACTGCAAAGCTGATCACCCCTTTCTCACTTAGTTCACAGTTGACAACCTGATAAAAATGGGCAATTAACTTCAAAACAATTAACACCGTTCAACCATATGATCAATTAAATATCCACTACTACCATTTTCGTTAGATAAATACGCATAACAAAGTGTTATTGAAATGGGGAATTATCAATACGACTACCGTGCCAGAAGCACACTCCGTTATTCCTGCAGCATACAGAGTGCTTTTGAAATAGAAATGGTTTATAATTTGTCCATTATCAGCAATTTGAACAATTTGTAATGATAATGATTCCAGTTTCTTCTGGCCAATTTATAATCCCGTACCTGATAGCAAATGGACTTTTCTGCGACAAATTTGTTACTCACTTAACAGAAATGCACGAGTGTAAATCTATCTGAGACAACAGCACAACAACATTATAAAAATTCAGAGATAAGTTATTTTATCAAGGATATGGAACAATACAAAGTTATAAGAAAGACATACAAAAATAACATAGAAGTTTTGAATTGGCTATAAGTAGGTATGGAAAGAGTTTCAGCTGGCGTATGTGTTGTAGCAGCTGTGTTCTGTTTGTATTGAATCTTGCACCCGGTCTATAGGAATTGTTTTAAAAGTTTTGAGTGATAAGTTAAAAACAGGAAATAGTAACGTCAGCCATCACAAAGTTGAACTGTATTGATGACACGTTAAGCAAAAGTTGTAAGCAAGAACAACATTAACGATGAAGATCTTGTTTTGATCATCAAAGACAACAGCCGATACAAACAAAGTAAAGAAAGTTTGGAATAATTGCAGTCAGAATGAAGCAAAAATAGAAGAACAAAATTTTCGCAAGAGCTAATGTTTCTTATACAGACGAACAGTGCAGCCTTAGGAAAGCAATATAGCTATATAATATATATAATAATCATTATAATAATATTATAATCAATGATCAACCTGAAAATGACAAATATTGTTTTCAATACAGTTGATAGCAGAAATGAAAAATAATGTCACCAAAGAGAATATCACGGAGAATATGTTTTATTATTAGTTACTATAAAATCTCCAATGAACTCAAACCAATATTTTTTTTATCTTTTACTACATAAACGGCAAGAATGAAATAAGAACTGTGGTAATGCCTGATCGTTATTGCAGCCTTTAAAAATGTACATGAAAAAGTCAGTCAGTTGTCGAAAAACTGCAAATGCAAATAAAGAAGAATGTATCGATGATTATAAAAGTTACATGGTGTACATAACCAACTCCAATTCAGACTTGGTAGGATGCAATAGCGAGAGCAATTTATAGATATCTCCTGAATCTGAAGAGTTATGGGTTTCTGAAACCACAAAATGCAAACATTTCTCTTGAGTAAATCAATAACACACACACACACACACACACACACATATATATATATATATATATATATATATATATATATATATATATATATATATATATATATATATATATATATATATATATATATATATTATAGATTTATAGGTTGTCGGCATATCTGGCTGAGAACTCATTTGTCATTCAAAATTGAAACATCGCCATTTGTTCCCTATTCATTCCGAATATTGTAGAGGGAATGTGACAACAGTAGTAGACAAACAATGATTTTGTCTCAGAGATATCCATCCCATTAAACAAGTATAAATTCTATGTCTCTGAGACCCCACCTATCCCTTATCTCTTTTACACACAAGGATTCTGTCTCAGAGACTCACGGGACTAGATGAGAACAGATTAGGAGGCTTCTATCATCGATTTACTTCAGAGACTCAAGGACCGGTCAATGGCTAATTATATAGCAGCTATTGTCACATTACAATGCTTCTATTGTCGACTGGGAAAAGTGTATCATATCACATGGAGAAACCCAAGAGATCGTATTTTGTCAAAGGCACTGTTATTTATAAAGTTTAGACCTCTACACCAATTATCAATAATTCGTCTGTGGATATTATAATTATTTCATCAACATGGTAATTCAGACTAAACTTTATTATGCCGCTTACACAACGACGAGAATCAAATCTTTCATTTGTGGTTTATTAAGATGATAATTTTTAATCAATAAAATATACCTTTGACCGATCCAGATCGATGGTAATTTTAGTATATTTTTATTTACTGTTAGAATCATGAAAGTCATTAAATCCCTTTTATAACTAACAGCTCAATTTTTCAAGTAATTGAAATACTCTTTGTTACAATATCTGATAAGCGAAAGTTTTAGCTTGTCACGGCTACTGAAACATATTCCAGATGTTTCATTGCTGATTTCAACTGTCAACTGTTTACCGTCTATCATTAGATATTTGATCTTGCTATTGAAGCTATTTGTTGCTGTCAAATTTTCAAACATTATTTTTAAAGTTCACACGAATTTTATACCATAGTCATTAAATATATCGTCTGATGAAAATATAATATCTATCATCATAACGATACCCAAGTGCAAACGTATCTACTCCATTTTCGCAATAATGTTTGTCATCAAAATTACTTAATCTGCGTTTAATAAAAACATCTGTTTCAAGTTGATGATGATTTGTTCAATTAGCCATTGCTCTTATAAAATTAACGCCGCCGTCAAGTGCGTACTTGTTTATAATCATCAAATCTCATGAATTTTTTAAAAACGAAATCGAGAGGCAAACCGTTTCCTTGTTATTTAATTTTGTCTAGCAATACTGCATATATTTTGCTTCGCAATCCGATAAAATATTTGATAATGTGCGAGATCATTTCATCCTTGAACTTACCAATAACCTTTTTATTTGTGTCATCATAACATTTTTACAGTCACTACGGTAATCGGAGATATCAAACAGATGTCGGTTATTGTAAATATCCTGATAGACGTCCTCACATTCGATTTTATAAACAAGAGAATTAGTATCAGTAAACAAAGATCTATTTGATAGCCAATGCTTCTTAACAAAATTATAATGAAAATCGTTTAATGAGCCACTGCGACAAATCTGACACAGAAAAAAGTTCCAACGTAAATTTTCTTATTTACTTTAAGATTTATTTTTCATCGATGGATTCCGATAAGATGTTCATTAAAATTTTTATACTGACAAAATCATCACCTGACACAAGTTTGTTTCTGCGGTTGATACCATTAATTAGCTCAATGTTAACTCGCTTTCTTTTATTTTTCTTTGTTTTACCAAAGACGGAGCTACTCATGAGCTTAAAGAAGTTTTTCTCAAAATCGGTTTTTGCTACAGCTCTTCTTGTCTTGTTTGAGCTAATATAACCTCTCATCCACACCGATTGACTAAATTTAAAACTTTCCTTAACCCGAGACCTGTGTCTATTGCTTGTTTTAAAACTCTGTAATGTAAAACATGATTTCGGTTATCCATTAAATTTGGTACCAGTTTTTGCACCATAGAATTTTGTCTTGCTGATGCTGCTGTTTGTTGTTCTCGAAATAATAAACTATGATTGATTGTCATTGATTTGGCACAGAAAGGATAGTCGTTGTGTAAATCGTGTAATGAAGTACGCTAATCAGGATCAACTTCAACAAAATACGAAACATCGTCAGGTATCCTTTTTCTGTCTCCGCTAGAAATTAGTCAGTCATAATCCAGAGAAATCCACCAAATGTCATTGGTTCTACCATAGAATAACCGTACAAATTAATACAGTCAAGATAATTTATATAGTTTGTAAGGATGTTCAGGATTGTACACTTTCAAATACTTAGTGTTTGCTTCCGAACACTTTTTTGTTATCACACTAATACCGCCTCGGATAACTTTCTCGATAAAGTTAAACATATCAACGTCAGTCGGTAATTCTAACTTTACTTTGCTAAACTTTAGCAGAGCATCCCAAGTTAGCTCTGGAACAGAGTAATGCAAACAGGATCTAATCCATGATTAGTATAGCTCACATTTCGAATACTTTCAAAATAATTCGCCAACAATAACTCTTCCTTTTTCAAATACAAATCATGATAATCGCCAAAAGTTTGCAATCGATTTATTTCCAAATATCTTGCGCATATTTATAATTGTTATCAGTTATATTTTCGTTTTGTAGTTGTGAATAAAATTTTTCTTTCTCAGGAAAAGAAGTTTCATCAAATTTACTCCAATCGTTTAGATACTCTAACGGAAATGCCCCTTTTTAGTCAGTATATTAAATTTATCTCTAAAACAATCTTGTAGGTTATAAAACTCGCTACAACTTTTTACTAACTCATCTAACGATGCTGCCATAAACTGCAGGCTGTCGATAAAACACAACTTACCTAAAGTAACTGACATATGCTTTTCAAAATTTTGGAGATCACGTTATGGAGTTTCACGTGAGATTTTTATTCAGGATCACCCAAAGCCTACGATAATATGACTAGCATATCCTCTGAAATTGTGAAGAACATCTGGAACAAAATCCGGAACATGAAGTTTTAAATTACACTTATCGTGAGCAGCTCCACCATATTGTCAGGTCAAATAACAATGATCACATACTTTTTTATTGCCAGGCGCTAGCGATACACGTTCTGTGTCAAAGGCTTTTTCACAAATATGACGAAATTCAAATTGTTCGTGATCGGATTCCTGCTGGGCTGTTAATCTTATCATAGGAGTTGTTTTTCTTAAACGATTAAATATAACATCAACTTCGTTAATCAGCTGCTTGAGAAGCCAAACAGCCCGCTCCTAACGACGATATAATTTAATTGGTTTGGATAAACTCGAATCAGTACAACAAACTGTCTTGTACGCTACTCCGCATGGGACATAATTTTGAATTTTCTTGTGTTAGATTATTTAGCATTATTTTCTGCGCCAAGCACAGACTGAAGTAAACTCTCGAAATCAACTAAAGGAATTTTTAGTTCATGATTATGATTGACAAACTGCAAGAAATTATTATATCTGGACCGCATTGTTATTCGTTGTACATTATTACAGTACTGTAGATGCTTTTGCAATTTTTCATTGTCTGAGTAACGATAACAGAAGTACTTTTTATTTTTATATTTGTTATACTGTCTACCAAATAATCCGTTAAAGTTTTGGATCCAAACGTAATGATTCTTATAAAATAACAAGTTTTCAGGCTTTTTCTGAAATATACATTGGATGAACGTTTTCATTCTCGTCAAGACCAAATACGTTAACTAGATATTATTTTTTTTTGCTTTTCAAACTTTGGTATTTTATTCTCTGCAACTGGAAATTCAATACAGTAAAATTTAATTTTGATACGTAATTAATGTACTTGTCAACTTGATCAGTATTTGTTTCTGCTGTAAATATAACGGAAAGAATAGCCCACCGGAAACATGTTATCAAAGTATTTTACGTTATGCAACAGTTTTTTTTATATTTTTGTGGCAGGTCAAAATACTAACTACCGCATAATATTTATATTTCATTGTGTGAATTAAAATTTCAGTAATCATCTCATTTTTGGTGTATTTCATCAGCTAGCGATGAAAGATTAGTTCTAAACAAATTACGCTTCAAACAAAGCCTGCAAAAGCAGTGGCTATTTTAGTAGGTTTTCCCATAAGACTCTTTTTGGCTATATCATGTGACTTCAGCATTATACTATAATGTAATATTATATCTCTAATTGTTTTTCGATCGATATCTCATCGCGTTATGCACGCCGGTTTTAGCAATCAATTAGAGATATGAATTATTTATAGAATAATGGCACATAATTTGACAAGCGCAAGCGAGCAAGGAAACTATTATTTTCACCCCAAGTACAACTTGGACGCGGGAAGAATGTTACGGTCAGTGGTAAACATCAAACATTGGAAACCGATTGGTAAAGCAACACCTGCTGGTTATAATAACAGCGTAAAATCTGAGGGAGATAATAATTGAACAGAAATGTCAAAGAAAGATTTTATTTATACATTATATTGTGTTGATATTCCAGAAGGGCTGCCAGTATATCGTGTTAACGGCGCGTTACTGATGATGACATTGAAAACTTGTCTTTACAAAAATGAGTTTCAACCGCATCGAGTGTTTGATCACTACAAGGCAAATGATAAAGGAATTATTCGAAATATCCAAACAAACAAAAGCTGTTGGTTTTATTAACAACAGCGGTTATCTTGCAATAACTGTTAAATGGATGAAATTAATTATTTATAGCATAGGTTTGTTTATGACATGTTTAATAGGTACACCTCGTAACGCGGACGCCCCCGTTTTTGTAATGTCGTCTTAAATGGCATATCAAGACCTTACTTAATAATACGATATGTTATTTTGTGTGACATTTTAAATTCTAAGCCGTATATGTGCCAATAAAAGTATTTTAACTGATTGGCATGCAAATCTTTGTTTTATTTTTAAAAAATTGACACATTCTCTGTATTTTCACACAGTTTTGACAGTTCAATTTCTTCAAATTCCTGGACGTACATTTTTTACCTAAATAAACGACAAACATTATATACAAATTCAATATTATAATTTCAATTTAACTTCTTAATAAGGATGGAAACTATGTGCATGATCTGAGATCGCTGCAGTATTTAGATTGAATTGATCCTTATTTAGCATCCAAATACATTCTTATTGAATTTGCTTGTATAATTTCTAATACTGTGTATATTTGTGTGTTCCCGTTCTAATGGTGATTCTGATAGTGTTTCTTGAAAATCAACCACAACTCATTTACAAATGCATAGCAATATAGATATTTATCTCCCATAATTTGTTAAAATAAAAATCATGTCCCCGTTTTGTTGGTTTACAAGTGTGTGTGTGTGTGTGTGTGTGATTGATTTGGAGTTTTAACGTAGCATAACAATAGCCTCTTAATCCTGAGTGCCAAGTGAGGCTGCTGATAGTACCATTTATTTCATTCTTTGATATGACACTGCCTGGGTTCGAACCTGCCACCTCCCCCATCAGAGGCAGAAGCTCTAAGCACTTATGCCATCGGAGTGGTCGATGATAATAATGATGATGGTCTCAATAATGATGTTGATGATGTTATTGAGTATGATTTTATTTGCTTTCAGACCGCTAATGAAGGTAAAAGATCCTTATCAGGAGCTGCTGAAAGAGAACATCTCTTTATAAAGAACACTGATTTAGACACGACAGTGCATACAAACTTTGTAGGTCTAAGGCAGGACCCAGGCTCAAATACCTATCATGGCAACTTATCATATGTCTTCAAAAACTGCATGTACAGTACTGGTGACGGAGACTGCCTGTTCAACTCCTTTTTAACCTACCTCGTCGGCAAAGAGTCAAGAAGTATTGAACTCCGTTACAGATGCAGCATCAAACTTGTCCCAAACAAAGACAAAATTCAGAAACATACCACGTATTCAGGTTTTTTTTTTTTTACTTTGCTCGCCTGACTTTCACGACGCATGTCTGGAATGTTCAACTCTTGGAAAGCCTGTATTAATTTTTTTGTATGATGGTCTTATCAACTTTGTTAAATTTGAAAGTAATATCAGTATACCCTGAAATGAATGGATCGAAAGATTATAACATTGTCAAACTTAATTGTGTATATACCCTGAAATGAATGGATCGAAAGATTATAACATTGTCAAACTTAATTGTGTATTTGCACCAATGCTCTGTGATCCATAGAAACCAACTATAATCATCATGTGGACAAACATAAATATTGCAAGCAAAAACGGTTTCGTCAAGAAAAGAAAAACACCAGATTCCCAACCACTTTGAATCCATGGTATCATTGACTCACAAGTCCGAGCGCGTAGAATTGACATCGGATGATATTGAGATTACTGCCTTACCCAAATCCCCCAAATCGGCTGTAAAAACTCCATTTGAACGTATCTGTGAAACCAGAGTGGTATCTACAACATGGTTGGATGAGCCTGATATGGAAGATATTAAAATTCCACCATCCCAATCAACTTCAGAAATAGAAGACAACCAGAGGGATACGCGCTCACAGGAAGTGTGTGATTCTGAATTAAATGACGAAAGCACGTTCGTTCCAAATTTATCTACAATACAGGAAGAGACATCTCCAATACAAACAGGAAGAAAATCAATAGAAGCCCTCGTTCCTGGCATAAACTTTGAACAAATACTCAGGTCACATACAGACATCAATGCAACAGATGCCGAAAAAGATGATGAATTATACCTTAAGGAATTTGTGCCAGGCCCTTTAAAGAAGTTAATGGTTCTCAAATCTGTCATTGACGTGATGAAAGATGCAAAGGTTGTTCTACCAAATATCCCATCTGAAAGAAAAGATGGCATGTATTTTATTATCCGTAACGTTGACGACATCATGAAACGTTCTTCTGAAAAAATATCTGAGTTCTGGGACGACTGTGGGGCTTGGGCCAAGTGTGCATCACCATCCACAACATTTATTGAAAGAAATGGCACTCTCTTCATGATTGTTAAACGCCAAGATATGTACTGCGTCGAGAAAAACGCGAACAATGATCGCATCTACGAGCCATTACAACCACAACCATTAGCAAATGAGATCGTACACCTTCACAGATTTTACTCTAAAGAGCGCTCCATCAGGACCTGATCAGTTCAAGCGGCGGATAACGTAGTTCCAGAACGCATACAATCTCCTGTCTGATATTGCAACCAACATCGGGCTTGTCGAATGTATTGGAGAATTCTCGTCCAGAACATGTCATGCATCCGTGAAACATCCGTCAAAAAAACCAACATATACATTGGAACAAAGCCTTCCATTCGAGAAAGATTATCAAACGAACTAGAGCACAAATGGCTGAAGGAAATAGAGAGATGTGTAAATTCTGAAAGAAATGACGATTACCAGCATCTAAGAAGCGATAAACAATTCCGAAATATTAAACATTCAATAGGAAGAACAATGCACAACACATGCGTGGAAGAAATGACAAAAAACAAGTAAATATGTCCAAACTGTGAAACATATAAATGCCTTACAACACCCAGCCGTGACTCTTTACAATGAGTAACAGATCACAAACATTAGGAGTTTCTGTTGCATTAAAGGCGGTAGCTTTCATGGAATGAACAAGACCTACAACCTTGGTGACTCCGACAGTTTTCAAAGACCTGTCCGTTCAAAGGCGATCTACAGATGACCATCCAATCGTGTTCGGTCCAACTTTCATCCATACCAATTCCAGCACCAAGGCATATTCTGCATTCCTCCATGACGTCGCTGACAACTTGACAGAAAACCAGCTTGAGTTACTGACAATCGGTAAAGATGAGGATTTGGTATCAAAAACCGCTATTAAACGCGGTTTGCCTGGTAGCACACACGTTCTTTGTACTCGCTATCTAAAGCAAAGTGCAAACAGACAAATGGAAGATATAGTTAGGCTTCCGTTAAATGATCACCAAGAAGTTCTTGATTTAGTGTTTGTCTCAAATGGTCTTGTACAAAAAACAGACGTTAACACCCACGAAGAAAAACTAAACCAATTACGTTACGTCATCGATGACAAAGCATCGCATGCCTACGAAAGAAAGTTCCGCACATACTTTGATACAAGATTGTATCCAATGTTCAAAGAACACGTCATAGCTCTGGTCAACAACGGCACAATTACAACAACGGCACAATTACAAGCACATGGACCAACAACAACTCCGAGAGTGCAAATCACATCCTAAAATCGGCCTCAAAATGGAAGCTAGCTGAATTACCAAAGTTCGTCAAACTGTTTCAGCAATTTGTGACCAGTGAGCAGTCACTGGGCCAGAATGTCGACAGAACAAGGGGATAAAAAAAAAAAAAACAACAAAGATTTCTCAATTACTGAGGTAAAAACCATCCAAATACGATGTTCTCAATAGATGGTAGAAGAACTGCAACCAGAACTCCTTTTCCAAGTCGGAAACCGAACCAAATTCGAAGAAAGCGGGCAGAAAGGTCTAAAACACCATCAAATAAGCCAAGGGCGAAATGCAAACTGTAAAGTGCAGTCTATATATAGTAGTTATATAGTCACACAAGTTACCGACTGTCGTCACACCATACCCAGATAAATTTTAGCTAATATTCGGACAAAATATCAACAAAATATGGTGCATGGAAGCTCGTGAAAAACAGTAAAATTAAAAACATCACTACCATTAATAACAACATTAGAAGAAAAAAAAATTTAAAACCGAAACAAGAATAACAATACTTTACATAAATACTCTAGTTTAAATTTAAAAATGTTGCCATTTTGAAAGAAATCTACAAAATAAATATTTTAGAAGCACTTTTTGCACTAGTTTTAACTTTATTTTTCGAAGTCAAAATCAAAGTTGTTGTTTTTTTTTATAGCATTTTCGAAATATATATTTACACTAATGCAAATGAAGATGAAAACCTTTGCTATTACTTACTAGCGTTAATAAAATAAATGTCGAGAAAATGACTTTGTTGTAACTTTGAGAGACGGAAATTTGGATTTCGGTTACGATATTAACCTTTCGTAGCAGTTGTGGAAAGAAAATTTCTTCCGAAAAATTATCAAAAAAAGGAATTATTTTGTATGGCTAACAGTTAATGTAATTTTATATATAGTATAGCTTGTGGGAGCAAATAGCTTAAATAATCAGTTCAAGGCAACTTTTCTATGCTTATATTTAAGTTTTGTATTTTCCCACATTTTTAAAATTTTTCCATAAGTTTTTGTCACTTTGCAACTTTTTCATAACTTTTCGCAACTTGTCGTAACTTTTCTCACTTTTCGCAACATAACTTTTCGCATTTTAGTCATACCCGGTAGTACTTACATCAAGACCGGAAACCGCGGTTTCGGCGCAAATTTACAAAAAGATTGCAAAACATGCCGGCAACACATAATGGGAAAATGCCAGTTATCCAGGGTATAACTATATATAGCACGAGGTTTTCATTGATAATTTCAAGTATTTATTTAATATATATTTTTTATTGCTCAGTTTAAGTTTAGAAATTCCAGACGGTCTAATTGTATTATTTTAGAACAACAAATTAACCGCCTTTGTATCTTTTTTAATGTAAAGGCAAATCACATATCTGTGATGATACTGTTGGACGATATGTGGGTTTGATGTGAAATGTTATTAAAATTGCAATTTTGCAGCTTGCAAACCTTTCCGGAACAAACCTAGATACACTTTAGACACGTACTGGTAACGGCCATATCAAGCGCGAAATTCAAAATGGCCATATGATAGATGGTTGTGTAGCTACGATGTCGTAGCCTCAACGTAGGACCAAGGGTACTAATATTAGTACTAAAGGTTGTATAGTCCAACATGTATGACGTATAACACGTTTTTGTTTTAGTGCTACACCCACCCAGAAGAAGAATATCGGGGTGATGGGGCCTACATTGTAGGACAAATGGTTGTGCTATTCCTAGCTACGATGTCGTAGCCTCAGCTTGTTTTGTTATGGTTGTTTGGTGTCCACAAAGGGACTAAGGTACTAATATTAGTACTATGTTATTCCAGGTGGATGTACAAATCACCAAACATATGATACCCTCCGGAAATATAATGTAGCCTGGGACGCTGTATTATCGCGGTACATAATGTTATCAGTCCACATTAAAACCGATCTGCTATTGCTGCATTGTTACAAATTGTAAAGAATCTGATTTTCCCTCATTCTATTTCTATAAAAGATATTGGTCAATTAGTTGGGTCGGGAATCCGGGCACTTTCCACGTCAGTGCTTAGTTACGACCGCCGAGGTGAAAACAACCGCCATATTGTTCTAGTGACTTGAGTAACGTGTGTGAAACAGTTAAACAACATTTTAAGATATGCCTAAGATTTGCATTGTTTGTGGGTGCACAAACCATCGTTTGCAAAAGGAAAATTTGTAGTTTTTCAAGTTTATGATTCACTGGTCAGACCAATATAATATTTTTACAACTTTTTCCGATGTTTTCAAGATGCACTTTCTGCGTTTGACGAATATAAATTAACTGCTTTGAAATCTTCATTGAAATCCCAAAAGGTTTACAAAGCTAGAGCCGAGTACTACAGTGGCTAAAAAAAAAAAAAGAAAAAAAAAAGAAAACCAACAAAAAACAAAACAAGAAAAGAAGAAAAAAACCACACACACAACAGTGAAGTTTTTTGTTGCATGTAATCCCTTGGGATCAGTTGTTTGTTTTATCCAAGCTCTGGGAAGGACGTGTTTCTGATATTGAAATATCACTTAAATCAAGATATAATAATATCAGCAGAGCATTTAATTACCCTGAGGATCAGATTTTGGCAGACAGGGTTTTATTCTTTAAGAAGACATAGCAACTGAATGTTCTGCCGAGTTGATCTTGCCAGCATTTACAAAGGAGAAACAAAAAAAGCTTTCTGCCCGTGGAGTAAAACAATCTTGAAACTATCATCAGTTCGAATTGAGAGAGAGAGAGAGATTCATGAAGTCAAGATTTGTGAATTATATTAAGTCAGTGTTGTTAAAATTGTCAGAACATGTCCCATTCCTAATTTTTTTATTAATGAACACATTTTAAGGCAATGTCACAATTATGTTTTAGTATGCAGAATAAGTTTCAATTTTCATGTACATAATGATGTATGTAAATGGTCAAGCTGAGCTACTTTGTTAATAATGTGTGATAAGCCAACTTTTAGTGCTTACTAATCAAGGTTTAAAAGGACAGTGAAAGCATTATATTAATGGAAAAATATAAAATAATGAGAACTTTAAAAAATATTAGGATCACAGGTAATACTGACTGAAAATTTCAGATTTTGTTACAGTTTGGTTAAAGAAAAAAGATTTAAGGGAAAGGTATACCATTGAACAAAATATTTTTTTTTTTTTTTAAATTATCAAATGTATCTGTAAGATAGTTGCAAACATAAGGCCATGTCACTTCAGGTCATTTTGATGGCTTATTTACACAAATATTTGCTAATACTTTATAAGATCAATCATTAATTTCAACAACTTTTAAGTTTCTGTAAACATCGTGAATTAGCATCGCTATCATACATCTCTTTGTAGCCATAAGGCATTGCAAGAATGGCCCACTGATGTCATGATCATTGCATTTATATTCACCATTGTATAAATGAAAAGTGTACAATATACAAACTATTTTAGAAACACCTTTCAAAGCGTCTTGACACTAACTAGCGTATATTGTCGTGTACACGTATGTGACATGTATACCCCACTGCCACCCTTTTCAACCTAAAAAATATATTACATCTATAAAAATATTCGACAGACACACAGAAGACTATGCAGCACTTCCGAACAGAAAACAGAAATAATAAACAAAATAAAGGCAAACCAAAACGGTTTGGAATATCGAACATAGCTAACGCTACCATACTGTTACTAAGCAATTGTTTTCACCTCCGCAATATGGCGGAAAGTAGGTCGCTAAGCTTGTGACGTCATGCCGACCCAACCTATCTGATCGCATTAATGTAAATAAAACCGCATATCCTGGATGACCGAGATTACCGTGTCATGGGGGAGCAACTCTATATGATCACGGTATTTACCCAAGTCATGTATGGTAGCACACACATATTATAATAAACACGCTATCACTGGCTGAAAATTTTCCCGAAAATAAAGTATTTAATGACTAAATTGAATACACTAATGTCAGTTAAGTTGAAATCCATGAAAACTACAATAGTAAAAATAAATATGTATCACTTTGTCTGAATTATGTGCAATGTGAGCAGAGAAATCTATATCAGATAAATCAATTATTAATAATAATATTGAAATATTACTAATTTTAAAAGTAGTATAACTATTATTGCTTTCCTATTTATGTTGGATAAGTAGGCTCATTAGCAACGTTGTGTCAATTTGGGTCCATAATGGCTACCATAAAATCAAATCGCAACCTTGACCTTGTTATGACATGTATGTCACAATGGATATGACCTATAATCATCAAACATCAGACGATACACTGAATAAATTTCATAATCAAATTCAATGTAGGTATAGCAAGTTTGACTGGAGTTTTGTTTACGGTGATCAACATAATTTCATGCACTTTACAAAAAAATGATGTTCATTCTTTTTCATTGTAAACTTTATAAAAATGTCATTTTGGATGAAATTGCGCTATAAGATATTTGTGTCCTTACTGGCTACAGCTCTACATGTTTAAACAACTGCTAGACGCGTGTCCAAAATGGAAAATTCCATTTGTTGTGATAATATACCATTTGTTGTGATAATATAGAGCCTGCCTTTTAATGACTTTCCCTCTTTCTATTCCTGTAAAAAAAATCTTTGGCAATTGAAGCTTGTAAATGGAAATAAAACAACATATGGTGGCTCACTCGTGTTAATGTAACATGGGGGAACAACTCTATATTATCGCAGTAACTGCCTAACTTTCATCTGGAAACACGCAAGTATTATTATAATATAAAAATACAACTTGCCTATGAGACGAGATGTCCACGTGTGTAGTGGCATAATATTTCCACAATAAAGGAAAGGATCCAATGATCAAATCGAGCACAAACTTACTTCAAGTAAAAATCCATGAATAACAGCATTACAAATTAAAAGCAATTATTATTAAACTTTATATGAATTTTAAATGCAATGTGGGCAAAGAAATGTAAATATATAACAACTATTATTAATATTATTACTGAAAGTTTAACTTTTATCATGTTCTTATTTTCATACAAGAAGAATGATCATACGCACCATTTTGTAAATTTTGGTCCATATTGGCTACCATGCAATGAAATTGCAACCTTAACCTTGTAATGAAGTGTATGTCACCATCAGTATATGACCTATAATCACCAAATATCAGACGATACACTGAATATATTTCATAATCAAAGCCTATAATGGTATAGCAAGTTCATCTGAAGTTTTTTATATGATGGTCAACATAAATGCATGCACTTTACTAAAAAGTGATGTTCATTCTTTTTCATTGTAAACTTATAAAAATGTTGACATTTTGGAAGAAA
Source organism: Potamilus streckersoni (assembly GCA_016746295.1). Lineage (NCBI taxonomy): Eukaryota > Metazoa > Mollusca > Bivalvia > Unionida > Unionidae > Potamilus > Potamilus streckersoni. The sequence goes on from JAEAOA010001311.1 coordinate 1,837,030, forward strand.
TTGACTTACGCCAGATGACAGATCACTCCGCCTACCAAATTATGTGACCTAACCTCCAACAAACATACAGTATTTGGCAAAGATATATATTTCGGTTTACATGATATGTTTATTTGATGTGATTTGTATTCTTAAATTATAAAATTACAAAGTTGCAATAATTGTACTACAGTAGACAACATTTATGTATGTAGTTCAAGTTCGTACATTATTAACCTAAGTGTTTTATTTCAGTACATAATAACAATCAATTGTAAATCTATTTAAGAATGTATTCGTATGAAAGGCAATTTGCCCATAAGATGCTAATGTATTTAGCATATACTGTTATCCTTGTTAATTTTATCTGATCTATGTTTTTGCTGCCTTGGAAGTATATAAATTAAAAATTAAGAACAGAATAGTAAATAATTACTGTTTAGAAGTATACTGTTGTATATAATAATCTTAAGGTATGCTATGTTAGTAAGACAGAATTCAGATCAGTGATGTCTGTGGATGTAAATATTTAAATGCATGTTTAATATATTGGACTCCGTTACTGATAACTACCATCTCACCTCTGCGTGGATTCGAGTCTAAGTTTCGGCGAATGTGGATATGTGAAAATGCTAGCCATTAGCTTCTTGTGGGTTGATGGTTCTTTCCGCGGATTTCCCGGATTCTTCCTCTTCCATTAGTATTGGCTGCCATGTATAGCCTATCATGTGCTAAAAAATGGTGTTAAGCCCCAGAACAACAACAACAACATATAGGAAGAAAATTATTTGAAATTTTTTTTTTCATATTTTTTGCTAATTACATTTATTGTATCACCATCCCTCCTTCAACCCAATAAAAATGTAAAGTGTCACTCTAGTGTCTGAAAGATCGTGACAATAAATTATTTATTTTGGGACAAGCCTACATTAAACTGTAAATTTTCAAACTTTAAAATAATACAGCCTTTGGTTCAGTGCTTCCTAATAATATATATCAAAGTCCTAAAGTTAGGAAGTTCTCCACCTATATTATACACTCACACACACACACACTTACACACACACACATATATATATATATATATATATATATATATATATATATATATATATATATATATATATATATATATATAATGTCCACCTATGTGTGCAGCCAAATTTGGATGCAGATAATTGCAGCTTTTAATGAATAGGTGATATCGGCCCCACACCTGAAAATCAACATCACAGGTGAAGGGCTGATTTATCAGTCTATGCAAATGATAGAGGAAGGTATTAAACTTCAAAATAAAAGCATATATACTAAAAATAATTCAAATTCATATTTAATCAAATAAAATGTGTCTTTATTATTCAACCCTTTTAGATTTCGTATTATTAAAAAAATAATGAAAATGGTATCTGGAATGTTTTGCCAATCTTATCTTTTTTAGGTGAATTAATTTAACGTCATGGGGGGGTATTATCTTTTAACATGTAATATCAGACAAACCAATAAAATATTTAAAAACTATTTACTGCAAATTAGTAGCCTATAAATACATGATCATATGTATCATCTGACCTCTTCCTTCCCATCATTTTGAAATATGACGTTCCTACAATCAAGGAAAGGTGAATAATTTATTTTTTACTAAAACAAGTGATTCTTGCAGCACTTCTGGTTTGCAAATAGTTAATTCTAAAACCTTATTATTGCATTCCCTGAGAAATAAAATAAGCCTGACACTGTTTATGAGTCTGAAATGGCATAGACCATTTCTTATTCTGTTTTGAATGTTAAATCTGGCACCCTCATTGGACTTTGTTTGATTATTTTGATAAATATAGAGACACACCCCTCAAGGGGCATTATCAGACTGCTGAAATACTTGTAGCAGGTTAAGTACAATAGATTGGTTAATGTTTAAAATAAAGTAAGGTACTGAAGATATAAACCACTTCAATTGATATTGCAGATGTTTTACAAGGTATTTGAAGCAAAACTGCATGAATAATTTGATAACATTTGGAACAAGTTTAAGTAATTAAATATCAAATATGGCAATACTTTACATTAACCATCACCACTGGAAATAAAAAAATCTCACCAACTTGCTAGTCAAAATCATTATTATTATTATTATTATTATTATTATTATTATTATTATTATTATTATCAATAATTTTGTACTTTTTGGTTCCATGTAAGTCATACTGGTGTGTGTGTGTGTTAATAAACCAAAATTTCTATTAGGAAATCGACCATTTGAAGTATTTAATGTGTGCTATATTTGTGTTCATTAGTTCTTTCATGCTGAAGCCTTTTCAAATTGGCAGTTATGTATAACTGGAAATTTGTTTATTTAGTAGTGTATAAGCAAGGATGAATGCCATTAGATTAGTCAATCTGGCTTTACACTACACATTTTTTCAATAATTAATTCAAAGTTATATACCATTTTAAAAAAGGCAAAACTTTTTGTAAAGTCATATTTTTTTCAATGAAAATTTTCAAATATAAAAATTTCATTTGCAAGTAACCAAAATAACCCCACATTGTTTTACCTTTTTATAGAACTTTTGTACTGTTTCTCTATCTGCAATATTCATTCTCTGCCTATATGTTAGTGTTTGAAATTGGAGAATTTTGCTATGTGCGATTTGGATTTTTAACGTAGCTTTAACAATTTTTCAGTCATATCCCTACAATGTCTGCAGTGTGGCAGTTTATATTTATGTCTAGCACTGGGGTATGATGTCCCACCCAGTCACATTATCCTGATACAAAGCTGACCATTCCTGACACTAAACTCATCCTGCTAATTTAATTTACTCACATGAGAATTGGAGAGCAAGCAGAACAGATCATTACTGGAAAGTCATCTATTCATTTTTTTTTCAGTAATTTTATTCCATAAATGAATTCTGTTTTAAAAAATGTCAGTTTTGTTTTGTTCATTTTGGTCCAATTCCAGAAATGCAGTTAAATTTTGTAACATTATATACTCATTCAAACTTGGTATAAGGGTGAACTTTATGGGCAGCAAAGTTTTCAAAATGTCAAGTTAGCTTCAAAACCATTAAAGTCTTCATCAGTGTCCAAGTTAAAAGTACCAATTAATTAGCTTAGCTCTCATATGCTCAATTAATTTTGATGCAGTTAAGTTCACCATTTCAAAATAAAACCCTCTTTGTTTTTATTTCTTATATAATACTTGACGTGGGCCGAATTAGCCCATAGTTTGTTCTGAACCAGCCAGCATTTAAGCAAAGCAATCTGATCTGTGTGAGAGATGGGAAGTAACTCACACAGTCTGAGTACAATAGATGCTTGCAACTATAGTTAAAAATTCTTCTGCACCTATGTAAAATCTCATGACATGTGCCATCATCAGTTTGTGAAACTCACTAAAAAATCCTGCAAGCCCACTGGACAAGTGACCTAATTATGTTAATTGCCCAGTCCATAACCAACGGAATCCTGCATTTCATCACAAAAGAAGACAAAATGTGGTAAAATGACTTAATGCTAAATCATGTAGCTAGAAATGAATATCAACCTTTAGCATCATGACTGAGATACTGAAACATCGAAAATAAAGACAAACAACACAAAGTATTTATATGACAAAGGCAAGTATATTAAATTCTGCTTAACATATAAACTGTTTACTCACCAGGATAATGATGTTTACTGTCTAGCTGATCTAGCTATCAAAATTAAACTAAACCTACAAACATGAGTAGGGTTCCTACTGTCATGGAAATTCCTGGAAAGTTTGTACTTTACAGAAGTATTTCAAAGACCTTGAAAAATTTTGAAATTTTTGTAAGACATTCAAAATTTGGCAAAGGTTGTGGAATTTAGTAATTTTGTATTATCTGGTCACATTTTTCTTCGCCAGCACAGAAGTTTTACCAACCTATTTAACTTAAAGAATGATTTAATTGGAATAGGTTACTCTGAAACTTCAGTCAGATTTTAAAAAAAGGAATCTGACTGCATTTTAAGTCACTGTACTCACAGCGCTAGATAGAGAAGGACCTAAATTTGATTGATTTGTGCAGAAGTTTTTGGTTTTTAGCCTCTGCTGAATCCAAACACTGCCTCGTGTTCACTTTGAATGTAAGAAGTAGCACATGATGTCACATAGATGCAAAATAGTTTTTAACTCTAGTTGCATGCATCAGTCTATTGAACACGTTTTTTTATCATCTCATCCCACCTAGATTTGTGAATGGTCATCAAAAACAATGTGTTTTATTTATTTGTCAGGTCTCCTTTACCTCTTTCAATATTGTAAAATATAAAATTTTAGATAAAATTTATTAAGATACCTAAAATTTCAACTGGTCAGATGGACTGGCTACTTATTTTTTTGCCCGTATGCCTTGAAATCAGCAGGTATTGAATCTGGACAAGATGGCAGTTTTGCACACTGACCATCAGAATCTGATAAACAGTCGAGGCAAAAAAGAGCTATTCAAACTGAATTCAACACTGACAAAATAGAATGTTTTAAAGACAGTTTAGAGTTTCTGTGGATTATCAATGATCCCCTCAACAATAATTTTGCTGATTACTGCAAAGTCGATCATTATATATGGGCTGATAGGTTAGAGATACACACCCATTTTATAAATGTTATCAGCAACATACAGGTGGGAGGTAATTGTGTCAGGCTGCTCAAATTTAAATTGTGATGTAGTTACTGTACATTATATATCAAAATTAGCCACCAATCAGGCTTCAAAATAAGAAACCTGGATAATCAGAGGCAGAGAAATGTATAAAATATATCAGTAAAGCAGAATTTGAATGACTTTCCATTTCTGCTTATGAATGTGCATGCAAAGAGGAAACTCATCCTTTCAAAGGATTTGTGTGGATGGCTTAAATTGTATTTGTGTTTTTTTCTGGCCAGGAGACTGACTTAATTGCATTTATGCAAAGAATGTTGCCTTCAATAGGGCATATTTCATTCCTCTTGCGTACCACACCAAACTGACCCTTTTAGGAAGCATGTTAAGGCCATACCATGAAAATGCTGTGGACTGTTCATCTGAGTTCTGCTAATGGCAGTACATTTAATTTTTTTCCAGAACACAGCTGCAACTTACGTTTCAACAGAGCTAATTTCCATTCTTTTTAACCCTTCATTTTTTGTCATGTGTTTTATCTCTTTCTGTTACAACTTTCCATTTCCTTTGCATTCTTTGTTACATATTGCTGATTCTTTTGCAAGTTCTTGTGCAATTGTTTTTTAAAAAAGTTATTTCCTCTTTTTTTCCTCTGTACAACACTAGAAACACCTAAAGGAAACTTATTTTTCAAAATATTTGTTTCTTACTCCTGGTACTAACCAATATATTGAATTGATGCAATTTAATTTTTAAAAAATGCTTAAATTAATAGCTCTTGATGCCGATTGAAAAATCATTCAAAAGCCATTTTCTTGTATAAATTTATATCAAATTTAAACTATATGTACATAAATTTTTAAACACTAAAAATCTTGATGATATTTAATAAATATTATACATTGCAAAAAACTGCAAAGTTTGATTGGTAAATGTGAACATAATTAAAATTCTACCTACCATAACTGCTCAAAATTTACTTTTGTTTTTCATACATGCATAAAAATGATCAATTGCATCAAGTGATCTTTGGGTATAAGTGGATGCAAACGTTTCTATGGAATTTTGGGAGAGTACATTTTTGATGAAGTAATGAGTAGTAATGGAAACTATCATGTTCAACAGACAAACAAGCATTTAATATGACAGATCTTATCATAGACATAAAAAAAATTAAAATAGTTTAATGAATACTATATGATTCAGAAGTGATGACATCCCTAACCAAATCAGTTCTATATAAAAAAAATGGACTTTTCCATTACTCTTGGACCAACATGGTGGATTATATGTACATCAACCACTCTTTTTCAGCATGTACCAAATGAGTTGTAGCTATGGATCTGTTTCTGTCATTACCAGTGGTGTTAAAATCATTCATGTGCAAAAAGAATCAAGTTATTTTATCTATATTTTAAGATGATGTGATCTACAGTTGCAAATGTCATTCACAATACTGAGCTGAATGAACTATAGTATGTTTCAATCTTTATATAACCGTAAATAATTTTAATGTTTAGTCACTGGGCAGTTGGCCATCATTCACTTAGGTACTGAAAACATTTAGATTATGCTGAATGCAATGGAATGCTGGATTAATATTTCATGAGATAGATTTTGATTACCATTTCAGACAAGGAGAATTCAGACCCAAACCAAAATAATTCCTGTCAGCAAATTGGAACAACTCGTGAAGAAAATGGAGTTCATGAGGAAACTTCAAAATGTGATAGGTAATATCAATGACCAGTACTGTTTCTAACTGATGGAAATCTAAAGATTGGTACTTTATCAAATGATTTTGAATGAAATAATTTGATCAGCAGATGATGTTTTCAATATTTTTCATGAGAGCTTAGAGCGGTTACTTTTGAGGGAAAGAAAGATCCGTCTTTCTCATCTCGATGATCTCAAGGGTGTGGGATCTCCTCAATTCCTTGATGGTATGGGATCCTTCTCAGAGTCCTCCGGGACTTAGAAGACTCCTCAATCCAGCAAGGATGTGGGATCCTTCTCTGAGTTGTATTGGGCTGGGAGTAATTCTTGATTCTAGGAGGATCCTACAGTGTTTCAGAGACTAATAAAACCAAATGATTTGAGATGGTGAGGATTCCCTAAGACCGAGTCTACCCCTCATCAGAAAGAACAGGGTTAGAAAGTCATTCCTACTCATCAGGATGAGCAAAGGAAAATGATGTCCTTTTGTCTTTGCTAGATTCCCAAAAAAAGTTGGTCAAGGAACCTGCTGTGATTTTCTTTCCTCCTCTTTGGTCCTCCATCCATCTGTTGACTCAGGAGTTTGAAGAGAAAGAGATTTTAAACCCTGCAGTAATGTGAGTTGCAGAGGCAGGTGTCTCTCTCACTAATATCTAGACAGAATCTTTTCATGCAGTTTATCTTAATACTTAGTGTCCATGAGAGTCAGGTGATTTTTCTATGGAGACAGATTGTTTATTGTTCAGTGATAATGATTGACGAGTCCAGTTTATCAACTTGGTCAACCTGTTTGTTGTTTTGTTTTTGGCAGAAAAACATTTTCCTTCCTTGGTTCATGTCCATAATTGAGGTCCCGAGTCTCTATCATATCAGCACTTGGGATGGTTAAGATAGTCTCTGTCTAGCTGGAGCTTTATAGTTCTGTTGGACCACTCTGCTAATATCTCTCCATCCACCACTAACTATCAATGCTGCTTATCAATCTCTTTCTGAGATTACCAGGTACATTTCTAAAGATCAAAGGGTATGACACTAACACTGGCCCAAGGCCACCAGATTTTCAGAAGGACCACCGCTTTCCACTGGGTGGTCCATGAGGCCTGCTATATTTATCCTTTGTTCTAGGGATGTATAAAACTTTCTTTTAATTATAAATATGTCAGACATGGTAAAACCTGAAAGTGAATCTAAGTTAAAACAGATCATGCATATGCCATTTAATCCAAATCATCATTATTGTTTGGGTGCTCACAATAAATTTCCATTTGGGCTCTTACTTTGTTGATCATAAAAGAGCATCAAGCATTTAGGTGATTGACTTTTTGTTATGTGGTTTAGCGTGTTTGAAAAAATGCGGAGATTTCTTGATATTGTCTTTTGGCCGATTCCTTCTCCTCCCCAAGACAAGAAACTCGAAATATGTGTATGAAACATGGACCCACATATACTATGGAAAATTATGCGAGTTTGACAAGGTTTGGAAATAGTGCCCGCCTGATGGACAAATATTGTTAGAAATTTATCAGGGCTAGGTCTTGTCGATATTCGTAGGGTCAGAACTGGACCTTATCAGTTCATACATGCCAACCATTACGCTTTGGGCATAAGTATTATGGGTTTTTTTCACTAAATTAAGTTTTCTGTGAGACTGCATATAGATTACACTTTTTGCCAACATTCAAAAATTAAATAAAAGTTAAGCAATAAAAATTGCTTTTGTCAGATTAATTTTATTGATCTAGTAGTTGGATTGAACAATTCTTTGGTTTTATGGCACCAGATGTTAGGCAAAAGACTTAAAAATGTGAGTTTTGGATGTTATATGACGGAAATGTTTGAGCAGATGGATCTTTTCAAATTCTTAAACGTCAGATCGGAAAAAGTGATAAATCAACACTGCTTTTCAAACTTTAAAAGAATATGAGATTAATATAATAATACATCACTCTGAGCACCAGACTGACCATTGCAGAACTCCAGTTCACAATATGAGAGTAATATAATAATACATCACTCTGAGCACCAGACTGACCACTGCAGAACTCCAGTTCACAATATGAGAGTAATATAATAATACATCACTCTGAGCACCAGACTGACCATTGCAGAACTCCAGTTCACAATCATTCAGCAAAAGTTGCAAATGTAGACTAGTTGAAGTAAGTGCTGAAAATAAACAGTTCTTCAGTATATTTTATGTTTGTATTCTGGTTCTAATCCATATGGATTTTGCCCTTCATTATTAGAATTTCAACCAGCTGCTGACCCAGGTTAGTCATAAAAATGTCTTTTCATATGTAATGTAATTCTTGCATGTAATATATAGATTATACACTAGTTATGCCCAAATTACGCTTTTCTGCCACTTGTAATAGCAATCATTACGCTTATATCTTTCGAGGGTCAGAATGTATCATTTCCACCAGTCAGTTATTAATGATAGCTCCACTGATACGACTAACACAGAGGCAGAAATTGTAAAAAACCACTAATTTAATTTTAGATCTATATTAGTATTCTTAGTATTGGTAATTCATTAATTTAGTATTTCTTCTTAGGTTTAAACTCACGTCATTGGTATAGAAAATAAACCCAAGATAGTGAAACCATGATGATTATGCAGAAGATAATAGATATCACACACAGAATTTATCAACATTACAAAACAAAGCATGTAATCTGTTGATGAATTTAATGTAAACTGTACTAAAATAACAACCTTGTCTGTGTTTTATTTTATTGTATAGCTTACACATTTTTTTCTGTAAGTATAACTGGAAATGAGAAAAACCTGTAAGTCAGAAAGACCACCAGTTAGCACTATGTCCTGCAGGATTCCTACTTAAAAATGTTAGTGTTGAACACTGGATCATGAAATTATCTTAATCATTTGTCATTTAATGGTGTTATGAGAGGTGCATTTTGATGGACACGTTTTTTTCTGCCCTACTTAAAGTCATTTGAACAAAAGTGGCTGAATCTACTGCCAACTTAAGAGTAGTGAACACTCCTACCATGAGGTGAGTACATCATTTGTATACTAGTAAGGCAGTAGTGACAGGTAATGTGTTAATGCTGTTAAAATATAAACTAATTTTAATGTAATACTTTGCTGTTGCTATTGCAAGATTCCCACCCTTCTCAGATGTACTAAGAGTAGTGTAGGTCCAGGTAAAGGGGGAAGGGGATAGCCTGTATGGGCTTATAACATGGCAGTCAGACTGATATTCTATCTGTTCTAAATGTTGTATTTTACATTTAATGGGGAATGGAATTATTAGTTTTTGGACAAGGTTAATTCTGCCTGGAAGAAGTAAGCAAAAAAAAAAATAAAAAATAACCCTGAAAGACTTGAACATTAGCTGGAGAATTGCTGGAATATGTGTCTTAGACATCAGTCACTCTGTTGGAAGATAGTGTCTGGGTTTAATCCCTAATCTGGAGAAGAAGAAAAGACATGATTCCTTCTTAAAACATTAAGTATGTAAAGTTAACTTGTCTCACATGAAGGGCATTTGGGAGGACTTAATTGTCTATTTGCATCTACCTCTGCTCCTGGAAACCTTGACTGTGGCAGATCTAGTTCCCCTTGGAAGACTTCATTCCATGCATATCCAATTTGTATTGTTGGCATATTTGAGACCTCATATGGATCTTCCAGCTCAGATTTTGTTGGGATCTAAATTTCACTTCATTCTTCATAAAGTGAGTCAGAGTGAGTTGGGACCAGTTTCTGGCAAAAGTCCTGATTTGCCTCCACACCCAGAATCATACAACATTGAAAAATTTCAAACCTGCGGGGTTGCATTTAAATATTACTAATTTGCCAAATACAAAACGTTAAAAATATATAAAATACAGCTCTTTTTAGATTCTTGGTTTCAATTATTTACATATTTTCCTCAAAAAATAAGTATAAAAACTGGATCCCATGGAAAACAACACTGCTAGTTTACATTGTGATATATATGGAGAAAGTTCAAAGTTTGTCGGATGATATACTTGATAACATTTGGAAGTTCTAAACGGAATGCAAACCAGCTGTATGAACCATGTGCTTTAGTTGTCTAGATTACTTTAATTTCAGTGCATTTGCTGAATGATAATTATGTTTACAGTAGCTACTGAAGACTATGAAAATTTCTATAGAAGTGTGCTATATAATCATTCATTAAGCTCTGGTTTTAATGTGAAAGATACTAATATTGTAAATACACTAGCAAATGTACTTTCTATGTAAAATTTGCTTTCATAATGTTATATTCCCTGCAAATGTTGAATTACAAGATTTAATACTTTTGCAGACACTGTGAATACAGATATCTGGAGGCAATACAAGAGATTATTAAATATGGAACCAGGAAAGGCAACCGGACTGGGGTGGATACACTTTCCATATTTGGCATGCAGATGAGGTTCAACCTCAGAGATGGTGAGTGATCCAGATAAACTTATTCTAGGTATATATGTTATGCACAATAAGATTTTAATTACAAGAAATGTTTATTGCTTTTATTTAACAAAACTGAAATGATTTATTTAACAAAACTGAAATAATGATAAACTCAAAATGGCAAATTAAAATTTTCAGTAGTGGAGTTAAAATTCCACTGATCAGGCTCATACAGGTTCTTTACTTTCACTTTTCAAGACTAATAAATGCTTTCCAGAGAGAAAACAGACTGGTCTCAGATTGTACTTATTTACAAATGGTGGTAGAAGGACAAAACAATCAGCTCTGGAAAGCAGCCTTTAACATGATCCAGATTGGATTATTAACATCAACAGTTTTATATTTGTATCACACAGTAGAACCTATCAATGGGTGACCATCTGTCATGTACAACCACAATCACAATGCACAGATCAATTTTATTATATAAACCGTCTGCTATGAGTGACCACCTGCTGAACGTGACCAGCGGCCGCAAGGGGCGATCTCTCACAACGGGTTTTACTGTAGCTGGTTAGTACCAGTATTCTGGATGAGTGAAATTTAGTAACACTTGCGCTTTTTCTTAAGAATTGTAGGATTCAAGTGTTAATTTTAAAAGGTATATATATATATATATATATATATATATATATATATATATATATATATATATATATATATATATATATATATCCATACTCTGTGCATTTTTATTTCCAGTATTAAGGAAATACATTGAACTGTAGACTTTAAGGACATTGTGGCTATTATATCAAAGGGGAGAAAACACATAATTTTGATTTTTTTTTATATTTTACTTCTGCTCTTAGAAGAAAGGTTTGTAGTCCACGTTCAGTAAATTAAATGGTATATACTGGAGGTGCACTGTATACTGGTTTACCAGTGTTGTTTTTTTTTTCTGGTGTTACATGCGATAGTACTTTTTAACTGTACTGGTAGTAATTTTTCATCAGTTGGAATATACAGAAATTTCCAAGTAATCTTTTTACAAATTAATATCTAATAATAGCATGTTAACATTTGACATAACACAACTAATTCCCCCCAAAATATTTTAATTTTTTTAATGAAAAACGTATGTTTTTGTCACAAATTAAGTTTGACTATTACAGCTATAGTTACAGTGGTCTCCTTTTATGGCCACCCCTTCTGCACCGAGAAAGAGGCTGCATAAGATGGGTGGCTTTTCCAGAGGGGGATTATATTTATGAGATGTGTATGTATATGTATATAAAAACAAATCTACATATAATTTAAAGAAGTTAATATCTTCGTTTAAAAAGGCATTAATTGAAATGTTCTTGTCTTAAAAACAGACTTACTTCAAGGTAACATAAAGAAATAGTTCTTATTCTTAGATGTGAAATGTGAGATTGGTTTTGTTGGCATGCACACATGCATGCCAACGATTACGCTTTTGGCGTAATCATTACGCTTACAGACCTGTTTACCCGACCGTATTTGACCGTATTTGTACGGAATAAAGCCCATCTGTACGGTCATACTGTCATTGAACTGAAAATATGATTTGAGGTTTCATTTATTTATTACTTTTTAAAATTAATTTTTTAAGCCGTTTTTTGTTTCGTTGTATCGTCTTTTTGGTCCGCATTTTGTGCCACATCACTTATTTTGACATTCTCAACATCCGGTTGTTTAAACAAAGGAAAATACCACCGACAAGAAAGTTTCAGCACGAAACTGATGATGAAAATGGAAAATATATTTAAATATGTAAAATTTTTATGTATGGATTGCTTAAGCACCTAATAAAACATTGATTACAATAATAATGTTGGAAAGTGTTATGTTGTAGTTCTTGTTAACATTAATCATATTTTTTTGTCATCTATTTCAGAATTTCCCCTGCTGACCACAAAGAGGGTGTTTTGGCGCGGAGTAGCAGAGGAATTGCTATGGTTCATAGCAGGTTGTACAAATGGCAGAAAGCTCAGTGAAAAGGGAGTTCATATTTGGGATGCTAATGGTTCACGTGAATTTCTTGACAACCATGGGCTTACACATAGAGAAGAAGGTAGTATATTGTTTTTTTTACTGTCAATCTTTAATATAAAAATTCATTAAGTTGCACCATCAATTACTTTCTGACCACCTGGAACTTAATACAGTAGCTGAAAGGTAGTAAACTTCAATTTCAATCCCTGTCAATTTGGCTAATGTCATCAATCTACATGTGAACCAGAAACATGACCAGCTGTTCAATGTAGAGAGAGGGGGTAATGCCATTTCTCAGTGCATGATAGGCTATACTTGATGGTAGATCTCAGTGGGGGAAGAACAACCAACCCACAAGAAGCTACTGGCATGTTCTCACATACCCACATTAGCTGAGCCTGAGACTCCAACCCACATTGGCAGAGATGAGATGGCATTGATCAATAAAGGCAACTTAGGCCACTCAGGCGCCCAGGGTGCCAATTTAAGGATGCTGACTAAATTGTAAAACAATGGAAAAACTTCTTTGTTTGAGCCTTCCTCATGTATGAACCAACATTAACCACAAGACTGTACTTAAACCCTCAAGCCAATTCATGCTGAATGGATAATTGTAGCTAATGCAAAGATTGTGAAAGATCAGACATGGTCTTGAGAAAATAAAGGTCATTTAATAACTATTTCAGGATTATTTACCCGAAAAACATGTCCAAGCAAACTCTGTTCATGTGATGTTGATTCTTTGGTTTTGTCCAAAAATCTGTGAAGTGGGAACTTCAGTAATCTGTGGTAATTAGTACATATTATTAGTAATTAAGCTTCAAGCAATGGTTTTAATATTTTACAATCATATTCATTTGGATTAAGCATGCATGGATAAAATGAGATGTGCTTTCACATGTATTAAATTTGTCAACATTAGTTTCACTTGAATGAAGAATAAGTATAAAATCCAATTTTTTTAATTCCTTCATTTATTTTGAGTAATAACTGCTTGGATGCTTTTTCTCATTTTTCTCTATCCTTACCAGGCCCTTCCGTCAGATTTAAAGTTGCTAAAGTAGGTGGGAGGGGGTCCACCCTAGTGGGGATACAGTTGCTTTTGGTGGGGTTTTTTGTAGACAGGTGTAAAGTTAAATTATCCAGTAAATCATCTGGCTCGGGCAGATAAGGAAAGCCCTACATTACTTGTTTTGTAACATAATGATTTAAGGCAGTGAGTGGAAATTACAGCTACTGCATATGTATAAATGTGTGTGCATTCAAACACTATACAATACTTTATCTTAAAGAGATCAAATCAAACAAATGTGTAAAAGCTAATATTTGTTACCGGATTACAGAAATAACATTGATTGATCAAATGGTATTGTAAATCTTCATGAATAATACAGTAAGATAAATGAAGAAAGGGGTCTTATTCATCGTATGTGGCTAATTTTTCATTGGGTTTTTTAATTCATGGTTCAGGGCAACAATGAAATCTATGAATTTGGTACCCTTCAAAAATTATTGCTATTATAATATGAGTGACATCCATGCCTATTAATGAGGACATTGCATCTGACTGGCAGATTGACTAAGCTTATTGATTTTGTTAAGGTCAATCTTCTGGTCAGATTTGGTAAGTGAACTTGTGTCAAAGAGTTCAGCTGAATTTGACATTGATCGAGATCCACACATATCGAGGATCAAAACTGATCGAAGAGGAGGAATTGAACCAGCAACCTTCTGGTCACAAGTCTAGTACCTTAATAACCACTGAGGTACTGCAGCTGCCATGGATGGGAATCTTAATACAGTAGTCTCCCTCTTACATGGTGACCCCTTGTGCACCTGAAATGTGGCCCCCTCTTATACAGCACCTTAAAAGTGGCCGCATGAAATGAGTGGCCTTTCAAGAAGGGGCCTATATTTTGTGAGAAGTTTGTGAATGTAGTAAGAAAGCTACATATAACTTTATAAGCATTTAATATCTTCATTTAAAAGTAGCATTTATTATTATTAAAAGTTTTTTGTTGTAAGAACAGACTTTTTCAAGTATTTATATACATTAATAGTTTTTAAGCATAAATTGACTGTAAAACACATTACTCCTATGGATATCACAAGTTTAATAATATTCAGAAGTTTCCATATAGTGCAGGTTACAGCTTTTGCCAGTTACTGGCTGATGTTTACCAGTCATAGACCAGAGGAGCTTATGGGATTGCCTGTTGGCCACCATCTGTCCATTGCCATAAATTTTTTATTGTTATTCCTTCTAATCTACTTGGAGGACTGGCATGACACTTTACACATGCATTCATCAAAGACTAGTTGGCAAATGAAAAGAGTGCTACACAAAGATCCAATATGCCATGGCCACCATAATGGCCCTTTATAAAATTTTGTTACTGCTTGTCATCCTGATGGGAGGTTATTATCAGCATGGGTATTTCACTAAAATAAATCTTGTAGCCCAGCCCTAGCATTTTGGTAGCTTCTATTTCACTCAGTGTAAAAGTACATAATTTTTATTAAATACATCTTTAAAAGTTTTCCATTTTTACATTTCTTATTCGACTGCTCCAGTGTCCTAGTGGTGAGAGCATCTGCCCCAGATGCAGTTAGGCAGACCTGCCAACTCTTACAATTTTGCTGTCTTACGAAAATTGCCCTTAAAATACAGACTTACAGCATACAAGCAAAAACTACTGAAAAATGATCATGCCGAAAAATCTGAATAATTGGTTCATACGTGTTTGATATGGATCCAGGTTTCATATTAGAATTAGTTAAATCGGTCAGGGAACCATACTAACTTTACAGCAGCACCCCAGACAATTTACACTGCACCTATTTGTTCATGTAAAGCATCTGCATGATCAAATGGTTGATTATTTTAAAAAAATTATACAGAGAATGATGCATGTTTAAGACGAAAGGGAAAATAAGCTTCAAAAATGAGTGTTAAAAATCAACACAGAAGAATAAAAGGAGTATTCAGATTCTTGTGAACAAAAGCTGGAAAGGACACGTTTGTCAGATTACACGTACCAATTTGAGTATGCCTTCATCTTTGTGTGAAATGGAAAAGAATTTCCAAGCATTGCATCAGGTTGAGAGATAGCAAAAAGCCATTGAGTTGCATAGGGTTTGGAACAGTGGTTTGTGCAGCTGTGCTAGTGGTAAATAAAGTCTACACATACTTTAAAACTTTTCAATTGAAAATGTTTATCATTGCTGCATCAAACTTTTATTTACGTGTTCCAGTTTTACAATAGCAGTTATTGACATTTTTTACACCTTAGTGAAAACTGGTCAATCTTACAAAGAAAAATCCACTGCCTTACTGAGGCGGACTCGTCAGGGTTGGCAGGTCTGAGTTAGGTTGTAGGTTCGAACCCTGGCCAAGTCATATCAAAGGCTTATGAAAATGGTACAAAAGCTGCCTTGCTAGGCACTCAGCATTAAGAGGTTTATGTTAGGTATGGTTGGC
Source organism: Potamilus streckersoni (assembly GCA_016746295.1). Lineage (NCBI taxonomy): Eukaryota > Metazoa > Mollusca > Bivalvia > Unionida > Unionidae > Potamilus > Potamilus streckersoni. Next base: position 1,853,246 of record JAEAOA010001311.1, read on the forward strand.
CTGCTGTCAGGATAATATGATTGGGTGGGACATCTTGCTACATGTCTGGAACTTGTGGTGTAATGACAAAGTCTTGTAAATTCTAAATTAAATAGCTATAGTTAATCAATATCACTTGTAGTCATTTACCACAATTATTGCTTTAAAACTAGTGGGAAACAGAAACCATTTAGATTTTTAAAGATTTAAAACTTCAAATTTCCTTTCCTCTTATATAAATAAGAATAAATTAAAAAAAACAAATTATTTTTTGAAACATAATTCAACAGTACCTTCAAAATCATATTTAGTATGCTTATGTGGAATTTTTTAAAAAATTGTATAGGTAGTACACATCCTAGTGGGACACAGAAATCACTAACATTTAAAAAGGCTCAAAATTTTAAAAAATTGTTGTCTTCCTTAAGAAAAGAATAATTAAAAGGGAAACATTTTAAAAATGATTCATAAATATTATCAAAATGGTATATTCTTTATGTATGTGGATTTGTTTTCTGAAAAACTTGTGTAGGATCCTGCAATTTATCTTTCTAATGGACTTTGTTAAATGGAGGGAGGGGTATCTTGAAAACATGTAAATTTGAATATTACACCATTATAAACTGAATTTCATCTTTTACTGACAAAATGTAACAAGTTTAAAATATTTACATTACTCTACAATTCTGTATGCATCAGTAATTCTTGCAATAAGCAGATGTAATTGAAAATTATAATTCCCACAAAATATTTAGACAAATCACTGACTTAACAGCACGATTCACCTGCTTCTATTACATTGCTCGCCTTTTCTGGATCATGTCCCAAGTCGAAGCAAAATGTTGCCTCCAATTGGTAGCTTGAGGCCCAGAATTTAAATGAACATGACCCAGATTTCTGATTTTGAAATGTCATCATTTTTCCTTGGTAAACATTTGTCAAGCTGCTTATTGAATTTGCCTTTTCCTTGTTTTTCAACATCTTCATGACCTATCATATCTTTTTTTGAGTCACATGTTTTTCTCCATAATCCTTACATTGAGTGATTTTGTTGTGTTCCATTTGTTAATTTTGAAGGGGTTTGCGTCTTGCTCAGAAAGAGGTGCTTGTGTTTATTATTCCCCTTCATAGTAAGTGGTCTAAGAGTATTACCTACCCTATTTTGTTTCCTTTTATTTATTTATTTATTATGTTTCTTCTTTTTGTAATTTTTTTTTCTTTCAGTACATAATATTTTGCAATGTGTGAGTAAGTGTAGGGACAACAAAACTGTGTTGAATATTGATCTAACTGCCTGATATGTACAGGTTGTACACACATGGATCAATGTTCTGTTTGTTGTCTTTGGACAGAAAGTTTGCCATGACTATCACAAAATCATTCCCTTTGTTCCCAGGAGTCCATTTTTTATCAGCTTCTTACTTTAACTTTGATACATTAGAAAATAATGTCCTGTTTTTAGTCTTTTAAGCTTTCTCACAGTGATTGGGTGGGTAGGTAGGTAGATTGGTACATAGGTAGGTGATTTCACAGTATATCAGTACCAATTATAGTTCAAAATTTCACATTTTTAATCAAATATTTCATTAGAAAAGGGATCAAGATCACGTACAATTCGAAGCTGTTTTAGGAGATCAGAGACAATGCCAACTTTGGGGTAAGGGAATGAAACTCCTTCCTCCTCATACCTATTCTCTTAAGGTATTATGCTCTGTAATTTTTGTATTTAAGGTGGCACTCTACAGGTTCGTATTTAGCATAGGGTTAGAATTTTAAAGAAAAGAACTTCCTTGGGTTTCCTCACCAGTTATGCTGGCTATTTAAAAAAAGACTTATCTTAAGTATTGTTCAAAGAATCTTTAATTCCCTTTATTTTGTTGTATGATTGATGGGTATAATATGGGTTATAGAGTATACAGCTTGGCCTTACTCCAGACGTGCACCTTTCAAAAACATGCTAGCTCCACTTGCTCATTTTCACTTCCTGGACTTAAGAGGTAATTGTATTTTTAAAAAAGAGCTGATAACTTTTTTTTTACATTTTATATATTTGGTTATTCATTCACAGCACTTTTAAAAGCTGGTATTGTCTAATCTAGCAAAATTCATTTTCCCTATTTTAATAGCTGCCAAGGATAGTGTACTTCAAACAAATTCAGGTTGAATTTTGGAGCACAAGGGAGCAGTCATTATAGTTAGCAGTTTGCCAAGATCATTTACAATTTCCAAAAGTACAATATCCAAAGAAATTTCAGCCACATTACATGAAGTAGCATAGAGGTATGCCAACATTCTCTCCGCTGTGCATGTTTTAAATGCAAACAGCTTCACCTTATATACATAACACTCTCAAAAGTACTTAATAGCTGGTGAGTGCCACTATGGTTGGGTAACATATCTGAAGAATTTTATCCATACCCCCATGTTATATTGTTTATAAACAGACATAGCACTTCTGTTGCTAATGTTTGCCAAAAAGGGCTGAATTTGCAAGGTTTTGTGATTAGTTAAGTATTGTCAAAGAAACATTTTGATCCATTTTTTTTCTTTTCTTAATGGCTTCAGTCAATGTGAATCACTTTCCAATTCATGGTTACAGGTGATCTTGGCCCTGTATATGGTTTCCAGTGGCGTCATTTTGGAGCTGAGTACAAAGATATGCACACAGACTACACTGGGCAAGGTGTAGACCAGCTGAAGCAAGTTATTGAGACCATCAAGACAAACCCTGATGATCGCAGAATAATTATGTCAGCTTGGAATCCACCAGGTAATTTTTATCATGCCTTTTTCAGCAAAATTGCTTCAGCATGTTAAAATGAATGATCTGTTACTTGATTGAAAATTAATGTTGCATGTTATTTGTGTATGTGTGTGTGTATATATATATATATATATATATATATATATATATATATATATATATATATATATATATAATGTTTAACTTTTGTCCATGATAGTAGATAATAAAAGCCCAAAAAACATGTCTGCCTGATATTTGTCAGGTTATTTGCTAAAATTCAAGTACACAGACCTGACCTTGTTTTCGAATTTGAAAATTCCATTGTAAATGAGCTAGTTCTAAGGCTGGAGAAAATAATATAAGGTAACTGAAAGAAGTGACAAAGAGCAGACTACTCGCATAAAAGCAGTTTAAACGTCAGTTAAACAAATTTAGGTTGTTATAAAGAAAAAGAAGTAATTCAGAAATGAATACATACAAAATTTTAGCAAGAAATATTAATAAAGAATAGAATATATGTACAGTGATTGTGGGGAAACTGGTCTTTTTGTGCAAGCCTGCTATGAGAGACTACCTGTCTTGAGAGACCGTTCTTTGTTGGCAGAAGGGGCAGTCACACAAAAGGGGTTTTACTGTATTATTACAGTCAAACCCACTTATCTCGACCTCGGTTACCTCGCCAACCCAATTAAGTCGACGTTTTTGAAATGGAACCGCCAAAGTCTCTCTTTGTCTTAGCATTTTCTCATCGGTTATGTCGATTCTTTTATGTTGCCGAACCCTAATATCTCGAGCACAAAAGAGGGCCAAATTTGCCAATTAACGTCAGTTATCTCCATCCCCAGGACCAATCGCCGGTGATTTTTTCCCCTTATTGTTGACAAAAATTGTCTCATCTGGCGACAGACTTTTTGGTTATTTTATTTGTACAAACAATCGTGGCTTTCCACTAGATAAATAAAAGGGAGAATGGAAGAAAGCTACAAACTTAACTAAGTAATGAATTGCAATCAATCAGTACACAAATATTCCTTTGTTTGTATAGACAATCTGCTTACACTGACATATGGCCGAGTATTGTATGTTTTGACAGTCAATTATGCTACCATACTAAACCTTCAACTGACCAACTTCTGAAGATGCGAATAGAACAGATAAAATTAATGGAATGGCTAATCCTTCTGTTTGTTGGTTGTTATAGACACTTAAACTCAACAAGAAGAAATAGCAAACAACAAATAAATAACTTTTGCATAATTAAAAATAATTATTTATTTCTCAAAATACAGGAGTGAAAGAATCCCTATATTGAGTGTTAACTTATGCTTCAGTAATATATATGGTCCAATATTGCCAGGTGTTCACTCGTGTAAGTTTCATTTGTGGGAATGGAGATACTATTTTGCAAGAATACAGTCTCTCGATTTTTTAATTTACATGTACTTCTTTTGATTGGTTACGTTTATGCTAGCTTATGACTTGCCAATAAAATGATCATACTTGGTTAACTGCGCATGTGCTGAGTTCACGTAGCATGTGATGATGGTCCGTATGGTCGTTAACTCCAATGACAGTTTACTCCCTTTACTTAGTTGGTCTTGTCTGAAGGATAACATGCTGTAGCTATTCTGTTTGCGCTACTTTTCAGAGCTGTCAGAGTGAAATGACTCGCGAATTTAATTTTGACACTGGTTAGCTTTTTGTAAAAACGAACTACCCCTGCACGTTTTTTATTTTATTTTTTGAGCGATCTTTGTGTTTGCAATGTTGGGGAATATAATAAAGGTTTGTATTGAGAATCGATGGTGGATTGTATTGTATACTGGTAAATCTCTGCTGTTAGTGCACATATGCCTTTTGTAGTTAACAAACATGTATGTATATTTTTTTATAGCATGCCGATCGTTTCATCAAACAGATCTTGGCAACGGTGTTGTTTAAAAAACATCAAAAAAATATGTGCATGTACATTCTCATTTACTAACGCACATCATTTGAAGCACATGTTATACTGACGCGATATTGGTTTTCGTTTATCTCGATCATCGGTTATCTCGATGCTTTTTGGCATACCCCTAGGCCGGCGACATAACTGGGTTCAACTGTATTTTTATTATTATTATAGAAATTTTGGATTTTTAAAAATGTATATTTTTTAAAAGAAATTATTCTTTTATGACTAATGTGCAAAATTTTACCACTAAAACCTGTAATTATTTCTTTGTTAGATTTGCCCAAGATGGCTCTCCCACCATGCCATGCCTTTGTCCATTTCTATGTTGCTAATGGGGAACTTTCCTGCCAGCTGTACCAGAGATCAGCTGATATGGTAAATACTAATCAGTTTTAAAGTTGTTGTTTTCTTTTTCTTTTTAATTTAATATTCAATTCATTTCATCTTGTAGCAAAAATTGTATGTCATGTTAATTCTAAGTATATTTCCTCCTTCTCAGTAAGAGGCTGTAGAAACAATTTTAATCAGTTTATGCCACAAGTTTCATTTAAATCTTACATCAGTCCTAAGATTGTATTTAATATCACTAATACCTGTTGCTGTTTAGGTTTATCTTTTCGGGATGGAGAATTAAGCCTTTAATAGGGTGACTTTCTGGAAAGTTCTGTCTAACCCATGACCCTGGTCCATGTGCACTAGCCCTTATTCTTTCTCTGGTACCCACCATCATTATGGCAGCTTAAAATATTTGGTAGAACAATTGCCCTTGTTTTGTGTCATACATCACAAATTTTCATTATGTGGATTGATTTTACTATGTGAAATTACTTAAAAGATCAAGTACTATTCCTGTTTGGAATTCTCTCTATTTTGTTGGCAATTTTTAGTTCTAGTATTTTTTTTTTTATTTATTTTTTCTTTCTAACAATGTATTTAGGATTGACCACCACACGGGTGTCAGCATAATATTTACTGTGTTTGAATCTTGCATAGGTATATATTTTTATTTTTATTTTTATTATTATTATTATTATTATTATTATTATTATTATTATTATTATTATTATTATTATTATTATTATAAACATCATACCATTTTTTTAATGCTAATTTTTGTCTTCAGTACTCAGAAAAAGTGATGCTGACATCATGGTCCCATTAAAAAAAAGAGAAATAAAGCATGGCCAACTTTATTATAACAAAAATATATAAGTTTGCATTTGTTTTAATTCATTTAATATTAATGACACCATGGAACCACATTGAGACCTCTGGTCTCTGTAGCTTGTTATAGTGTTCACATTCATTCCTAGCCCCATAACTTCCACTACACACACATTGGGTATTTTCATGGAGACAAGGGATAACCTTTCCAGCAATGTGTGAGCACAAGTAAGTTCCTGTGATACCAATCCCACCTGAGTTGCTTGTGAAATGGGCTTGCTCTTCTTCCTCAGAATTTGTCTGGTTCTTCTTTTGCTGAGCCCCTCTGGTCTCAGGGAAGAATTAGGGAAGTTTTTTCAGAAATGTACAATGCCATAAGACCCCTCCAGTTAGAGGGTACATGGGGCAAAAAGTAAGTCACACTCTCCCACGAGTAAGGAGCAGCACCTGCATCTTGTAGAGCTGAGAGCATGTCATACCCTTCTGTGAGAGTGCAGCAATACCCTCTTCATTCTTGCTGGGCAGAGTTCATTGCTTCCTTCCCCTGCCCCATGAGGAAAGAGCTGCACCTATTCCCTAAAACCTGTTGTTGGTGATAAGATCAAGTCTCCTGGAAAAGGGAGAGCTACAGTACAAGTCCATTAGTTGTGAGAAAGGGTCTTCTTACAGATATTAATCACCTAACTGAGCCTGGTCATTTTTGAGCCTCCTTGGTATAGGGATCAGGTCAAGTTCAAACACATATACCCTCGCTTTCTGTAGGCTACCCTTCAATCCTGTATGGACACCCGATTACACTTGGGGATCTGATTGGCATCATCCCACTCCACACCAATACTGATAACTCTCTTCAGGATGCAGGATATTGCATAAAGGAGAAGTGATTGGTCCTTCCCTTTCCATGGAGTCCTTGGAGGTCCTGTCCCCATGGTAAAGAGGTTAGTGTTGAGGTCCATTGGCTGACATCACTCTCATACAAAGTTGGATCAAAAAGGAAGGGCTACAGACCTCTCCACAAACACCCCTGAAGGGATGATTTGCTCTCAGCTACCGACCAAGTCTGCTGCTAGGGACAGTCCTTTAGCTCAACATGAAGAGTTATGGGTCAAGGTACCTCTAGGTCTCCACTGCAAAAGAAAGACATAGGGTCACAAAGTTTTGTTTCCCCATATTGAGTGCAGGATAAGGATGTTTTGTCAGTCCTCATAAATTTTCTTGAGTTTGTTGAAAAGGCTGAGGTGGCATTTCCTCCCATTGGGTCTCTACCTCCTCCCAGCCATCAATCAAGGAGGAGGAGATCTGGTCCTTTGACAAGGTGATTAACAAGGTTTACAATCTTTTACCACAAGATCTGTGTCTAGGCTGCAGGCTCTGAAGAAACTAACATTATCTCCCACTGTCTTTGGCTACTCTACACCCAGAAATCATTACCCACTTACTCAGATATGGTTCAATTGTTAGACAAGAAAAGAAGTCTGTCCACTCCCACCCCCACTATGCATCTCTGCATTGAGACCTTTGGTCTCTGCAGCTTGTTATTGGGTTCACACCCATTCCTGACCCCTTAACCACCACCCACCCACCCAAACCCACTTCGGATGCTGGGGCAGCACAAGTGGGTATTTCCATGGAGATGTGGGATATCCTTCCAGTTATCATAGCCTCGCATGCCAACCTTTTTTTCAGCAGCCTCTTTCAGCCTGCCAAAGGGGAAAATTCTTATGCCATCTGCCCTTCCGTGTTTGTTGGAAGCAGTGGCAAAAATATCTAGGCATACGTTATCCATGTCCATGGCTTTGCAAGCAGTTTCCTCTCCATTGGGATGTTGTGCTGTACACATCCAGGTTCTTACTGGAGCAAAGTAAGTACCTTCTGAAGACGGCTGCCCTGGAGTATACATGACAATCATTATGCTTTTAGCATAATCATTACAGGGTGTTTTTTTTCACTAAATTACGCCTTATGCATAAGTGTATTTGGATAACACATTTTCAGTATATCCCCCTAAAAAATGGTTCTTTTTTATTTTTATTAACATCCCATTAATCCCACTGACCGTATTCTAGAAAAGATAGCTTCTATGTAACTACAACACATAAGAGTACACTTGTCTGTAGACTAGTGTGCTCTTTCCTAACAGTATTGTGTTCTATTTATAACAACTGCCCTATTTTCAAGAAACATGCTGGTTTCTGCTTGTAAACATTGATCTCGGTTTCTATTTAGAGCAGCTGTCTGGCTTAGTTAAAAGAGAACAGACTGGTTTTAAGGTAATTGGCACTAAAAGTCAAGTCAGATTTATTCTAGTTGACATGTGTGTAAGAGCAAAAATGTTTTTCAAATAATTTCACAGATGGATTAGAAAATGACGAAAAACTGATTCAAAGATGAATCCATTAATTGCGCAATACATCATTCCATCTTGGTGGTAAAAAAAAAAAAACCTTGTATTAGCTCGTTTTACCCACTCTTTGTTTTATAGCAGAACTCAATTGTTCACACAAATTTTATAAATGCAGAGGCGTTATTTACTGAGTTCTTAATAGAACATGGACTACCCCTAGTGGTAGAAGACAATGTTGGTCCTTTAAGCGAATGTTTTCTGATGCCAAAATTGAAGAAAATAAGCATGTGCAAGAACAAAATCATCTAATATTGTTAGGTATGTAGAAGATACTTCACTTAAAATTGCAGAAGCCATGAAAATTTGGCCATTTAGCATTACAATAGACAGGAGTAGTGATTATGATGACAAAAAGTTGTACCCAGTCTGTTTAGGAGACTTTGATAATGAAAAGGACAAAGTCAGAGTGCTCTTCTTTCATTACTAGAATTAATAGCAGATTCCACTGGATAAAATATTTTCTAATTGTTTGATAATGCTTTGTATGGGGTTTTCAGCTGATACAGCATCAGTGATGACTAGAATTCTTAAAGGAGTTGCATTTTATATTTTGAAAAATGTCTCCATCAGTGTACATATCAGGTTGTCCCCATCATATGATGCACCTTGCTGCAGGAAAAGCTGCCAATAAATTAGAAGAACTCTTAAAGTATCAAGTTGGCATTCTACCTGACAATGTACTTCATGTGGACAGAATTAATGTGCAATGACATCTTATTTCCCAGCTAAAAGACCCAATAACTGGAAGGTATAAATTTCCTCTTCTTTGTCAGATTAATATTACTGTGCTGACGGAAAGGTTGTTCAGGATTGTTAACAAAAAAAATGAATTTAGATCCAGGCTCTGTAACCCAGCACTTAGTGCTCCGCTTGGTAAAAAACATTTGTTGTCTCAGCTTGTACAAAGTGTTTTGAAATGCAATATGAGAGTCTTCTGCTTTTTAAAGCTATGAGTGATATATATGAAAACTTGAAGCAGTAATTTATGTTGTAAGACCAGAGGGGTAAATCATTTTGTACATATGCTCATTAAATTTTATAATGTTATATGTGGATTACTCTTTTTGTCCACTTGGATTACACTTTTTCCTAGCCAGGGGTTGGCATGTATATTGGAGGCAGAGACCCTCTGTAGATGACTCGTACCTTCTGTGGCTTCTTAAGATTTTAGACACCAGCAACACCGATCCCTTGCATCCACTATTGGTTTGTCAGAACCACCCAAAAAGCAGAATCATTACCACCCACAAGGTCCATCAAGGAAGTTTTAGTTCAGTGGTTCTTAACCCTGGATCTCAAGTCAAAACTGGGTCACCATGTTGTTTTAAGCAGGTCACCAAGATCATAAACTTTAATAATTTGTAAATTTGAACCCAAGTGGTTTTATAGCAGTTGATTGGATTTCAAGGCTAACACCACAAACCTAATCGGGGTCACTGCTCAAAAACGCTGTTGTTCAGACCCACGCTGACCTAGTCCAGGCAACAACCCTGATTCAGAGCTCATTCAGCAATGGATTATCAAGGGCTCATTATAAAGGCTCAGAGCTGAAGTTTGCAGGCCCTTCCCCATTTCCTGTGAACCTTTGGGTGCTTGCTTTCAATAGTCCAGGCTCTTATACCCCCCCAAAAAAACCAAACAACTTCCATTGGTTGCTCAACAACTAATTGAGATTCCTAGTCTCAGTTGTTCTGTGCTGGTTAAGATTTTCTTAAAAATAAATACTTATGCCCAGTTACGGCTTTAAATTTTTATTTGGCATCATCTAAATAGAGAAGAAAGTAGAGGATGTGTTATTTCATCTCTCTCTATCAGGGCTTGACTGATATTTTGGCTTCATACATTTCAAGGTGGATTGTCAAAATTATGAGGAGAGCTTATCAATCCCTTTAGGAGGGGGACCTTTCTTTCATGAAGATTAATGTTTGTTAGGTTCAAGTCATTGTTACAACATGGGCCTACTTAATTCATTAGTTGTTGGAACGTAATGAAAGCTGCATTGTGTCAGATTCACACAAATTTCTGCCTTTGCTCATTGGCTCACCATTTTCTTGGGGGCCACTTGTAGCACCAAGAGTGGTGGCCCATGTAGATACTATGTAACAGAAGTCTATACTTCTAAAGTAAAATGTTAAGCATTCCTTCCCTTGCTTTACCAGTTTGTTATATTATCAGCATCCCACTACTCTGACAAATTCGGCTATGCAACAGGTGTGTATTACTGATATTAAAATGTAATTTGGGGTGGGGGTGAAACTAATTTTCATAATGTAATATGTATCTGTTGCCATTGCAAGATTCACTCCTCTTGCACCACATTGATGTCCCATTAGCTTTAAGTTTTATGGCTACAATGTAAACAAGAATGAGGGCAAGGGAGTATGTACCAGGTGTCAGGTTAGACGTTAGAAATTTCCAGATCAGAGAAATTCTCATTATTTAGTCAAATGTATTTTCTGTCCAAAGAATTGTAAGATTAGTTGCAGCCCTTCCATCAAAATACACATCAAATAAAACTTTTGGTATGACAAGTTAGAATTTGTATATGGCTTTGGAATAAAAGAAAACATTTAATACAACTGAAGCCAGTTACAATATTCTCCATGATCCCCAGCAGCTTTTATCTGTCTAGGTCTGCTTTAACGTGATCATAATATTGCAAAAATGGATGAAATTAATCAAGTTTTTTTTAAAAATATTTTAGACTTTTCAACAATCTTTTCTTTATGTAATCACTATTGTATCAAATTTTCATTGAAAGTGATAGACTTAGTAATGTAAATTCCATTCCATTCTAGAGATATATATTGGATTAGCTTCATGTAAATGCATGCTGGATGAGTATATGTTGCAAGGGGTGAACATTAAAGGAAAGACCTGGTTTGCTATTGGTCACATTAAAGGAAAGACCCAATTTGCTATTGGTCACATTAAAGGAAAGACCCAGTTTGCTATTGGTCACATTAAAGGAAAGACCCAGTTTGCTATTGGTCACAGTAAAAGAAAAACCCAGTTTGCTATTGGTCACATTAAAGGAAAGACCAAATTTGCTATTGGTCACATTAAAGAAGAAAAAAAACAATTTGCTGTTGGTCACATTAAAGGAAAGACCCAGTTTACTATTGGTCACAGTAAAGGAAAAACCCAGTTTGCTATTGGTCACATTAAAGGAAAGACCAAATTTGCTATTGGTCACATTAAAGGAGACCAAATTTGCTATTGGTCACATCAAAGAAAAAAAAAAACAATTTGCTGTTGGTCACATTAAAGGAAAGACCCAGTTTACTATTGGTCACAGTAAAGGAAAAACCCAGTTTGCTATTGGTCACATTAAAGGAAAGACCCGGTTTGCTATTGGTCACATTAAAGGGAAGACCCAATTTGCTATTGGTCACATTAAAGGAAAGACCCAGTTTGCTATTGGTCACATTAAAGGAAAGACCAAATTTGCTATTGGTCACATTAAAGAAAAAAAAACAATTTGCTGTTGGTCACATTAAAGGAAAGACCCAGTTTACTATTGGTCACATTAAAGGAAAAACCCAGTTTGCTATTGGTCACATTAAAGGAAAGACCAAATTTGCTATTGGTCACATTAAAGGGAAGACCCAATTTGCTATTGGTCACATTAAAGGAAAGACCCAGTTTGCTATTGGTCACATTAAAGGAAAGACCAAATTTGCTATTGGTCACATTAAAGAAAAAAAACAATTTGCTGTTGGTCACATTAAAGGAAAGACCCAGTTTGCTATTGGTCAGATGTTAGGGGAAAGACCCAATTTGCTATTGGTCACATTATGTTAGAGGAAAGACCCAATTTGCTATTGGTTACATTTTTAGCAAAGAACCTATTTGCTATTGGTCATGTTAGAGGGAAGACCCTATTTGCTATTGGTCATGTTAGAGGAAAGACCAAATTTGCTATTGGTCATGTTAGAGGAAAGATCCAATTTGCTATTGGTCATGTTAGAGGAAAGATCCAATTTGCTACTAGTCACATCATAGGAAAGACTCGATGTGCTTTTGGTCACATAGAGATTTATCCAGTTAGCTGTTAGGTATAAAGCAAATTACCCCCTCTAGCACAAACTGATTCACTTTTCAAAAAAAAAAAACAATTTAATTATTTTTTCAGTGTTTGAAAAATATCTTACTTTTATTTAGTTAGATCTAGATTGGGGTACAGGCTGTGAAGGCTTCAATAAAAACTATAGCTCTGCAGGTGTGACTCAGTCACTATAAAATATATTTTACTCTTTTTGCAGGGTCTGGGAGTTCCATTTAACATAGCCAGCTACTCCTTACTTACATATATGATCGCACATGTCACAGGCCTCAAGGTATCTATACATGATTGTGTAATAAATCTGGTCACATGTCACAGGCCTCAAGGTATCTATACATGATTGTGTAATAAATCTGGTCACATGTCACAGGCCTCAAGGTATCTATACATGATTGTGTAATAAATCTGGTCACATGTCACAGGCCTCAAGATATCTATACATGATTGTGTAATAAATCTGGTCACATGTCACAGGCCTCAAGGTATCTATACATGATTGTGTAATAAATCTGGTTCATTATATGTTGCCTATCCATGAGCACATGTTTATTTGTTTGTGTTTTTTTTTGTTTTGTTATTATTATTTTTAAAAGAAACATTTAACCTGAACACTGATGTTGACCCTTGACCCTCAAATCCATAGACAGGTTTCCCATGCTATCAGGAAAATCGGGAAAAATGATACTTTTTTTCCTGACTGAAAAATCCTTGAATTTCACATATTGACTATCTTCCAGCACCTGTTGATGCCTGAAACAATTCATTATATTGAGTCATAGCTAAACTGATAGTTAAATTTATCGAATTCTAACCAGAATATTCAGAGGGTGCAGTATGGATCATTTGGGTGCTTGCAATAAATATATATGCTGAGTCAATCCAGATGCTCAGTGGATTAGATTCATTTAGTAGACTTTTATTTTCAGTCAGCTCAATATCTATATCTTTCCTTACATGGAAGGTATGAAAACCAGTCTGGCATCACAGGAGGCCAACATGGTGGTGGCACAGCATAGCCAATTACTAAATGGCCTAGCAAACTTTAAATGTTGTTAGATCAAGTGAATCATGCATGAAATCAATATGAAAATTACCTATTTTCTCAGACATTGTAATTATTAAAATTGTTAAGTCTTTAATCTGCTGAAAGACAAGATAAAATTATGGTGTTGATGAAATGTGACTGCGATTGGCATTGCTAGTTGAATGAGTACACACATCTAATAACCCACAGTTTCGAATGTTGTAGAAATTTATTTTGTTTTAAAAATATTAATAAAAGTAATATACTTGTAATAAAAATGCAAAAACCAAAGAATACAAAATTTTCCATATTTATATATTTCGAGAACAACTTTTGGAGTTAGTTTATTTTGTATCACATGACTACCACATTGACATGTGCTATCTGCTTGATAAATCAGACTGGCCAGATTGCTCTTTTTTACAAAAAAGTATCTGACTTTCATTTGATATAATTGAATTTCTGTACAGCAACATTAAAAAGGAGTTTGTTGTGGATATCACACGACTATTGGATTCCAATGTTATCATTGGAGATTTGTGAAGTCATGTGACTAGTAATGAAAATGGTGTGTACCCGATAGGGTTTCATTTATGCTGTAGTTTCGTCTAGTCTGTCAGGCTTAAAGACACAACGAGTATAATACTCCCCATTTCTGAGAAAATAAATTATTTCCTATCAATTTCATGCAGGTATAAATCGATGTAACACAAGTTTAAATTTTCTAGGCCCGCTGGTAAGTTATTACCTTATGTCGCTACCCCAAATTTTTGATATGCTATTGCAATGACCCCACACCCAACCTAAATGTCTTAATATGAAAAATGGGGTGAGAATATTCAGAGGAAACCCAGATTAAAAAACAGACTGCTATTCATTTTAAGCCAAACTTGTTGGGTCTCAGAGCCGAAATGAGACAAGTTGATTTTACAGAAAATTTAGTCCTTGTTTGTACATCAGTGTATAATTTTAAAGGTCGTTCATCAAAATTTAAATAAACCCTTTTGAAAATATTTTTTAATTGATTGATTTTTAACCAGATCGTCTGAAGGAGATTAAGTTGTTTAAAAAAATCTTGTTTGGGATTTTATTGGCACAGATAAATTCAGTGTTAAACTTTTTGTTATAAGAAAAGATTCTAATTATTTGCTTTCATTTTTTTTTAATGCTCTTACAGGAAATGTTTACTTTCTATAAGATGTATATATATTATAGTCCTACATGTTAGATGTATCCCATGTTATTTATGTTCTAGTGCTGAGGCCCAAAACATAAATATCAGCATTGATGTATATATTACTATAGAATTCTTAGCTATTAAAGGTTTGAAAGGGACAAAAATAATTTTATGTTCGTTATGTTGTTCCCACTTAGCAACACATTGCAGGTCAGCAAAACAAAGTTAAAACTTTTATTTATTACATTGAAATGACTTTGTATGCCATTTTATAGGAATACGATCAAACTTGTTTCATGTCATACATTTTGTGGTTTTGTACATGATCATCTTTTCTGACTTAGAAAATGCATGTTCTGTAATATAAAATGTTCTTTAATTTGATTCAGTAATTGTCATATGTGAACCTTGAACATTCTTAATTCTCCCCTGGAGAAACCCTGGAAATTTATCTTTAGAAAAGCGTGAGAACCATGCATGGAGATCTTGTATGCCTACCATAAACTGTTTTAAATGTTGCATGTCTATTTGTGCATGGTAAATGGAAGACCATATCCACGATTTTCATTCCAGTGGATATGTGGAAGACCATATCCATGATTTTCATTCCAGTGGATAAGTGGAAGACCATATCCACGATTTTCATTCCAGTGGATAAGTGGAATACCATGTCAACAATTTACATTTCAGAAGCAATGTGCAAGTGCATTGATATAAATCCTATACTGTCAGATGACATGAACATTGTAGCATTGTGCTTTTGTCTTTTTAACGAGTTTTGTGTCTTGTTCAAAGTCTTCAATCCTTTGAGCTATTTGTTGGTGTAAAATGGCCAAGGTTGGTGCCCAATCTTAGGTCCTTTGAGTTATTTGTGGTATAAAAGATCCCAATCTAAAATCTTTTAAGCTATTTGTGGTGTACAAGATCCAAACTAGGTGGCAAGTCTTGGATCCTTGGCACTATTTTTGGTGTAAAAGATCCATAATATGTGCCAGATTTATAGTCCTCTTAGCTGTTAGTGGTGTAGAAGATCCAAAGTTGGTGCCAAGTTAGTCACTAATGTGCTGTTTATATTTAATAATTGATCATTCATATCCTTGACAAGTTTTAACTTTTTGTAAATCCAACATCTTTCAGACTTGTGATCTTTTTCATGTGCTACACCTTAATTATTGATTGACTACTACATTATAGTGTAAAATATATAGCTTCATGGATGAACTTGTCCAAAATGGTGACTTTACTTTTGTTTTTCCTCAGTGACTTTAAGAAATTTAAATGTTTCGTATTTACAGTAGAACATAACACCATATTGGCTTTTGTCAACACAGTTCATATTTATCATGGCATCTGCATGAATGTCTCTCGTCATGTACAAATCATTACCATGCTAATTAATAGATGGCACACTTTTTGAAATATGGATTTCATGACCCACTCAAACATAGATGCAGCACTGCATGAAGGTTCAATTTTTCTGATAACTACTGTATGCATAGAGAAATTTACACATGCTTGGATTTTTGTGGCTTTTACAACCTGGTCCTAAATCATCAAAATTTACCTTGTGGGTATGAAATGAAACCAACAGCAAACTGTTAAAATTGCAGCAGCTATACACAAGTTTTTCAAAACAGAATTGAACAAAATTTAACAACGCAGAAGTTTTCTAACATAAAAATATGAATATGCTTGTAAACCATGTAGTCAAAAATGGAATTTACAGAAAGAACATATCAAGAAGAACTTTAAGTGTTTTCAAAAAATTTGCAAAATCATCTTCATGAAAGGAAGAGTCCTAAGAAAATGTTTTATTATGTATATTATTCATTTAAAAAATTTAAAAATATGTTGGTAAGGAGATTGGCATTTCTTGAATAACCTAGTTCATAGAAATTCTCTTTTTATTTCAGCCTGGAGATTTTGTGCTTTCTTTAGGAGATGCACATGTCTATGTTAATCACATAGAACCATTAAAGATGCAGGTAAGTCAAACATCAGAAATTTTTGTTTTGTTAATCTCGTGTGTGTGTTCATCCTGTTATCACTTTCTTGCCACACCATTAATGAAAGCAAGTGATTGCCTCACAGTTAAAAATAGATATGTTCTTACCACACCATGAATGAGAGCAAGTGATTGCCTCACAGTTAAAAATAGATATGTTCTTACCACACCATGAATGAGAGCAAGTGATTGCCTCACAGTTAAAAATAGATATGTTCTTACCACACCATGAATGAGAGCAAGTGATTGCCTCACAGTTAAAAATAGATATCATGTTCTTGCCACACCATGAATGAGAGCAAGTGATTGCCTCACAGGGAGGCATAGGTATCTCTTTCCAGTATCAGTAGCAGTGTTGATGTCAACATGTTTGTATGTTCAGAAAGTCATACACGACACATAATGTCTGCATTATCCAGTTGTTTAGAAAGTTGCATGCCTTGAGTCTTGTCAACATTAATTTGCTATCGAATCTTGTCACATGTAATCAAACAGGCATATCTGTTAATAAGAATGGCATGATAGGGTTTGTGTAAGATATAAGCTACTAGACTCCATTGTAGAGGTGAAGATTGCCAATTGAAACCATATGCAATATAAATTATTGTGTCTGCTGTATGTATGGATAAGTTTTGTTACCAAACCTATCCCTTGAAAAACCAGCTTTGAATTTTTTTTTCCGTTAGAGTGAAAGCAAGTCCAAACAATGCACTATGTCTATTGATTGGGAACAAAATTTGGATAAACCATTCATAAATAATTTGTTTAACTTGTGTTGTGTATATTTAATCTGTATTCTTTATTGTCTTTTCTTAATGATTATATGTTGTATATATACATCAGTATTTTATACCTAACCTTGTCCACGATTAAGTTAATGGTGTACCTGACCAATGAAATTTATTTTGTAAACAACATAATACATAGCTAATATTTCTCAACAAGTAAAGGTAGGATATTTATATCATTATATTTGGAGGAAACATGTTTATTTGAATCTGAGTCTAGGGCATCTATTTTCTACTTGGAAATTCCAAAACTTGTTGACAACCATGTATGTTTCAAAGCTCAGACTGACCTGTATCCTTACAAAAAGAAATGTGCAGATCCCCACCTGTTAATAGTTGTTTTTCTAGTCTACCTTGGAATAACCCTGTGGCTGACAGGTTGGGAACTACCACTTTACTATATTTTGGTCAATAAAGCACCAATGAAAAGTCTCGTCTTTTAACTTTATTCACATCTTGACTCCTTAGATGTTTCACTGATACTTTTTGATTTCACACTGACCTATTATATTTTGTGATGCAATGAAGATTTTTTATATGTATGACATCAGAAATATGAAAAAATTTCTGAAATGCCATGTTATTTCAGTGACTTATAGTGATAAACTGTGGACATATGTATTTGCTGTTTTTCAGTTGAAGAGAGAACCTCGCCCATTCCCCAGACTAGTTATCAAAAGACAAGTGGCAGATATTGATGATTTCAAATTTGAAGACTTTGAAATTAAAGACTATAATCCACACCCAAAGATCTCCATGGAGATGGCAGTGTGAAAAATCTGTAATCAGTGTTCAAGTGACTAGCCATGTGATTAACGACTGAATTTATTGCATGTTCATTTTATTCACCCTTCATTTTATACATTTTGTTTAACCTGTGCTTCTGTTTCGTAATCTGTTCTTTAGTGAAAGAAATCATGTTAATTGAGCCACCATTCTTATGGTGGTGTTGAAAATGGCTTCATTTATCTGACTGCTTCTTTTATTTTTCTTTTTTCTTTTTTTTTTCTTTACTCCTCTCTCCTCCTACTGTCTTTTTCCACTGTTAAGGTTGATCGTTATTTGTGGAACAGCAATAGAAGAGGCAAGCTCATCCTTACCGTGTTAAATCTTCGTATTAGTCTCCCTCTCTCCTGGTGGTATACATTAAAATAGATCCAGAGAAGTAGTGGCGAAGTTTGTTTTTCTTTTTTCCTTCCTATTCACACATGCACACACAAATTTAGTGGTGCCATCCTACCACTAGTTTCACTGTTGACCTTATATTGAGCATCATCTGCATTCTACAAATGTTTCCATATATGTTGTGAAGCAGAGGCCCTGGCACACACATATACATATGCATACATACATACTTGCATTTATATTATATATATATATATATATATATATATATATATATATATATATATATATATAATGGACAGGGAAAAGCATCTCCTTTCAAGTGTGATTGAGAAAAGTATCTGTCACAACCAAAACTGAACATTTAATTTATATAGAAATGACATTTTAGGAATTGTCAGTGTTCCAGCTTTATATTTTTAGGTCTACTAGTCACAAACCAGTAGCTTTTATGGGATGTCCTATTGTCCATCATCTGTTGGCATGCATATCTTATTACTGCCCCTAAACTACTTGGAGGATTGGCGTAAAACTTTAAAAATTCCAGTATGGCTGTCACAGAGGAAATTTTGAAAATCTTATTTCTGCTACTCCTCCTGAACAAATGGCCATATGAATATATGGTTTTCAAAATTATACTTTTGATGTCTTATTGATCCTAAATGAAAATGGTGCCAATCTGACACCCCATATGGCCTCCATGACAGCCATCTTTAAAGTCTAGTTCTTAGCAAGACAATGCCTCGTTGGTCCTGAATGAAAATGGTGCAGACCTGATCACTGGCATGACAGTCATCTTGAACACCTCACTACTCCTGGATGGAAGACCATATTGACATTGGGTTTTCACCAGTTGTCTTAAGATGTCTGATTGGTTCTAAATAAAAAAAATATCCTGATCTATTAAATATGGCCACTTTTGTGATCATCTGTTAAATTTTGTTATCACTACTCCTGAATGCATGGTCATATCAACATGGAGTCTCCACCCGAAGACATGATGTCAGGTTTGTCCTAAATCAGACTTGCACCAATCTTACATCCTGCATGGCTGCCACACAGGCTCTCTTTAAAATTTTGTTACTGTTTGAGAATATAGTGATGCTTTCAAAACTTTGTTGTAGTTTAAAAGAAGAAATGGTGTTATCTTGGATTCCTAGAAACTGTTTTCAAGTGATTTGTTACAAAGAGATGAGCAAGAATTGGACCTTGTACAACAGGATGTTTTTGGCAAAGGGACAATTTTTTGATGGAATGGAGAGCATGCCAGTACAAGCATTTGCCACCAAAGAACATGATTTTAGTTTTAAAATTTTTGGGATATTATCCTATTAGAAATAAACAGTAAACAAACTTAACATTCATATCTGTATTCGATAGTAAAAGAAATATATACGGAATTAACAGAAATTCCCACAATTTTAGTATGTTGTTTTAGTGATCTGGACAGTGTGGATGGGTACTGGGAAAAGGATAGTCAGAACACTACTTTGTTTCGGTCTGATTGGAATAGTGGGTGACGAGGAAGTCAAATCTTGTAGGAATTATTCACAAATATGATGAACTGCTATGAAGACTTAAGCCATGAAATATTCACAAAACTGAATCTCTGAATCACACACTAATCAAAAGTTCTGAACAAAACGTAAAAGTTACATATATGCAGACCTTCTTACCCCGATAAGTCCATCTCCATAAGGCAGCTGATTTTTTTTTTTCTCCACAAGACTGACAGATTTCAGTAAGGTGCAACAAAATATCAGTAACTACTATTGTAAAGCTGAAAACAAAAGTTTTGACGCAGCAACAATAACATTATGTTAAACTAACTTTAGTTCTAAACCCTATTGTTGCTATCTCTCAATCTGATGTAATTTCAATTTCATATGACAATGGCAATCATATATCCCGCCACGAGACATACTCAAATTGGCACATGATGTCCTATAACCGTAATTGTGTCCTTTCTATCTTTTATTCAAGAATCTGATTTTTGTTCTTCTGTGTTGATTATTAACACTTTTCTTGAGGCTTTTTTTCCCTTTCATCTTAACAGGTATCACTTTCGGGACTCCATTTTAAAAAGAATTCTATAATCAACCGTTTGATCATGCAGACAATTTGCATGAACAAATAGGTGCAGTTTATGGCATCTTAGATGCTGCTGTAACATTAGCCTGGTTCCCTATTTAATTTCACTAATTCTAATATGAAACCTGGATCCAAACAAAACAGATGAACCAATTATCCGGATTTTTTTGCCATGATCATTTTTTCGTAATTTTTGCTTGTATGCTTAAGTCCATATTTTAAGGGTTTTTTGTTCTTCTGTGTTGATTATTAACACTTTTCTTGAGGCTTTTTTTCCCTTTCATCTTAACAGGTATCACTTTCGGGACTCCATTTTAAAAAGAATTCTATAATCAACCGTTTGATCATGCAGACAATTTGCATGAACAAATAGGTGCAGTTTATGGCATCTTAGATGCTGCTGTAACATTAGCCTGGTTCCCTATTTAATTTCACTAATTCTAATATGAAACCTGGATCCAAACAAAACAGATGAACCAATTATCCGGATTTTTTTGCCATGATCATTTTTTCGTAATTTTTGCTTGTATGCTTAAGTCCATATTTTAAGGGTTTTTTGTTCTTCTGTGTTGATTATTAACACTTTTCTTGAGGCTTTTTTTCCCTTTCATCTTAACAGGTATCACTTTCGGGACTCCATTTTAAAAAGAATTCTATAATCAACCGTTTGATCATGCAGACAATTTGCATGAACAAATAGGTGCAGTTTATGGCATCTTAGATGCTGCTGTAACATTAGCCTGGTTCCCTATTTAATTTCACTAATTCTAATATGAAACCTGGATCCAAACAAAACAGATGAACCAATTATCCGGATTTTTTTGCCATGATCATTTTTTCGTAATTTTTGCTTGTATGCTTAAGTCCATATTTTAAGGGTAATTTTTATAAGACTTATGACTTAATCATAAGAGTTGGCAGGTCTGTTATGTTGCATTTTACATGGTAAATTATTGGATGAAGGAAAAACTCGAGACATGCTGTTATATGATTAATCCAGAATATTAAATGTTTTGCTTTTGGAAGTCGTCACAAATTTTAATGTGGGAAAGAATATAAAAAAGAAATTAAACAATTTTCAGTCAAGATAAACTTGAATAGGAAAACTTTTAAGTGAAGATCATAAGTGGTACAGGGAATCCTGACATCCTAAACATTTGTGAAATAAAAATACAAAATGCATTTAGTTTGTAATTGTATCACCATTTTTATTAATGCTGTACAATAATAATTAGAAAGAATGACAGAGCAGTTTATTAGATATGTCTGTTTCCTCCTCAGACACGGTTTAAATAAGGAAAGAGTTTAAACAAAATTTAAAAAATTCCACATTTTGTAAATTGCTTTTCCCAAGGTCACACCAAATCGGCCTGGGTGGATGTAAAACTTGCATTCCTTGGATTAAGAGTGATGCTTCCCAGATTATAATAATTTCTGATACTGTTGTTTACAATTGAAAGTTTCAGAGAAAAACTATGAGTTATGACATCTTTAGTTCAAGAATTGTGACCATGACTGATAAAAGGCTTAATCAGAAAAATATTGGGACAGTGGGAAGAAGAGATTGGAATTCCCTAAGGGTGACTGCCTCCCTCTTTAAGGAAAGAGTAGGGTAATGTAAACTTGGTCTTCTGGCTGCTTCTTCCACCTTGATATGCAATCTGGGGCAATCAAATAAAAAATCAAGAGATGCGTGAGATCACCATTTTATTGGCTCCATTCATGATCCAAACAAACAAAACTGTTAGGAATGGTTAACAATGAGTAAATCCTCTTACAAATGCAAATTAACAGTAGCAATTAGGTGAGGCAGGTATTCTTATTATATATACACACACATTTAAGACTCCCTACATGAACTTGTTTACTAATTGATCATGCAGACATTTTGCATGTGCACAATTCAAAGTGTCACAAGAAACCTCAAAGCAACATGCCAATTGGTAAATGATGTGAATAATGACCAGTCAAGTAAGTATGACGTCAATCACTGGCAACTTCTTATATTATGAGACACAAGTTAATAATGGATTACCTTAGGAAAAAGATACTTTTGAAACCCTTTTCTTCCATGTCAGAACAGCTTTCAAAGATTTTTGTTTTTAAATTAGGTAATCAATTAACATTACTTGGAAAAATGGGTAAAATAATACACATTTACACCTTATGCAAAAGTTTTAAAGAAACTGCATTAATACTCATTAACAGATGCTCCTTTAAAATCAATGGCCCAATTATGCAATAAATAAGATTTGTATATGTCAAACCATACAGAAGATAGATGGTACTAGTTAGTCTTCTTCAGTTATCTAGAGATGACATACCCCACTCCCATCCCCAGATGATTCCTACTGAGAGTAACTAATGTATTTATATCATACTTGTGCTACACTTCATTCTTTGGTAACCAAAAGAATTGAATGTGCACAATTCAAAGTGTCACAAGAAACCTCAAAGCAAGTTGGCCCAAAATATCTTTAATGGCTTGAAAGTTGTTCTCTAGAAAACAAAATGTTTATAAACACGGTGATAGCTTTATCTGTATGTTATGCATACCAAGCAGCTGTAAAAAAAAAACCAGACAGTCATCTACATCCTATAATGTCTGCTAGAAAGCAGTGATTTTGTCAGAGACAGGAAGTATGTGTACAGTGCACCCAGAAGTGACAGTAGGCATCATGTAAACTACATACATCACTAGTCAGTATGTGTACCAAATTTCATAGGGGTATCTTAAATGGTTTTGGAGATTTAACGGTTTTGTATAATAAAAAAAATTGTGGACAGAGTCTGACTTAGTGGAAAAAGACAATACCATACTAAAATTGGAACTAAAACATATGAATAGGAAGTTGGGTCTTCACCACTGGTCTGAAATATGAACTAGGATTCAGAGTTTTCTATAACAATGATGGAGTTGTGATCCAGAAACTAAGGTGAAAATGGATGAAAATGTAAATTTTGAAACAAGAATTATGAGTAGCTAAAGCTGCAACTACACTATGTGCCAATTTCCACTGCATAAATAGAAGTGTAGATAATGGATGGACAAACATACAAAAGTGAAGATTAGGAATAGCAATAGACACATCAGAACTTGTAGTCTATTATCTGTTCCAAATTTCATACATAAATTTAATTCATTTTGGAACTGTGTACAGTTGGAGAGTTTTTATTCAAGCACTTTTCAGGAATCTGCCAAAGTTTGCAGGAGTATTTTGTATTGTGTAAATTGAAATTTTCATATATAACTTTGTTAATGACTGGTATTTTGTGTCATTTGACCTACCAAATTGTATTCCATTTTATTGAGGCCCAAGATGGCCATATTGAAATTTTCATATATAACTTTGTTAATGACTGGTATTTTGTGTCATTTGACCTACCAAATTGTATTCTATTTTATTGGGGCCCAAGATGGCCATATTGAAATTTTCATATACAACTTTGTTAATGACTGGTATTTTGTGTCATCTGACCTACCAAATTGTATTCTATTTTATTGGGACCCAAGATGGCCATATGGTATAATGTACTTGCTTTTATAGACCACTTGGCTCTCATCTGCAGGGGTTTGTCTCTGCACAGCCAAAGTATGTGAGAATGCTTGTCTGTCGATTCCCATGGGTTGATAGTTCTCACAGGTTCTTCCTCCATGTAATATACTGGTTGCTGTGTATAGCCCATCATATTAGGCATTAAATCCACAAAGTAAAAACAACTTTTTAATTTTGGACAGTAATCATATAACAATAATTCTTAACTGAAAATGTATTACAGCTGGATCAGTTTTACTACTTTGTAATCCTGCAAATAAATTGTAGGAGTTTTTGAAAATGTTAAGATTTTTTTCAACAAATCTACTTGTTTGAAATGCAAGGAATTTTCAATGCAACCCTTCAAATTCAAGGATTTTTCAAATATGTATGACTAAAGCTTATGAAGTGAAGCTATGCATGATAATTGAATATACAAATGAGTGAAAATGACAAATTTTAAAACGGAAGAACTCTGCATGGCAAAAGGTGTATATAGTTTCATACTGGCATGATATTGAAGTTTTATCACAGGAAATGATGGTTCAGATAATGGACAGAAAAGTAGATTTGAAGAATAGTGAACGGAAAAAGGCACATCTGGATTATCAGTCAATACGTGTATCAAGTTTTATAGATACCTTGAGTGGTTTAAGAATAAAACAAAAGTGTGGAATATGACAGGATGAGATTTCTAGATTCTTTATTTATAATTCAGACCACCTGTGAATAATACAACATTATGAAAAGTGGTAACAGAACTGCCAGATAATGTGCTAATGCAAAAGAAATAGTTTGTTGAATGTTACATTAGAATATTGTACAGATAAATCTTGCACACCTTTACATATATTCCAATTTTAAGTATATTGTGTATTCCTTTACATGCATTGTAGGAAGCTATTTCATTAAGGTAGCTCTCAAAGGAAAGGCAAACTTCAAATAATATACAAGCTGAAATAATAGTTTTGATTGGTGAAGGCCATAAAAATAAAACAAATTTTCAGTTGGTAGAATCTCAGCAAGTCTATATTTTAATCTTATTTCCTGGTAACTTGGTTAAAATGTATACAAAATGAAATTAAATTGTTAACCAGTCAACCATATTCTTTTGACAAATTGGACAGTTAATCCTTTCAAGTTCTTCCATATTCCTGTTTCAATCACAGGTCATGGTTCAAACATCTCTTACATTATTAAAAAATCAAAAGTAAAATTCCAGTTTAAAAAATCTGTACATGCTGTAATAATTCAATTTAGAAGTTTTCTGAATTGTATCTGCATCTTTTATTAACTGTAAGAAAATTAGTAGTACCAAAATATTCAGATATCCAAATATATTCAAATCCAGACATAACAAATACATTCATGACATTTATTGCTCATAACATGGTCACACGTGAAATTTATTAAGCAATATACAACATTGAAAGGGATATTTTTCAGATGAATCTAATACACCTAATACCATTTATGCATTACTAGTATATACAATAACATTCAATAATTTTCAAACAAAAAATTATTCTTCTGTCTCTATATCATCTGAATATTGACATCCTTAAGTTCAGATCCATAAATAGTGTTTAATCACTGTAGCAACAATTGTAAATGTACCTCTATGGCAAAAATTTTTTGCATCATTCTGATATCTAAAAGTTTCTGCAATGGATTGGGGGGGGTGTGAATAAAGTTCTCCTATACTTAGAAAAAGAAACAACTTCAATGAGATCAAATTGATAAAAAACAATGTTCATTTTGCCACAAAAATGGGGAAAAAATTAAGGGAACTAAAAGAATAGTGACTAGAAAATGGTACATCTTGACTACTTCTCATGATACCTTGAACTGTGAGAGCTGTGTAGTGAGAATGAAATTGTGGATTATGGACAAAAAAGTGTGAACTTGAGCATTTTTTTTTATTCCAAAGAAACCCTTCTACCAACTGTGCTCGTTCCCAAATAGATTAACTGTCTGTGCCTTTCCACAGACAGCATATCCTGATGTTCATAAATGAACATCACTTTACAAAACGAAGTCCCCAAGTGGCCAAGTGGTCTAAAGCGTTGTCTGTTACAGACCACTGCCACCTCACCTGTCAGTATGGATTCAAGTCTCAGATTCAGGCAATGTGATTATGCAAGAAAGCTTGCCAGTAGCTTCTCGTGGGTCAGTGGTTCTTTCCATTTTACTAATAATAAAGTTTTTGTTTTTGACCTAATTCTGGACTGCATGTAAATGGCATTGATACACAGATCCAATTTCACACCGTAAATTCCATTCAGCTGATTGCTTGAAATTTAAAAAAAACCCACTGAACATTATAGACATATCTTCTAAATAATCATTTTTTGATAAATCTTTCAACACTCTCTGCATGGGACATGTACTATCTAGTTGCTGCTCAACTACAACTACACTTCACAAGAGAATACTACAAACCATCAAATACACTGGTATAGGAAAGGGCATATACACTGGTATAGGAAAGGGGTTACCAATCCTATGATGGACTTTTCTAATTTTTCACTAGTGGAATATAGTCAGTCATGAGTATTGATATAGCCATTGAATTATCAAGTACTTTACAAGTCATTACGTCACCACACTAAGCATAAAAAGTTTATCAGCCTGTTGTAAACAAGAATTTTTGTTTATAAACCTGGAATAAAATTGCCTTTTTAATGATGAGTACAATGAATGGAACATTATATGCCTCCCCATAGTTTACAATGTAGATAACTGAACCATCTTTCTGCCAGTAACCTTGAACCTTGACCTCAAAATTGCAAGACTTGTTCATTCCTTAAGTGCAAGCTGTGATGAAGAACTAAATTTTTTTTGTGAAAACTTGTTTTATTCTTTCAGTCATAGTGACCTTTGAACCCCAAAATCAATAGTACTTCCTTACCCAAAGTACAAGTCATCATCGGAGTTTAATAACCAAAGTACAAGTCATCAACGGAGTTTGATAACCAAAGTACAAGTCATCAGCGGAGTTTGATAACCAGAGTACAAGTGATCAGCGGAGTTTGATAACCAGAGTACAAGTCATCAACAGAGTTTGATAACCAGAGTACAAGTCATCAACAGAGTTTGGTTATCAAACTACAAGTCATCAATGTAGTTTGATAACCAAAGTACAGTCATCTACAGAGTTTGACAACCAAAGTACAAGTCATCTACGGAGTTCAATAACCAAAGTACAAGTCATCTATGGAGTTTGATAACCAAAGTACAAGTCATCAGCAGAGTTAACTAAAGTACAGTCATCAACAGAGTTCGATAACCAAAGTACAGTCATCTACAGAATTTAATAACCAAAATACAAGTCATTTACAGAGTTTGATAACCAAAGTACAAGTCATCAATGGAGTTTGATAACCAAAGTACAAGTCATCACTGGAGTTTGATAACGAAAGTACGAGTCATCATCGGAGTTTGATAAATAAAGATGATAGACAGCTCAAGTTAATATGCAGAAACCTTTTGTCTTTAAAGTGGCCTTAGATTTTATCCTTTTGAGCCTGAAATTAATGTTCTTCCTTGCTCTAAGTGCAAGCCATCCACAAAGTTTGGTATCTGTAGATGGTGGAGAACTAGAGTTATTTCTTTCTTTCAGTCTTTGACCTTTAACTTCAAGTTATTTACCTGAACAGGATTTTTCCCAAAGTACTATCTCCACAAAGTTTTGAAACTGTCAATGATGGTGAACTTGGGTTATTGTACAGAAATTAAATTGGCCATAGAAATATAGCATCATAATACAGTCCACCTTGTGGTAGGAGTTTACACATATTCATAACATCATCTATACTGTCACAGAATGCTCTCATGCACCATGTGCTCTCCCAACAGGACTTTTTAACAAAGGCAAACTGTGTCACACATACAGGAACTGACAAAGCAATATGTACAATGTAGCTATTCAACCTCTACTAACTACAAATGTGTTGAAAGATGTCCATTAATACGCTAGATAAAATAATAATTAGAGAATCAATTCTTGAGTATATGAACCAATTATCAGAAGTTTGTGCTTGTCTCCAACAGCACTGTTGAACTAAAAAGGCATGCCACTATGTTGACAATTCAAGTTAATATAAGCTAGCACATCTCCATCCCAATGCAATTTATTGACATTGGGGTTGGGATAGTTTTCTTATTCTAAAATATGATATATATATATACATACATAATTTTGGGTCCACATTATACGTTACAGTGTTAGAAACCATTCAATTACCATTTTAAAAGAAATTTATGCTATATTCCAAGGGTCATTTTGTAGTGGTATAATACTGGTGTACCTTTGAGTATAAAACTGCACATACCACATTCAAAGGTTAGATTATGAATTATTAAACCAAAATTACAAACTTCATGTTCTGATTAGAATAACATATGTCGAAATAAATTACACTGAATGGGGAATGCTTTATTAAACAATGTAACAAACCAACCAATAATTTAATCCAACAGGTAATTGTGCCATGGTATTTGTACAAGTACATTGAATAAACAGATTAGAACATCAATAAAACTCATTCAAAAACACTCGTGTTCTAGTGCCCATACAAATTTATAGGATTTCAAGATAAGACCATTTCTTTCTAACTGCTGATGTTGAAACCATCTCCAATAATCTTGAGCCAGATTCTCAAATTAGCCATAGCAGCAGCCAATGTTGGATGTTAGATTCACAACACTTTCATTTAGGAGAAACTAGACACCATTAACAGACTTAGGGGTGGAAAAAAATCCCCATTTTCATATGACCATCCATTCACGAGAATTTGTGATATTTTAAGCATGTTCACTGTGGCACAATTTTCATTCAGGGTCAGTATTATATCATAATTACTGGTAGTCTTCTGGTGAAAACCATATGTCATCATGAATAGCAACAAGATTTTCAAAATGACTTCCATTGTGCTGTGCTATTGGAGATGTAAGATCAGCACCATTTTCATTTAGTATTAACAAAGACATCATAAAGTCTGATGAAAACCAAATGTTGATCTCACTTTTCATCTTTGAATGGTAGGAATAAGATTTTCAAGATAGCTGCTGAGGCAGCCATATTGGCACAATTTTTATTTATGATCATCCTGACACCATATGAAGTCTATACATAAACCATGTGCTAATATGACTTTCCTTTCTGAAGGCATGGCAACAGGAAGACCATGTCCGATTGGCACTATTATCATTTAGATCCAACTAGACAACCAAGTCTTTTAGTCACAACCCCAAGCTCACATGACCATTCATTCAGGTGGAGTAGCAATTTTTTTAAGAGATATCCAGCAAACAGCATTTTCATTTGGAATCAACTAAACATACATCCTATGAAGTCTTGCAAATACTTAATGCATATAAAACATTCCATTCAAAAAGAAGAGATGATAATTTTTTTTAAAGCTGGTTGCTCTGGTGACAACACTAAGTCAGATTGGCACAACTATCCTTTGAACTGGCCACAATTTTGTGTTGCAATCCATGAAACACCTTCATACACTAATCATTTCACAGAATAGTCTTCTTCTAATTACAGATATTTCTTAAAATGTCATCTTGTCAAAAACTCAAATTTAAGGTCTGTAAAAGAAATTTTCCAACTCAAAATTATGGCTGCAGATATACCCCCCAAATAAAACACTGGTAAAAACTCATTTTATACATGTAATTGATATGTACAGCTACACAGCCATGGTTAACCATTTGCCTGTGTACAACAGTCACTTAAAAATCCTAATTTTTTAATACAGTGCAAAGTCCTACATTTTAGAACATCTAAACTAAAATTCATAAACAGTTACACATGAGCAAAAATGGAATTGTCTGGAAAATGGTGGACTGCTTTTCTACACATTTAATAAATGCCATGTCTGCATGCTGACACCAACTTTAAAACTGGGGTAGCACAAAATAATCTTTCTACATCAGTGGTTCCCAACCTCAGGTTATGACCCAAATCAGGGTCAAATGGGTTCTCAGTAGTTTAAAAACGGTCATCAGAAGAAATTTTTTAAAAAATCGTATCATAAGATTGAGGGTCAGGTGGCCCTGTTCATGCCCAATTTGGATCTGCAACAAGAAAAGGTTTGTACTATTGTTTTACATCAAAGAAGAGAGCATAAAATGGCTCTGTAACTCCAACCTCTGCCCCCACCCAGGTCTTGTAGATAACATGACAAGTACAAAATCTGGTGAAGTTGCAACCAGTGGAGACTTATGGACAGGAAGATACAGGATATCATTATACTAAATTGTGAGAACAACACTGTAAAGCCTTCCAATGAAGACACTAATGAAAATGAGAAACAGGGTCTGAATTAAAAGATGATTTCAGATGAAAAAGGATGACAAAACATGTTTGTTATTAGAGTGGTCTAGGGAAAGTCACCAAGAAAGGTTTCACTGTACAGCTAAAATAAAAGATAAACAATCAGATGTGGCAGCTCTAAAGTAACAAGGGTTTCTTAAAAAGACCAAAGCTCTCCTGGCAAAAAAAAAAGAATTTAAAAAGAAATCCTTTACAAGTCTATTTCCTTTGCTCTGTTTTTCTTTTTAACTGTTTTAATAGCTATACTACTTCTGATATTCCTGAAAATCTCCATATTAAAGTTGCTAACTAAATTATTTTCCTACATGTTTAAATTAATATTTTCACAACATAACTCAAGTACAATACAAAATACTTCATCTTGGCCTTTGACCTTGAATCTGGTATCATGGATAAAAGATCAATTAACTTGCCTTAGACAATGTCAAGATATACACACAGAATGCTGGGTTAAATTTATTTTTTGAATGAAAAAGAATGAAATTATTGAGTTGACACTGTTTAAGGTATCCTTAAAATACATCCTCAAACAAGATAAGATCAAAATTCATACCTGTTTGTGCTATCATACTCATAAACCTGTACAGCTCATAATTCAAGGCAAGATCTCTGATCTTACAATCATTATCAGAATTCTAACTATTTGTTTATTAGAATAAAAATACATATAAAGTCTAGTCTTAAATGCAGATTACAGTGTTTAGAAGCTCAGTGAAGTCCAAAAATGCAAACAATGACATCTGACTTGAACCCCAAGGTCAATTATGTCTTGTTTTCAAAACTCATTCATAAATATGTATGTGGTCATATTGGCACAACTTTCATCTGAAGAAATTCAATAGGTGTTCTAATGAAAATCCAAGACAACATTCATGCATAGGTAGTAATAATATGATTATTAATGTGCTGTGTTGGAGGTCAGATGAGCGGTCACTGATGAGGTCAACATGAAATGGGTGATGATGTAGTTAATTGCCTTTGTGAATGCTGAGACTGAATGGGGGACCATGGAACTGATAAATATTCCTTTGGAAGTAAAAATGAATATATTTGTAAGGCCTGATTGGTAAATATATGAAAATCTGTGTCAATTAGATCTGGTCTGATTTTTAAAAAATTTCTCTTTTGACAGAAAGCCTGACAGAATGTACTATTTCCATTTTAACATCAACAAGGCTATTTACTTGTTGAACTGACTGTGAAACATGACCAACCTAGGCTTCCCATTTACTTTAAGTATACCATGGACATTTTGGCTTGTGAATTCTCTACAACTCCCACCTGTCAAGCAGAATGCAGATCTGCAAAATTTCTGTCTTCTTTTGATTGGATATAACATCCAGCATAAAAGAAGACCAAAGGGGAGTAGGCTCACTAAACCAAACCTAAAGTTCCTCCAAAGCAATTTCCTGCTGAAAATAAAGGAGTCTTCTGCCTACATGGAGGTTGTTGGCAGGCAGTCAAGTTTGCAAGTCACTGGCAATTGTTTGGAGGCGGCTTGGGGAAGCAGAAATCTTGTTTCCTTTTTTATTAAAGTGCAAGGCATGCTGCTATCCTAATATTAGACTGACAGTACTGCTCTTTGGTGGTGTTTGGCCATCTCTCCTTTTGCTCATAATTGGTTCTCCATTGTGGCTGTGGCTGAGATTGATGTGGCCTAAATGCTGCCTGGAGAAGCAACTCTTGTGCTTGCTTTAATACATCTTCATTTCAGCCACTAAGATAAATGGCATACTAAGTCAATGAGCAGATTTAGTAAGACAACTGGAGAAAGGCATCTCATCTCACTAGGTCTGAATTAAATGATGTGCTGCATTGTTAATTACCTTGGCAAAATATGGGTGTGGATTCCAATGTATGATCACTACCTGATTTTTTGCAATGCGAAAAAAAAAAAGTGGCCACCACATTGCACAATAACTTAAAGATGGCATGAAAAACATAGTCATACACCTTATAAAACAGCAGGGTTGACATGTTCACAACCACAACGTTTTCAACGAAGTTTGGCAAGTTATACTATATATGTTCAAATGCTTACAGTACCAGCAGAATGCAAATTTACACAAGTTTTACAGAGTGAAAACCCTACAATCTGAATATGTATTTTTTAGTTCCACTAACATACTTTTAGCAGAGACTAAAATTACACCTGGTAATTTGTCCTGTTCACAATTTTCAAAGAAAGGTCAAAATAGTACCTAAATAGATAAAGTTACAAAATCTAATTGATATCTGAGACTATTAATGGGAACAGAAAGCATGACCTAGTTAATATTACTATATGCCCTCTCAATTAGCTTTGTTATGATTGGTCAAATTGTGTGAAACTATTTACTAGGGATGGATGGGTAGGGAAATTTGCTGGGTACCTGGCTGGATTAGTTTGAACTGTTTTGAGTACATCCACACCCTCTATCATTCCTGTTTTCTCAACCATAAATGATGCTTTGGGATTTTTGGGGGGTAATTTTTTTTTATTTACTGCAAAGGGTGGGGGAAACCCATTGTCCATCCCTCAACTCAACATATCACAATAACGTGAGGATATTAAAATGCTAAGTATTATAAAAGTTCTCCTTACAGACTAGTATAAATTTTACATTACTCCACCTATAATCTCACAGGCAGGGCAATGTCTGAGACTTGAATTACTGATGATGATGAAACTCAAGTATCCTGCTTCAAGTATGCAATAATGCTAGTGTAAGCATAACACATAGTATTGTTCTCCATGTACCAATCTGTTCATCCAGATATCTCTCTGTCCCTTTGTCTGTTCTTACCTTTATTTGAAATGAATGATCAAGCACTAAAAAGTACGGCATGTACCATACTAAGGAATCTGGAGACAAGCTATTGTTAGTAAGACAAATGAACCAGGATGGCCTGGGCACATACTGAACCATTATGTACCTGATGCTACACACACTGAGCTACACTGGCTAAAACAAATGACAGAAATATACTGAAAATCATATAACAGTCCCTACTTTATGATGGAAATATAGTGAAAATCAAATAGCAATCCCTGACTTATAAATTTGGTTGATACAAGGATTTATTAAAATCCTCATGAAAAAAAAAAAAAAAGCCTCAGTGAATTTTGCTTTCCTGCGGTGATCAATCCTTTTTTCAACCTCATCAAAAGTAAATAACTGTCTAATAGCATCCAAGCACAAACAGCTGTGACCTGATTAGTCAGCCTGCTATATATTGGCAAATCAGGGTTTTTACTCTTTGTGTGTTTACTGAAATGGAACAGAAGAGCAAAGACCATAATTTGCTGTTGCACTCTACAACATCAAAAAAGGTCTATGATGTTGCTGTTGTTGACCAGTCTACTTAGGTAAATATGTGGCACACAATTTTAGCCGAAATTACTGACATGCAGAATGCAGTATACAAACTGTCGAAAATATTGCTTACATGAAACTGTTTAAAACTTGTCCATAACAGGTCTGTAACAGGTCAAATGATTTCTTTTGCATGATGGTGTACTTTAGTGCATGCTTTACATACCCAGTCCATCTTAGAGGACACAACACAATTCTATCACATGTACATCTCCAGGTAGTGAAGTTGGAATAATAATTAAGATTAAAAATATTAACGCAATCAGCAGCGATACTCAAATAATAACAAGTCCATGCCCATAGGGACAAAAGTCTGTACTAGGACATATCATCCACTGTATCCTGAACCATTGTGTCTAAGGAACTTGACTCTGGTGACTGGAAAAAAACAAAACACCAATTTTCATTATAGATGCTTATACCTAGTCATATGTATAGCTGGCTTAAAAAAAACTGCATTGTAATTTACAATTTTAACGAATATAATATAATACAATCATGACTAACATTTATGTCTGTTTTACCTGTTATGACTGACGAGTGTTCAGTACAAGATCCTTCAAATAACTTTCCAAATGGGCTCAGAATTTAAAAAAGAGATATAGTGTTGAAATGATATGCCTTGAAACCAATCTAAATTTCTGACCTGACTTCCTTGCTGATCAACAAAACTTCTGCTGAAAATATCAAAGTCTGTGTAATCAAAAATTGTTGTAATGACCAAATAAATAATCAAAATAACAAAAAAAATAGTGTGCAACAGAACCTGTCAAAATTGTTCAATTGTCCAAAAAAAAAAATCAAAATAAATGATAGAGGCAAAATGAACCAGAAAGGTTAGGATATATATTTTTGACTATCTATTCAGCAGAAACAGCAATAACAAGATTTTCAAGATGGTAGCCATACTGAGTAACTAATTAGCACAAATTTTATTTGGGAACAACTAAACATAATTTGAAGTCTGTAGGTGAAAACCCAAATCAACATGGCTTACAGTTCATAAGGACCAGCAATGAGATTTGTAAGACAGCTGCCATGGCACCCTTAATGGGTGTCAGATTGTCACCTTTTTCATTTACTACCAACCAGACACAATAAGAAGTCTTTTGGTGAAAACCCTACATGGATATGACAATTCATCCAGGGGAAATCATGAAAAAGCAATTTCAAAATCGCTACCTATAATAACATGACTATGTTCAGGAGGAACAGCAAAAGATTTTTATGATTGCCATTTTGGTGACCATACTGGATGTCTCAGCATCATTATCTTCATTTTGAATAAAGGGATGAATGTATGTATAAATTTTCATGGTAAACTTCCAAATAGTTTAGTTGTTGTGATTATGATAGATAGATAATATATAAAAAAACCACAAATTCTTCTAGTCTATGACACTAGGAGCAAAAAACCAAATTGAAGGTAATATCACAATTCTTATTTAAATTGCTTAAAACACATATACCATGTCCCATACCAGAAAATGAAATAAGGTGACAGATAGCAGACAATGTAAAGAACCATGGCAAGAATTCAATTCTTATTTAAATTGCTTAAAACACATATACCATGTCCCATACCAGAAAATGAAATAAGGTGACAGATAGCAGACAATGTAAAGAATCGTGGCAAGAATACAATGGCCAAAAAATTTCAATATGGTAACAGAAGAACATCTACAGAAGGATAAGAACAGATTATTCACCACCCATAATGACATAGTATGGAAATGACAGAAAAGATGGACAGAAACTGAAGGTTGATTACTGCATAGCAGTGTGGGTAATGCAGCAGAGACTTGTAGTTACCACTTTTTCCAGAATTCTCATCAAGAAGGCTGTCACACTGCACAATGATTTCTGTGTTTCTGACTGTGCATATTTATATTGCATAATAACTTGTTATTCAGGATGTGTGCTTCTGGGTCCCAGAAGTTACCCAGTGACCTTGTTTTTTAACTGCTTTTCTTTAATACATATGCACAAGAAATCTCCCACACCTAACTGGCAATATAAACAAAAGTCAGGTCATTTTTTTAAATCTGATTTCTGACAGAAAGAAGCAAAGTCTAAAAAAAAATCAATTTTCATACCTAGAACAGGATCAGAGAGAAGACACATCACTGCTGATAGTACCTGTCTATGTTTTTTTGCTTCAGTCTCACTTCTCCCTGTTCTGACCAAAAGGAAAAGTCACTTCTCCCTAAAATTTAAGTCTAGCTTGACCCCTGCAATAGGTGAGGCAGTCATGGAATCTTAGCCAAGAAATAACTGTAACCATTTTTTGTACAAAACAGTGCTCATGGTGACCCAGTACTGATGTGTGCTACACACTCATCTCATCCCAAGAGACATAAAAAGGGTAAGTTTATTGACAACAGATATAGTAGTGTTATAAATGCATCTCTGACATGATAAATGGACATTTTTTCACAGTACTTAGGAAATATATCTTTAATAGAGTATTATAGTGACCCATTTTGGTTTAAAGTTGCACTCTCAGTAGAAGTTTGGTTAAAATTTTTCTGATGTTAGCATTATAGCATAGAAACAAATTTAAGCAGATGCTACTATTATAATATGGATACAAATAAATAATTGTTAATAAAGTTTGGTAAGTAGAGTACAGTGACTCAGTTTTTCATTTCAGCATATGTACATCCCATAATGCATGAAGTATGCAAGTTTAAGTAAATCTGATTTAATACAAAGCAGTTATGACCCAGACAGGAAAAACAATGACAATCTTTTTTATATTGCAATTATAATGTATCCTCGAAATTAGTCACATCAATCTCTGGTAAGCAGAATTACATCTATACATCTATTACAG
The DNA here is from genome assembly GCA_016746295.1 of Potamilus streckersoni. Taxonomy (NCBI): domain Eukaryota; kingdom Metazoa; phylum Mollusca; class Bivalvia; order Unionida; family Unionidae; genus Potamilus; species Potamilus streckersoni. The sequence goes on from JAEAOA010001311.1 coordinate 1,889,846, forward strand.
GATTCATCTTGAATCTAAGTTGGGTAAAACTGTAATAGAATGAGAGCCAGGACTCAACTTTTTTTTTTACAAAAAAATTCTTAATAATTCCTAAAATAGGTCACAGTGACCCAGATTTGGTGTTTAGCATATGCTCATTACAAGCGTACCACTAGTGCAGATTAGTTGTTAAAAAGTAATATAGAAGTTATGGTATGAACAAGACAAATGTAGGGATACACATGGATGAAAAAAGTAAATACTATATATAGCCCTTTTATTGATATGACAGTATTAAAAGGAAATATGCTGAAAATAAAGCGACTATTGACTAATGGCTATTATTCAAAGATTGCCTTCTTTAAACAAAAAAATTGAACTGTATCAAAGGGTTTGGAAACATACTTCTATAACAAAACAAAATAAAAATGAGCTCCAGGTGGGTGTAGGATGGCACTATAGGCTCACATGACAACAGGTTTAATTAGGTTCAAAGACAGAATTAGCTGGATGCATTTAACTAGGCAAATAGTTTCTAGGTCTCCAAATATACACATATTGTAGAAAATGTTACAAAAGAATTTTATTTAAGGTATAAAGTTTGATTTAAATTGCCACAGTAGTTTTAAAATTCAAAATGTTTTCCACCCAAATGATGTAAAAGGAAATGATTGTTATGGAGGTGATAAACAACAACACTTACTAAAACAGGTTATATATAACATTTCCTGAAAATCTATGGATAGCCTTATTTCTCTACTGATAGCCTCACTACAGTGAAACCTGTCTTGAAAGACCACTTCTATGTGAGACCACCTGTCTTGAGAGACTGTATTCTCAATGCACAATGTAATGATTATATAAGCACTGTGACCTGTTATGAGACCACCTTTCTTGAGACCATAATTTTATGGCAGCATGGGTGGTCTTTCAAGACAGGTTCTACCGTAATTTAATCTCATCTGTCAGAATCTTGCCTTCATCTGGTTTTAACTTTAATTTGCCTTGACAGTAACTCTTGTCACACAACTGCATAACATGGGGGGTTTTCATCTAAATGACCATGGCCATCATAATTAAAATAAGAATAACTATTTATTCAGTAGATCTGCAATGATGCATCTAAGACTTAGTAAATTTGGGCAATGTACCCCTTTAATGCTGAAAAAAGGTAGGCCAGTCTAGAAAAAAAAAGGGGGGGGTGAGCAATCTGGGCAATGTTGGATCTTCTCAATATGGCACAAAAAGGAAATAAAACTGAAAGTAAAACAAAAGTGTTGGTATGATGCAGCCCTTTTATTTTAATTGTTGTTAAAATATGAAAATGAAAATCCATATTCTCTTTCTTTAGTGTATGTTCAAAAGTTGTTTTTTACTTATAACAACTGCCAGAAAAATGCTGTCAGCCGGCTGCATTTCCACCACAGTCGACCACTCAGTTTTGAAACAGCACTGAATGTATGAACATTGCTATCACATGAAAGTTTAACTGAAATGAGGAATCTCCAATAACACATACAGTAGAGTCAACATACAGATGAACAACACTGCTATCACTAGTATATATGCTGATCATTCAATTTCTTCAACAGATCAATGTGGGATAGATTAATATCTGTTAGTTCATTATAATGTGGATGTCTGACAAAATATGCCATCAACCCTGATACATTTATGATGGGATGGTTGATGTCTTATTACTGTAACAATCATTGCTATTTTCTGACAGCATCAACAAGACAACTTTAGACCAATTTTTCAGTAATACCTCACACAGATCGCAGTACATACAGACTCCATTGCACAGCAAGGCGTCTAATTAATTTATTCATCCTATATCTACACCAGTCTTTTTCCTTATCAAGTAACTTAAGGCACAATCTATTGGTTATGTTTTTAAACTCAGTTTATTGCCATTTGAGTTCTTCAAAGAACAATAGTACTAGAGTAATCCCAGGATAGGCTAAACAAGTAGTGCTATTTTTTTAACAGAATGAATCTCTAATCATATTCAGGCTAATGTGATTAGACACTCGTTCTGTTGATGAAACAAGAAACTGGTAGTTCCACCAAATTTGACATTCCTTGGCCTCCACAGCTCAACAAGCAAACAATGAAGCGAAATGTGAAATTTCTACATGTCTTGAAAATAAAGCATGCATGATTATTGAAAATTTGCACCCCATCCTTTTTTTTTGCGAATACAGCTTAAACATTTCACACTAAACTGTCAATTTTAGCAAGATTTTCACAATTTCACGTCTAACATGCACTGTCATCAGCAGTGTTAATGGACAGGACTACAGTAGTTTTAATGGAGGACAGGACTACAGTAGTGTTAATGGACAGGACTACAGTAGTGCTGATGAAGATCAGCTTTATCAGATAATTTTGATATTCATCAAGTTTGGGGGAGTCTTGCACTAAAGAGTCATGAAAGTTACACAGAAGTTACTTATTAACTTTGAAGTTGCAGCTAAAAAGAAAAGACCACAACACAAAAAAAAAAATGATTAAATCTTCATCCTGTACAATACAGATTATAATAATAGAATTTAAATATTTCACTTCTATGCCAAACATCACAAAATGAGAAAATGTGTGATTAACAGAAATTTTCCTGGCCAGTCTTGAATAAGGAGATTTAATACAACATTACCACACTTATCGTGTATCAGATTACTTCAACCAATTACAGTGCTTCCTCACTATAAGGCACTTCATTATAACACAGTTTCTACTATAAATACATAGGGTCATAAATTCTATTCATTATTCAGTACAGGTAAACCACTGATTTTCCAGCAATAAATGGTCCAGCACCTCTTTTAGTTTGGACAAAATAATGAGAGGGCACTTTAAATTGCAACCCTGTGCTGGTGTGGACAAGTCGACAGTTTACCTGGACATCTGATGAAACTATTGACCAAGTGTAGAACTTTCATTGCAGTATTAATACATGTCATCTAATTGCAACACATTTTATATATTGTAAACACTAATAAAATTATCTATATTGAGCATTTTTCTTTTTATATTTAATGCTATATTAATGGAATTATTACTTTATAATCATCGAAAGTAACTGCTTCATGCATCATTGGAAATAAGCACTGATCATGCCAGGTTCGCGTGACACCTCTCTTCTTTGTCATACAATGCGAGTTTTTAAAACTTCATGAATATTCATTAAATTTTCAATCCAATCTGCGGAGATGTAAACAATTAGGTCAGTGGTTGTGATATTTTCACGCAAAGATATTTCCCTCAATCTTGATGCACATTTGACCAAAGGTTTGGAAATTTAAAATAATGCATCATCTTTCATTACAATTGGCATATTCCAAGCTTTATTTTGCTACCAAATTTATATATAGGAAATGTTTTTAAGCCAACCTCAACAAGCATTGAATTCATAAAATATTTGAATCTCCCCATGTCGACATTGTCCACTATATTTGAATTTTCTAACTGCTGATAACGATGTCACAACTGATGTTCCAAAATAAACTTATTAATTTCTTACAAATTGGTGTGCCAGAAGAACATGGCAAGATGAATTATTTTTATAGTTTTTATGGCATTAACGCTTGTTGTATGGTTTAGACAATGTACAGTCGCAAAATGAGCATGCAAACAATACATTTTTGACCACTATAAATAGGCTCAATTTTTTAATGCCATAAATATCTGTACTGACAAACGGTAATCGGTTTTAAAATATGTTCAACTTTATATGCATTATTTTATTGTATTTCTTTAAATTTTGTAATTGGACAAGAAAAATGTGTATCAGGGCAGTACATCTGAACATCCCGTGGCTTCAACTTCAAGGACACTGGATGTCCCACCTGCAGCATCAGAAATCCATGTTCACCATGGATTGTGAATAGCTATGTAACAGACAGTAATCCTGACAGCCCTCAACTTCCAGGCCTTTGTGACTAACTCTACAGTTCCAGTAAATTTCTAAAATTTGCCACTTTGGGGGTGGTAGAACAGCAACATTCTTTGCAAGTACAGTAATTATTATACCCGTTTCATTTATACCTGTATTGTTGAATTATTATTAAATAACTTTGGTTGGTCTGGCAAAAGTGTTAATCCAGCAAGGCTTTGGAACCAAAGTTGCCAGAAAATCAGTGGTTTACCTTAACAGATTTACATGTATTAAATAATGCTGCATTAAAAGACACTGTAAGGCATTATGGTTGATGGCTCCCATGGACAGTGTCATAATGCGTGACTACTATACATGCCAAGGGGATGCTACTCTATATTCACAACTCCATGCACAAGTACCTACGGAAGCTGCAACTTGGTACAGAGTTCTGTTCAACCACCTCAGTAATATCCTCACCTTTTAAGTCTCTATCTTTTAACAGGTAGAGTTGCACAATATTATTTATACACTCAGAAACTTGCACTGGTGAACAAGAATATGCTTAGTAATGACAAATTCAAGTCAAATGAGAACAAAATATTACCTGAAACAATGACCCTGCTGCTGTGTGAAATGGCATTGAAAGAGCTAGACTCCTGTTTGGACTAGGGCTTAGTTCTGTACTGTATGGATTCCCATAAGAAACGACCATAGATGCATTTGGGGATGTTGAACTGTTATCCTCCTCCCTGTGTTTACCAGGGGAGGCGAAAGGATTTGGAACATATTCAGGTGCTGAATGTCTCACAAAGTCATTTCCTATTTTTGATAATTGTTGTGTCACTCCTAACAAACCATTTTCCTCTACAGTTATTATCACCCAAATAGGATCTGCAAACAGAAAAAATTCTATTTTAAAAAAGAACATGTTACTGAGCTTCAAATTTTACAGAATGTATCTTTACTAATCAGGATACATAAACATATTACACTAAAACCAGTCAAGTGAGACCTTATCATGAAAGACCACCTGTTTTAAGCATCTACATTCTTAATAGACTGAGTAATCAATTATAGTATTCTGACCTGTAGTAAAAGATCACCTGCCTTAAAAGACTACATTCTCCTGACAGGTGGTCTCACAAGACAGGCTTTATGGTATTTACACATGAACAATATAGCCGTATACCAGCTGAACAATACAGCAGTGTAATAGGTATCAGGATATGGAGATTCCGATACTTTACCTATAATTAGAGGAACAACCCATGGTTCACTATCACAAATCTCTTCAATGCACTACATATTACAAACCATCTTAAACTCATTGGGTCATGATGCTTATGTGTGGGTGATTCAGATTTTTGATGAATCTTTAACAACTTTCCAGTCATACCATTAAAATGTCTGCAATATGGCACTTTAAAGTTATGTCTAGCACTGGGGCATAATGCTGCAAATACATAAGATCATGTTCCACCCAGACAAATTATCCTGCCACCAGGACCACTAGTCCTAACACTAACTTCTTAATGTTGAGCAACAAGCATGGCAGCTGCAAAGTATCATTTTTATAAGTATTTGGTATGACTCAGCTGGGGATCAAACCTGCAAGTTCCCACATCTAAGGCAGATGCTCTAGCCACTTAAGCCAATGGAGCGGTAAAACTATGTCAAACATATGATTTGTCTTCCTGCTATGACTACTGATATAAAGCTTTGACAGAAAATATTTTAACTCATTAACCTCTGGAGGTTTTTGTCATTTTCGCCTGAAATGTGAGTTGGAAACACATTTTGGGGGCTATTTCTGAATACATCCTAATACATCAACGTCCAAGAGATTTCCAGTTCACCTAATGCCTAGCTGTGTTAGGAACATCGTTTTTTATTGTCATTTTGGCTCATGCATGAGCAGAAGGGTAAAAGTTGGAATTCTTGGGGATAGCAAACAGACCCATCATTTTCATATTGATTTGATTTGAAGCCAAAAATTCTAAAATCCTGACACAAAATCGGATTCCAACCATGGGCGAATTTTGAGTGGAAAAAAATTGGGTCCAAAAAATCATGTTTTTTCCTCTGTGTTTTGTAGTGCAACTAGAACGTCCAGATTATTTGGTATCATTGTAGAGCTACATCTGTCTACCTTTCTATAATGCCACCCACTTTAGCGCATTGTACATGACCTTGACGATACAAAGCTTAAAAACAGGCTACTATCCCCCTGCCACGTAAATACTGAAGAGGGTTTAATGAGTTAAAATATAACTTTAACTAAAGTTACTGTACATCTGATGTTTTACCCCCTCTCCAAGACCATAGGAGCCAAAGTCAAGAATGACACCCTTCTTACAGATGGTTACCCGAAGGGAAGATGACAATGAAGTTTTGCAAATTTACACCCAGCACTTTGGGAGTAGGTGTGGCAAATGACAGACGGATGGCATCACATAATCTTTAACTAAAACAATGGTAGTATGACAATATCTACTGCTTATTTCTACATGAACAACTTATGGGTAATCTGTGTCATCAAACTGTTTTACATTCTTATTATTTTATCCTTGTCAAAGTAAATCAATGTAATATAGAAATCATTCTGCAAACCAATAACTTTATCCATATACATATTAACAAAACCATAAAAAAAACAGGGACTCTCAAAAGGACTGATGCTATACTGGGAAAATGCAATTTCCAGAAGTCAAGTTAAGGCAATTTCTTCCCTTGACCCATCTAGTGTTGAAACCATTCTGATGTACTTCAACAATAACAAGATTTTCAAATCTGCCATGATAAACATATGGGACATCAGTTGGCACAATTTTTATTTGAACAAAGTAGACATCATAAGAAGTCTTTTGTTGAAAGCCCAGTTTCATAATGATCATTAATTCAGGGGGAGTAGTGACAACAAGATTTTTAAGACAGTGGGCATGGCAGTCATATTGGATGTACGACTTGCACCATTTTTACTGGATATCAGATCAACATTTTCTTTTAGGATTAACTATATATCATGAGAAGTCTTTCAGTGAAACTTCATTTCAACAAGACCATTCATGCAAGGTAAGCAACTGTAACAAAATTTTCAAGATGGCAGCCATAGTGGCCATACTGGATGTCAGGCTGGCACCACTTTAGGACCAAACAGATGCCATTTATTGAAAACCCCATATTGATATGACTAACCATTTAGAGGAAAAAGCAATAACAAAATTTCAAGATGGCACTTTGGTGACCATAATGGATACCTGAGGAGTACCGTCTTTATTTAGGACCAACCAGACCATGTGATAAATGTGTGTATAAAATTCATCCCCTATGCTCAAACAAACAAACAAAAGAAAATATTTTCAGAGGGTAAAACTGAAGCCCTCAATATCCTATTCATGTACACAATATGTGTACATAAAAGAAAAAATATTGTGTTCAGTGTTGTCACATGGAGATTTTACTAAAATACATGTTCATAACAGATTTAGAGATAAGGAGAACTGGTTGAGTATTAAATGATTCATATAATGATATGCCTCTCTTGTTCAGCAACCTTTCACCTTTGAGGCAGGAAGTTTCCTTTGCCCACATAATGACTTTGCCCTTCAATCTAAGAACCTGATTATACCCTGAAGACATAATATATCTATGAATTTTTCCAAACACACACATAAAATGGGTCACACAGAAACCAGTGAGAAAGTCTGATTCCCCAACTGACACACACACACACACACACACACACACACACACACACACACACACACACACACATACACACACACACACCAGTGAGAAAGTCTGATTCCTCAACTCGCTGAGATATGACTATACACACACACACACACACACACACACACACATAAAATGGGTCTCACACTGAAACCAGTGAGAAAGTCTGATTCCCAACTGGCTGAGATATGACTATGCAAATATACGCATAAAACTGGTCACACAGAAACCAGTGAGAAAGTCTGATTCCCCAACTGGCTGAGATATGACTAAGGAACCTGACTATGTGACAAATCACCCAGTTATCCAAGTTATCAATGTGTGCTCAATAAACTGTCATACATATTTACTGAAACAAAGTTTATTAACAGAATTCACAGCAGCTTTGATCACACATGTACAACACACAGACACATGCACACACCTTTCATCTTAACATTTTTTATTTTCTTGCTTCAAATCATTCACTTACAAAGGAAACTGTCCTGCCGGTGTAAACACTAACTGGAACAAAACCATTTAAGTTACTGGGGTGGAGGAATTGACTAATAAAATCATACATTGTTCCCTGCTTTTTGCTCTGCAGTGGAGCAAAGTCATAGTTATGAAACAAATGTTTCAATGAATACTGGGTTTATTTTATTTCTTTCTCATTTCTTTCTCCAAAGATTCAATATTTTAAAGGAATTTGCTCTGAACTCACACAGTTGAATGGTTTACTCCCAAACAGGATTCAGGCAGTTTATATGTAGAGTTCTCATCACAACAGCATGAAAAGGCCAATACCTCGGACCTTTTATTTAAATTTTCTGCTAAGTACATGTTTTTTTCAAGTCTAAATACATGCTTCTTTTAAAGAAACTCCCAACGTCTGAATTATGTATTTTATTGTCGGTCATAAATCAGACCATTTGGACACATCTAGCAAGTATAAATGTTGAGGAAGGAACAATGTTTCATAAGTTTGTGTGAAAGTATTAGCAAGAAATTGAAGTCATGATTTGAATAGACCTGGCAAATGTTTTTGTTTTCATTACAGACATTATGCTTATGTTTTTTGATGAAATTTCTATTATGAACTGTTCATTACTCTTATCTTTATATGATCCGATGGGCATGAGACAAGGATACCTGTCCAGGAAGAAGACCAAGTCTGAAAGTTTGAAAAGCTTTTGTTTTTGTGGTTTCTCTGTTTCATTCAACTAGACTAGAATCTTGCCATCTTAATTTGTATGGAGCAATGCACATGTATAAGGTGGCGCTCTACAGTTTCGTATTTAGCATAGGGTTAAAATTTTAAAGAAAAAGAGTTTCCCCGGGTTTCCTCACTAGTTATACTGGTGTTTTAAAAGAGACTTTGTATATCTTAGGTATTGTTCAAAGAACCTTTAATTCCCTTTATTTTGATGTATGATTGATGGGTGTAATATGGGTTAGAGAGTATACAGCTTGACCTTACTGCAGATGTGAATCTTTCAAAAAAGTGCTAGCTCTACTTGCTCATTTTCACTTCTCGAACTTCAAAGGTAAATTGTAAAAAAAAGAGCCGATAACTTTTTTTACATTTTATGTATTTGGTAATTCAGTCATTGTACTTTTAGAAGCTGGTGTTATCTAGTTTGGCAAAATTCATTTTCCATATTTTAATAGCTGCCAAGAATAGTGTACTTTAGACAAATTTTGGTTGATTTTTGGAGCACAAGGGAGCAGCCATTTTAGTTCGCAGTGTCCTAAGCTCATTTTAAATTTTCAAAAGTACAATATCCAAAGAAATTTCATCCACATTACATGAAAGTAGTATATAGGTATGCCAACATTCTCTCCACTGTGCATGTTTAAAATGCAAACAACTTCACCTTACATACATCACTCTCTCAAAAGTACATAATAACTGGTGAGCGCCACCATAAAGAGTATATAGAATTATTGTATGATTTAGTTTTGATTGTATGGCTGAAATATTTAAGTTGCAAGCATCAAAACAGTCCTTTGTAATAATTGTCCTATATTTTCCCCCTCAGAACAGCATTTATTAGAGTCAGAGTCTTAAACCGGTACAGCCCCCCCTCCTTATGATAAAAAGTGAACAATTTTAAAAATGTGCATTGCATTTTGTCAACATAGCAACCAGTGTTATGCTGATAGACAGGAACATGAAACTAACCATATTTATTCCTAAAATGTCAACAATAAATTTTACAATTATAAAAGGGATATTACAGGTGAGGTTCATAAAGGTCAAAGGTCAAAGGGTAAAATATTAACTAATTTTTTGATATGGAAGAAAGCAAATTTGCTTTGTTATCATTTATTTTTTTAATTTCATTGCAAATAAATGAAATGAAACATTTTCACTATGTATTTCTGTTATTTATTGCAACATTTATCAATTTAAGTTGACTTTATTTCTATATTCTAAGACTTCTAATTTCCCCATAATGAAGGTCACTACTCACCCAAAAATGCCTCATAGCAAAGTAGGTATGCTAGAGCAAAAATAAGCATAATTAGCTTATTTTCATGAATAAAATCATTGTTAATGTACCATTTTACTCAGAAGATCATACATAATAATATGAAAATAAGAAAAATAATTTCATATATGTTTATATTTGTTTTTAAGGTGGCGCTCTACAGTTTCGTATTTAGCATAGGGTTAAAATTTTAAAGAAAAAGAGTTTCCCCGGGTTTCCTCACTAGTTATACTGGTGTTTTAAAAGAGACTTTGTATATCTTAGGTATTGTTCAAAGAACCTTTAATTCCCTTTATTTTGATGTATGATTGATGGGTGTAATATGGGTTAGAGAGTATACAGCTTGACCTTACTGCAGATGTGAATCTTTCAAAAAAGTGCTAGCTCTACTTGCTCATTTTCACTTCTCGAACTTCAAAGGTAAATTGTAAAAAAAAGAGCCGATAACTTTTCTACATTTTATGTATTTGGTAATTCAGTCATTGTACTTTTAGAAGCTGGTGTTATCTAGTTTGGCAAAATTCATTTTCCATATTTTAATAGCTGCCAAGAATAGTGTACTTTAGACAAATTTTGGTTGATTTTTGGAGCACAAGGGAGCAGCCATTTTAGTTCGCAGTGTCCTAAGCTCATTTTAAATTTTCAAAAGTACAATATCCAAAGAAATTTCATCCACATTACATGAAAGTAGTATATAGGTATGCCAACATTCTCTCCACTGTGCATGTTTAAAATGCAAACAACTTCACCTTACATACATCACTCTCTCAAAAGTACATAATAACTGGTGAGCGCCACCATAAAGAGTATATAGAAATTATTATTGTATGATTTAGTTTTGATTGTATGGCTGAAATATTTAAGTTGCAAGCATCAAAACAGTCCTTTGTAATAATTGTCCTATATTTTCCCCCTCAGAACAGCATTTATTAGAGTCAGAGTCTTAAACCGGTACAGCCCCCCCTCCTTATGATAAAAAGTGAACAATTTTAAAAATGTGCATTGCATTTTGTCAACATAGCAACCAGTGTTATGCTGATAGACAGGAACATGAAACTAACCATATTTATTCCTAAAATGTCAACAATAAATTTTACAATTATAAAAGGGATATTACAGGTGAGGTTCATAAAGGTCAAAGGTCAAAGGGTAAAATATTAACTAATTTTTTGATATGGAAGAAAGCAAATTTGCTTTGTTATCATTTATTTTTTTAATTTCATTGCAAATAAATGAAATGAAACATTTTCACTATGTATTTCTGTTATTTATTGCAACATTTATCAATTTAAGTTGACTTTATTTCTATATTCTAAGACTTCTAATTTCCCCATAATGAAGGTCACTACTCACCCAAAAATGCCTCATAGCAAAGTAGGTATGCTAGAGCAAAAATAAGCATAATTAGCTTATTTTCATGAATAAAATCATTGTTAATGTACCATTTTACTCAGAAGATCATACATAATAATATGAAAATAAGAAAAATAATTTCATATATGTTTATATTTGTTTTTAAGGTGGCGCTCTACAGTTTCGTATTTAGCATAGGGTTAAAATTTTAAAGAAAAAGAGTTTCCCCGAGTTTCCTCACTAGTTATACTGGTGTTTTAAAAGAGACTTTGTATATCTTAGGTATTGTTCAAAGAACCTTTAATTCCCTTTATTTTGATGTATGATTGATGGGTGTAATATGGGTTAGAGAGTATACAGCTTGACCTTACTGCAGATGTGAATCTTTCAAAAAAGTGCTAGCTCTACTTGCTCATTTTCACTTCTCGAACTTCAAAGGTAAATTGTAAAAAAAAGAGCCGATAACTTTTTTTACATTTTATGTATTTGGTAATTCAGTCATTGTACTTTTAGAAGCTGGTGTTATCTAGTTTGGCAAAATTCATTTTCCATATTTTAATAGCTGCCAAGAATAGTGTACTTTAGACAAATTTTGGTTGATTTTTGGAGCACAAGGGAGCAGCCATTTTAGTTCGCAGTGTCCTAAGCTCATTTTAAATTTTCAAAAGTACAATATCCAAAGAAATTTCATCCACATTACATGAAAGTAGTATATAGGTATGCCAACATTCTCTCCACTGTGCATGTTTAAAATGCAAACAACTTCACCTTACATACATCACTCTCTCAAAAGTACATAATAACTGGTGAGCGCCACCTAAATCACACACACTTCTAGTCAAATTTGCGATGCATAATACATTATTATGAACAAATCTAGAACAGGAATGAACAATCTGGAATTCTGATTCAATTTTTGAGGGAATGGGTGAAATGTTGCATGAGGCTTATTTTGAGGTCAAATGCATACAAATTATGCTAAAATAGTCTGCAAAATGCATAAAAAATAAGGTACAGTGCCCTTATGAGCATACATTTTTCCTGCAAGAAAATAGATCATAGTTACAAGTTATTATAGATATGGAGATATGAAACAAGACTGCCATGTCTGACAGGGGAGACAACTCTTGTATATGCAACCCAGCATGAAAAGAATGAAAGTAATTATAGTGTGATCAAGATTAGCCAATAAAAGCATTTTTTCACCATAATTTAGTTCCTATGATAATAAACAATGCACACATTATTCAAATAGGTTGCCATTTTCTATTCACAAAGGACAAATATATTGAGATCCTCTGAGCGTGCTAAAAGATCCTATAACAAAGCCTAAAAATCTCTACAATAAAATGATTGATAAATGCCATGATATTTTACTGTGTTCTGATTTGGTTCTTTAATTCTCATTTACTTCATAATAAATTCAAACCTGGGTTCCAGTCTAACAATAGGTAACCAGCCTAAGAAGAATGACACAACAAAAATGGTAACCAATTGCCATTATAAAATCTAATCAAATGTATTTTAGTAGCACTTATATTATTATCGACATACTTTTATTTTGCAAATGGTCACCTATTTGAATGATGCAAGTCTTCTTTATTACTCAAACACTACTATATGAATGAAATTATCATGGAAAATGACAGTATCAGCTGACCTTGTACAATGTGCACTCAAGTTAACTGAAATTAAAGTGATGTTACCACCAAAGAATAGCCCAGTGGGTGTATTCATTCTCCACTGGCTCTGATAAACCCCTGGACTGGCTGGACTTTGCATTTCCACACTAACATTTGTCTCTTCGCTGGGTGGTATCATGTCCACAATGGCACGATCTGTGTTACTGAGGTTATCTCCTGTACAAAATCGCAGATTACAACCAGGTGGCCATATTTCATCCCCTAAATAGTAGAACAAAATAAATAAGTATTCAATGGACACATCAACAGGACTCCTCACCAAATCATCATTAATAATACATATTGCAATATATGTCAATTTATTAAACAGTAATACTTAAAACTGGTACTTAGTTCCAAATTTTTACAGTATACATATTAAATATAATAATCCAATGTTCCCCTAATACTGATCTGTGTCTCGTGTGTGTGTGTGTCTGTATGTCTGTCTGTCTGTCTGTATGTATGTATGTATATATGTATGTATGTATGTATGTATGTATGTATGTATGTATGTATGTATGTATGTATGTATGTATGTATGTATGTATGTATGTATGTATGTATGTATGTATGTATACATCAAACAATTAAGGATCAGTGGTGTTTGTGCATTCACAGAAAAATATGAACTCAAGCAAATTCAAATTATGATACATGCTAATCTTTCAATATCTAAAAAATTCCTTCACCTAAAAAAGGTGTATTCATGTTGTGGCTTTTTTAAAAAAATTGCAGTTGCTATGAGCAAGTACTTGTGCCATTATCAGTGTTTCCCTTTATGCAGCTGTGCATCAGGGATGCACACTGGAAAAAATTGACACACATCTTTTAGCCATTCATTTTTCTTACACAAAGGATTTGCAAAATACAATCAGGATTTATTTAATATCCAAAGCATTGGATTAGGCATGGCATTGTGTATACTTTATCATAGGCATATTCTGGTTTCCTGTTTTGTATGCTCTCTGTGTTGCAATCTGCCTTACTGAGCATATGAAGCAGAAAACCAGACTACCATAGGCAATATTATGATAGAGTAGCTTCCTCTAATCTCGCGAGCTTTCACACGATTCTATTGAGCTCAGCAAGTTGTTGTCAAGATATTTAACAAAGAAAGTGAAAGAAGCAGAACACAAAAAAATAAATGTGGATTTGACATTAATGAAAAATGGAGAAAATATTCCCTTGACAGGATTACGGCACATCCATTGGGATTACCAGTGTGACTTCGGATCTTGTGATTGATAAGACTGCACAAGTGAATAATCCTTTCGTGACAGTGTTTAAAAAGTTTTAAAAATCTGCTCTTGATCACAAGATATCTTTTGAACACATTATTGCCTAAGACATTCTTTCGAAACAAAGAAATAAGTAAACTTGCAGAGACAAATCCCATTATTTGGATTACAAATTCAGGGGGTTGTTGCAGATTTTGTTAACTTTACTGCAGCAAAAGAAAGATTAAAAGTTCAAGTGTAACTTGTTAAAGCGAAGATGAAATAAATACATCATCAGCCTCTGATTTTTGGATAAATGTGTTTTAGAATGAAGTACAATTAATTTGATGATAGTAAACATTTTATGACAGGCAGTAAATTTATATCATTTGGTTAAAAAGATTTATATGGATTTTGAAATATATGTAATGTGTTGGTCTATAATATTGCTAAAAAAGATTATAAAGAGACTGTTAAAAGGACAACTTTAAACTAAAAGGAAAATAAACTAATAAAATTATCCTTTGAATGGACAATACATTTGTGTGTTAATTGTGTGCGTTAGTTTATTTGTATTTTAGAGAGAGGTAATGTCGTGCAAGTTGCAATATCCTATTTCAGCTGATGTTGTTGTTGTTGATGGGCTTAACACCATTTTTCAGCACATGATAGGCTGTACATGGCAGCCAGTATTTATGGTGGAGGAAGAAACCGGGAAATCCGCAGAAAGGACCACTGACCCACAAGAAGCTACTGGCAGCTGAAAAAGTATTGTTTAGATGAAACTTTGTAAGTACATTTTTGACCCCACATTTTTTATTTGACCCCCAGTTCTAACACCAAGGGGTTTTTTGACCCTCAGTTTTACACCCCTGGAGAATACACTGATTATTTTAAATAAGATCAGTTGGACCCTGGTTTTCTTCACAAGTATTCGTAAAACTTCTGTTTTAAACATTGATTATATATATTACAATGCTTGCTACAGGGCAAACTATAACAACTAAATCTAATTTTACTAACATTGAAACTAGCACTGTTATGGGTGTGAGTTACCACTGCTACTATTCTGGCTCACACTTAATGGGATAAAGTTAATTTTATTCATGATTTAAGTCGATTGAGAATTGGGCAATTCATAATTTTTTGCATGTAGTGTGAATCCATGGAATGCTATATCATAACTATGAAATTCATGCCAAGATCGTGTGGGTTGGAAAGCCTGAAAATCTTTATTATCCAAAGAAAAAGTCATCCACCAGTCAAGGAATTTACACCAAAATTATTCTTCAAACCTATTTCGGTGAACACTGGGAACATGACATCTGAACCCAACATCAATAATTCTCTTCTAGACCTTAAGTGCAAGCTTCCACAAATGTTTCACAAAGTAAATGGTCTATAACTAAAGTTCAGTCACAGTCACTTTGCAAGCCATAATTTTTTGAGTCACAATAAACATGACCTTGGATATTTTTCAGCATCAAATCAACAAGCTCTTTTCTTACCAAATGTATCCACAAGGGCTGATGAAAGTAAATGGTTGATAACAGGTTCTTTGCAACGAGACCATTTTCTTCTATTAGTAGCCTTGACCTTTCATAACCCAAAGAAGAGCAATTCATCCACTAAGTTTGATTCATAAACATGATGTAGAATAAATGTTACTATTCACAAACCAGTTTTTTTTTCAGTCAGTGACCTTGACCTTGGACTTTTTGACCGCATATGTTTCTTCATGATCCACAATGTTTGGTAGGTGTGGAGAATTCAAGTGTATTTGCAGAAACCATATTCTTCTTTTAACTGCACTGACCTTGACCACTGTTTATAATCCTTCCTAACTCCAAATAACCCCAAATTCACAATGTTTGGCAACTGTAAATACAATTAGAAACACCTCAACTTATTGTGGAGAAAACTAAAGTGGAAATGGATGGTCTACAACACAATACATTCATACATGTGGCAGTCATGTAAAAGGGGATTATATGAATACTTGTAGATAATAGCTTGCATCTAAACTTAAAAGCAAGATCCAAGAACAATACATTTCAGAGTACAGATATTTTCTGGTAAACCAAAAATTGTAACATGTCAATCTTTTTTATTTCTTTCTTGAGAACATGATAAAACTGAACACATCTCTAATGAAAAGTATTATGAAATATTTAAAATTAGTAATAAACTTCCAGGAATATAATAACCACATCTTAAATACACGAGTCTTTTGAACTGACTGAAACTCTACGGTCTAAAAAGAATTTCTAGGCATTCAAGATAAAATAAATTCGTCTTTTGAACTGCTTAGTGCTGAAATCATTTCTGATAACCTAAAGTAATAAGATTTTCAAATTGGCCTCTTTAGCTGTCATGCTATCCATGTATGATTTTTATCATTTTCATACAAAAAAAAATAGACACCATAGAACAATTTTGGTGAAAAATCCTTGCTGATATAACCATCCTTTCTGAAGAATTTCAAACTATCTTTTCAATATGTTCACTTGGCAGTCATATTTGAGGGCATATCAGAACCATTTTCATTCTGAACCAACCAAGGTATTATACTAAGATATCATCAAATGGCAGAAAATAGAACATCCAATAAGCTTGTCCAGTCTATGACCAATTAATATAAAATAATAATAATAATAATAATAATAATAATAATAATAATAATAATAATAATAATAATAACAACGAGGACATTATATAGCACCTAATCTTTAGAAGCTCTAAGCACTTTACAACATTTGACAATGCTTTAAAAGAATAAAAAGAATATATAATAAAATGATTACAAAAATAAAAACACCACAAAAATTAGAAACAAAAAAAATGCTGTGGGTTTTAAGGTAAGGATACGGTCAAAGGATACATTATTAGGTCATTATGATTATTCTTGCAGTTGAAATAGATGGGTTTTAAGGACGCTTTTGAATGAGATCACTGTGTCTTTGTGTCTAAGTGCAGTAACCAATTCATTTCACGTTGCTGGACCCTGGTATGCAAAAGAATGTTGTCCATATGATTTCAACTTCATAGTGTGAAAATTGAGAATGCGAGTGTCAGAAGTGGAGCATAAGCATATTGCAGGTGTATACACATGGGTGAGGTCAGATAGGTATGTTGAACTGGAGCCCGTCAGTGAAATGTAGCACAGAGAACAAATTTTGTGTTTAATTCTGGATGGTATGGATAGCCAGTGTAGGGTACAGAGCAGCGGAGAGGCATGCTCTAATCTGAGCAGCAGTGTTTTGAACTTTTTGAAGTTTTGGAAGTAGATATTGAGATGAACCAGACAAAATTGAATTACAATAGTCCAGTCTTGAAAGTACTAAGGAACACACAAGTGTTTTAGTGGCATCAACTGACAGATACTTGCAAATGGAGCTGATGCGTCTCATCTCAAGATATGCAGCCCGGCACATGTTCATGACATGTTGATGCAATGAGAGAGTACTGTCAAGAGTGACACCAAGGTTTCATACTGACTGCTTGAATTTAATGTTGGTGTTGCTGATATTTATTGTCTGATGTAAAATATGTGAATGATAAAGTCTTTGTGTTGTAATCAGGATGGCTTCAGTTTTATCATCATTCATCTGCAGCTTGTTACATGTCATCCATGATTTCACATCACAAATGCACCTCTCTATGTCTTGGATGGCTTCAACTTCAGCTGGATGGCTAGATTTATATACTTAGCATACAATTTGTGAGACATTGGATGATGATCTATGACACTTAAGAGTGGCTGAGTGTACAGAATTAAGAGAACAGGTCCAAGAACAGACCCTTGTGGCATATATCAACTGGACTGGAGTGTTTTCCATTTTGCAGACACGATTTGTGTCCTGTTGACCAAGTAGGACTTAAACCATAGTAAGGCTGTATCGTGAATGCCAAATGCATGCTGGAGACAGTGAAGTAATATATCATGGTTTATAGTGTCAAATGCTGCAGACAAGTAAAGGAGAGTGAGGACTGTAGTCTTTCCGCCATCCAAAGCAGAGAGAAGGTCATTGACTACTTTCAGAAGAGCGGTTTCAGTACTGTGGCGAAAGCGATACGCAGACTGTACATTGCTAAAAAGACTGTTTGAATTCAGATGAGATTCAAGTAATAACCCCAGGATTTTATATTAATTAATATTAAGCAATATTTTTTTCCCCAGACAAAGAAATGACTTGTTGAAGAAAGATATTTTCTAATATATTGATGCAATACATACATAAAATAATAAAAAGGATATATAAAATATCGCAGCAGGTTAAAATCTACAAATGACCCACCTATCATCCATGAGTATATAGATGCCCACTATCATCTACACTGTTCTATGACAATCAACTTTACCTAACCAACTATTCATGTGAGGAGCTATTCAGATCATAAGGTTAAATCAGGTGTCAGCAACCTATGGCATGTGTGCCATCAGTGGTAGACCAGTCTATCGAAAAAAACACACAATGAGTTTTAGTTTGGTATTGTGTGTACAATAAATGATAATAAAATTAAAGCAATAGATATGACCTGGCATGCATCACTCTACAATTGAGCAGACTTGACACAGCAGTTCTAACAGGATGCTGATGCCTGGGCTAGATGGTCACATCTTTGCATTTTTACTTACTTTAATCAAGCCAAGACAGCTTCTCAAAGCATAAGTTGCTTACATTGTTCTCTCATTTTAGTACAAAAAGTCTGCTAATTACGATGGCAGCATGCTACATTTAAGACAATTTATACTAACTTAAAATCCAGTTCTAAAGAAATACACTGTGAATGAGCATATGACTGATAAATTGCTCTTGATGTTCATGTTGCTGTTTTGGATTTAATGTCATTTTTCAGCACATGATACATGGTGACCAGCATAACTGGTGTAGGAAGAACCCAGAAAAACCCCAGTAAGAACTACAACCCCACAGGAAGCTAGTGACAAGCTTTCTCTTATACCTACATTGGCCAAGTCCAAAATTCAAACCATGCAAATTTGTTGTGAGATAGCAGAGATTGTTAAAGGCAAGTGCTTTAGACCACTTGGCCACCCAAAGCCCTCCCCAAAATATATATGTGTGGACACAATTGTAATACAACAGACAAATCAGTTCTAAGAGTCAAATGTACACAAGATACAATGGAAATATCATACTCCAAGTCAGAAATAATTTGGTAGGTATTTTATGCCAACAGATTTATGATTAAGAGATTTTTTTTGCAACATGTGAATTTGCTGTCATACAGCAGAAACGCTGTATCTTTACATTTGTCCTGAGCTGCCACACTAAATTTTTTAATTAGCCCTGACATGAATTAACAAAATCTAGAAAAAAGGAAGAAAAGGGCAACCTGAGTTTTTTATTCTCCAAGTTTTGGTAAACTTCGTGCTTGGTGGGACAGCCTCTCCATCTCCTATTGTGATATCTCTAACAAATGTCATTGATAAAGGTCGAATATTGGGTTGATCTAGATCATAGTATGCTCCTATGGCTGCCTGTAGATTCCTGAAAATAAAAATGAGGTATATTGTATTTTGTGCATGTGTATGCACCCAGCTTTAAACAGCAAATATCTATATATGCCAATGTATAGTGCACAATCAACTCAGATTAATAAGCCTTTTTTTGACCCAAAACTTTAAACAAACAACATCTCTGATGTACCATCACATTCCTGAGGTTTCTTTTAAGCTGTACCCTTGCAAATGGTCAGTTTTTTTTACCTGGTACAAAACAAAATCACTTCTTTGGTGCCTATAGAAGACATAAAAAAGACCCAAGAAAATAAAAGTTTATAAATGAGTCCATGCCATGCTTATTGAGTAAAGTGCACTCATTTCCAATTAATTAAAACACAACCCATTTCATCAGCTGACAGAAATGATGTACTGATTCTAATTAGCTTCGTCACCAATCAAGAGCACATGGTCAACGATCACTGACAGTAAATGTTGTTGTTGTTGTTGTTGGGCTTAACGCCATTTTTCAGCACACGATAGGCTATTCATGGCGGCCAGTATTAATGGTGGAGGAAGAAACCGGGAAATCACCGGAAAGAACCACCGACCCACGAGAAGCTACTGGCAAGCTTTCTCACATATCCACATTTGCCGAATCCTAGACTCGAACACACACAGACAGAGGTGAGATGGCAGTGATCCGTAACGGACAGCGCTTTAGACCACTCGGCCACTCGGGGCCCCGACAGTAAATGTAAAGAAAAGATTAAATCTTATATCAAAAATACTACTGGATTTAAATACCCACATAATGTAATTGAAGAAAATAGTCTAAACTCAAATGTCAAAAGTAATTTCCAAGGGAATCCAAATGGCTACTCAAATTTAAGGAATTCCAATCCCAGCATTACCAGGTTCACAACAGGAGGCTGATAATGAGTATAGGCAGTATAAGTAATTGGTCATAGATTTTTTTCTGTGATAAACGTTCAATTTTTTTTTCCCAGTATTATATATGTACTTTGAATCAGTCACTGCCGATATGATGTAGCAGTTTACTAAAAATGTAACTGTCAACTAAAAATTGCATTCCCTGATTAGTGGATGCAATTATTTTAGCAGATCAAAAACGCAGAAATCATACTGTAGTCTCCCTGACTTTACAATGACTTTTTAAAAGCAATTATTGATGGAAAAATTAATATCTATTACAGAAATGAGCCTAGACATGGCTGATTCTGATAATAATATGTGACTGAAATATTGCATCAACAAAAAGCAGGAAAGGGCATTTGCAATTTTTTTCCCATAAATGACACCTTTTTTTTTTTACCTTGTAAGGGTTAAAGGCTCGGACTTTTTTCAGTTCTATAATAAACTCTTTAAAGCATGTTGAAAAAATTGGTTGTACATTATTCTACTTAAGACACTGATCAAACTGCACATACCTTATTTGTCATCACTTGATCTGTCAAGTGTTGTTTGAGGGTAAATATAGCAAATTAGTCAATTGCAACAGTACTTAATTATCTGCTTTAAAAGGGAGATGAAACTTAAAACTAGGGGTTAAACAGTTAATTGATAAAGTGATGCATTGATACTTTTCCATTCTGATCATTCTGATACCCATAATGATACAAGATGTGAAGAATGGATACAAAACAATACTCACCATATACAAGTTACTTTAATCTTCTGCAGTCAGGAATAATTACCAGTTGCTTGTCTTTTATTTCCTTAAGTGAGAATTCATCTATCACAGCAATATACATGAATTTCTGTCTGATTAATAAAAGAACTATTAACACCTACCTGACTTTCAATAAATTAATACAATGTGGTGTGAATGCACATGGCTTAAAATTCCTCGCTTTTCATCATTTAATGCTAATTGTTTTATCTCATCAGCATGTTCATCCACTACTAACATAGATCAATGTAAAGGAGACATTCCAGACTTGTTCTTCATGTATGATTTATATACTTTAATGATCAATTAATTACCACTTTTATGTGAAGCTTCTCTGTTGTTTCATATATTGTCTACTTGGATTGAATTTCAAGGCTACTTATCCAGTGTGCCACAAAGTGAAATGTTACATTCAATTCTGTTACATTTAATTTTACATTGGACATGAGCAAACAATAACTACCAATCAGAACTACAGCTTATTCACAGCATGGAACAGCATTAGCACTGAATCAAAACAGATGCAAATTAACATATAAGCTTCATGCAAAATTGACTTTTAAATGATCTATAAAGTACTTAATTCGTACATGGGAACAAAGTTTGGGAGGTCTCTTTTTAAATTGATATATGTAATCAGCAACTACTACATATAGACAGAATACAAATTAGCACATTAATGACAAGGGAGAAAATTCCAAACCGCATGAGTCATAGTTGCCTTGCTAATTTCTAGAAGGCAAATGGGTGTTGTCAAATATTTCCTTTTTTCACTGAAAAAAACAAGTGTCTATGGCAATGGCAGTCATTTTGCATATACCATAAGAATATCATGGATCTGGTTGTTAAATTGTCTCTACTTCCATACTCAGACTAATTTTATTTAATATTTTCCTTGCACAAGCCAATTGCACTATTTCTTCTGTTTTGAAGATAAGATGCCTTCTAATTTTTTAAGTGGGGACATGAAATGTGATGTTTTTAAAGCTTTCATGCTGTGCAAAACCAAGGGTGTGGTGACCAAGAGGAGTCCTACATCTGATCATATGGAGCAGCCTGAAATGACATAAAACCTAAAAACACTGACAACTAACAGGTAATCTGTGTGGAAGTATATGCATCTTGTTTTTATCTTCTAAAGGATGAGAATAGCACATAAATAAATGGAAAGTGTATGTATGTCTGTAATGTACATCTTAGAAATATAACTGTCTATACACATAAAACAGCACAATATATGTTTATAAATAATGTATCTTATTGTAGGCTCAGTATCATGAATCATATTGATACACATCACAGGTGTATCATTTGACTCAGTAAAAACAATGGTTCCTGTGAATTCTACAATTAGCCCTAAAATTGCATTATCATACAGACATATGCTAATGGCATTATATCCAGAATGCATAACAAATAGTTTCTTTTCTTTTTCTCTTTTTTTCTTTACCAGCTATATTTCCTAGTGTGGTACTAGAAATAACATTTTAATGCATAGAAAAGCCACATGTTAAAAGATCTTATTTGGCACTGCAATATAAAATATATTCAGTAACATATGAAAAGAGTTGGGTTTTTTTTTTTAATTATATACCAAACTTGCTCCAGAATTGAAGTTTTGAAGAATAAACTCACACCTCCCCACCCCCATTTCATAAATTCACCTTTTATTCATAGGTTGATCGCATAAATATATGTAACCAAAAACAACAATGGATTGGGTTGACGGAATCTATCACACTAAGTAACATGTCATTTTGTAAATTATCTGACCATCTCTGAAAACAATGCAAGTCACATTCAACAATGCATCATGTTTATTGTCGTCAAGGAAATAAGGGGAGACAACTTTAGTGAGATAGGAAATGTATCCAAATTTCTTTATTAAATATTTATTTCTATGTAATGTATGGCATTTTCTTCTTATTTATTCTGCCTCAAAGTATTTGCTTTTGTTGCTGCAGGTAAAACTTTTGTGGGAACACACAATCAAGTGTCGCACGACATGATGGAAATCTTACATTTTCACATGTGAAAATACGAATAGATACTTTTCACATGGGAAAATAAATGGATGTATTTTTAATGTGGAAATTTAGAAATGAAAAACATGAAAATTTTTTTGCCAATAAGTCTTTATATTTCACACTTAAGAATATAATAAAAAGCTTTATTTAGTTGTATGGTGTAATATATATGATGATGCATTTTATATATCAGGTATCCAACCTTTATTTGGCGGGGGGGACACAAAAGATAAAATCCTTCAGATTGAAGGGCCACATGTGTGATAACTGTTTACTAAAATAAAATTCAAAACAATTATTATAAGATACTAATAACATCTTTAGGGATAGAAATGTTAAGGACAACACGACTTGTGCACAGAATTACATCTAATGCAAATGGAGTTGTGGTTAAAATAACCTGAATACTTATACTGATGTTTTCATGCTCATAAATGTGGAGCCATTCCAGTCTTTAAAAAGATCTAATGCTTATATGAGCTTTTCAACTTGTCCGTCTTAGTTCCAGTCCTTAGATTTAACATCTGCATGGGATATGGAGTAAACCATGCA
The DNA here is from genome assembly GCA_016746295.1 of Potamilus streckersoni. Lineage (NCBI taxonomy): Eukaryota > Metazoa > Mollusca > Bivalvia > Unionida > Unionidae > Potamilus > Potamilus streckersoni. The sequence goes on from JAEAOA010001311.1 coordinate 1,913,905, forward strand.
TGATTGGTGGTTTTCTAGAATCAACTGGTTCTCGTTTCCAACATCTCAAAGATTACATCAAGCCCTGGTGTTTTAATATTACAAGTACTTGTTATATGTAGTCCAGACATAAATAGTTGACATCAAATATATAGCTGGAATTCAAGATAGGGTATTTACCTTTAGATATTTCCATTAAAATATTTTTGCTACTGAGTCGAGGTCTTTACTTGCATTTTGTTTCACATAAGTCAAAGAGAAAATGGGTGTGTTTCCTACTTTAATGGTTTTAAAATTAGGGTAAGTATGTAAAGATTTTTTTTCTGCAAATGACTATATATACATAGTACCAGACAAAAAACAAACTCAATTAGATGCACAAATTAATTTTGGGAATTTAAAAAACAAATTTAACCATAGGAGGAAAAAAGTACTAGGGTCAGCCATAGCACAGAGATTGTCAGCCAACTGGAAAAACACAGTTTTTGCCTAATCAGTGTAGAAATTACTTCTCCAATCACAGAATTTAAACATTCCATTATACAAAAGCAGAATTATGTATATTGTTTATATACTCGCTGTTTTTTGCCTTTGTTTATTATACTTTCCAACTGCCAATGATTTATAAAAGAAACCTTTTTTTCTTCAGTGATCCACAGGATACTATTGCACTATTTTTAAATTTGGGTAGGTAGGTATATTATTTTAAAACATATATATTATAATGATTAGTATATATAATGTATGAAGCAATTCAAGTATTAGGCAAATCTGGCACAAATCAATTTTGGGAAATTTTTATTATTTTTTTTACCCTGAGGGAAAAAGTGCTAGGGAAGGCACTGAACAAGGATGGTCAGCCAATCAAAAACACATATTTGTTTTTTTTTGCCTGATCAACCATTCATTTTGAAAAAATAATATAACTGTTACAAAATGATTGAATTGACTTTTGAAATAAATTTTAAAATATTGTTCCATTTGATCATACCACTATTCCTAATTTGTTGCAGAATAACGACAACAATTATCTGAACTAGATCATGGGCCTAGCTAAGCATAATCCTTCTGTCTCTCATCAACTTTGCTAGTTTGCATTATATTACTAATTAAGAGTAACTACAACCAATTCTTTGCCACAAATGTGTGTGTATGTAACTTGGATTGTTAACTTTGCTTTAACAATTTTTCAGCCATATTGCTATGATGTCTGCAGTGTGGCAGTTGATAAGTGATATCTAGCACTGGGACATGATGCTGCAGGCAAGTGGCATCATGTCCAACCCAGTCACATTATCCTATGACTTAGCAGGAGTTTGAACCTGCAACCACCTGCACCTGAGGTACATGCCCTAACCATTTAGACCATCAAAGCGGTCTGCCGCTAATGTAAAACTGAACTTATTTTCTATCTTAATTTTTTTTGGGTGTTATATTGTACCATAAAACTTAGGCTTCTTTACTAATGTTGATCATACCACTTGGTCATGCACCATGTACTTTTACAAAATTTAAACTAACACTGCTAAAACTATACATTGTGATGAATTAAAACTGCTGGTAGTATTTTTATTACATCATGTTAAGTATCAATATGTAAAAAGGGACATTTTTTAAAATAAACTCCCAAAAAGAACCATGTGTCTTTTTACTTCCTAAAACTATTCTGAATACATTACCACTAAAGTGTAAAGATACAATTGTGTGTGCTCTCCAGTGTGCCTTATTAAGTGTTGTTTCTGAATAACTTTCAAATGTTTGTACTTCATTTTGGAAATAGTTTTATAATTGAAAAAAGACGTTTGTTCTAATGAAATTTTAGGATAAATATTCTCACTAATTTGTAATTAGAATTAAGATAACGTTGCTTTGGGCCCACCAGTGGCTATGATTCACGGCAGTTTATAGCTTTTGCTGTACTCATTTGAAATCAAACGGCCACAAAACATGGTGGAAGGACTTAAGTCTTATGAATAACCTTAACCATCATCACATTTCTCCGTCTTTATATAGTACTGAAAAGGTTCTTTCGCGTTGTCAAAGATTCGTCATATTTTATTGACGTCAGATTTGTGTTCTTTATTATCGACTGTCCGAGACTTGAACATCCCTGACTACAAACATTTTAACAAGCATATCACAAAATTAAACCCAATGGTAAAAAACATTTCACTGATGTACTTTACAAAAATTCTGCACAAAATCAAGAACATGTTACGATCTAGCAGCATCACTACAATGTACTATAGTGAAGACCTCTAACAACGGTCGAGTTTGGTCTACTGTAGATTGCTTTCTCATGGGCCACGGAGTTCAAATTTCGTCAGGCTGAATGGCGACTCTGATTTTTTTTTTTTGAAATATCATTCATTTGACTTGGGTGCAATTGATTTGAAGACCAAAATGTAATCAATTCTTTTCAAACTGACAATCGTGTTATTTTTACCAACGTACCAATTATTCATGTCCAGGAAAAATGCGCATATTGACGGCGTGAGCTGATTGCCCAGCAATCTTTGAAATTCTGATATCAACACCTCCTTGTCAGTTGTACCCATTGAACTAAATTGTTGAAGTAATCGCCCATCAACGTCATTATCGACGTCCATTTTGACGATTTCGATAATTATGCTTCGATATGACCAACTAAAAGATGGACAGACGACTAATTGCGTAATACTTCATCCCAAAATAAGGACACTTTCACTTCTATGCGTATGTTGTGGCAATTTGTTGATGACGTCACATACTCTATGCGCATGTCAACCGGAAGTGGAGTTCGTGGGGAAATTTTTATGCAAATTAGCCATGTGCTTAACATTTTTTTTTTTAACAAACCAAATTAAGACGAAAACGCACAATTACTAAATGGTGTGTACACAATATAAATATGTATGAGATGAATAAAGAAAGAATCGCTAAAAATCCACATATCTATCATCTATTGTCAGCTGTTTATTTATTACAAATTAATGCAATAGCAAACATAAGCAACCTAATTTGAGGCAGGAAGGGTAGGGGATGAAGGGATGTTTGTTTTTTCCGCGACTAGTATTTGCGCAGCAGGCAATTCCACGACATGCTTATCCGCGTCTAGCTTTTCCACTAATTGTTATTTCTGTGACAGGCAGATGGGCGACAAGTAAAAAAAAAAAATCTAATAAAAATCAAAATGTGAAATTAAATCTTAAAAAGGCAAGTAATAGGGGCAGTAAGAAAGAGTCAAAAATGAAATGGACTTAATTAAATGAAACTCAAACTTATATTTACCTTTAATATTTAATTTGAAGGTGTTGTGAAGAAATTAGTGTTGATAATAGTACGTGGTTTCGAAAAATCAAGCCCAATTTTCAAAATCAGACAGTTATTAGGATAGTTACAAAATCGTTTGCGATGTCAATCAAAACGAGATATCGAAAGTAATTACAAATAATACAAGAAAGAAAATTATCACATGCCATAATAAATTCTTGAAAACTGTGTTGCAACGATCATTATTAGTACGAATGTCGACGCCGAATGCATTCCATATTTTAACGGGATATTCCAATCCATTGTTACTCTAACTAACCAATTATTTCAGATCATTTTTTAAGCTTTTTCTTCATCCTTTGTGTGTAATCTTCTACGCATTGAATACATACTCGTGGTCGTCCATCCTCACTGCTATATTTAACCAATGATTTTATCCAAACCTATACGATATCTTGATCTAGGATCGTGCCAATTTATTGTTATAAATCCGAAAGGAACATCTTGTGCTTTTGAAAAGAACTTTTTAAACTTAATCATGTCTATATCCCCTGAAAACCAAGTATAATAAATATTTTGTAAAGTATAATTATATACTCCATTAAACACAATTAAGATACTGAAGTTATCTCTGATCACATTTGGAATTTGTGGGTATTTGTGACAAATTGGCGGCGTGCAAAACACACTAACCTCTCTCATTACGGTTCGTTGCTAGGGAATGACCTCCGCGGTGTAGTTTACCCAGTGTGGATAGATAGAAAGAAGAATGCAGATTTTTGAACAAGTATATTGAAGAAATAACAAAACGAGCCCTCTTTCAATGAACAAATATAAAATTTAATCAGTCTATCAACAGAATTTAAAATGAAAAGAAATCAATGACTTGGTTACAAAAGAAGGAAAAATGGTACTAACATGTACTCAAATAAAAAGACAATACAACTTTCTTTAAATGTAAAATTACTTTCAACGTTAAACTGCTATCTTCATTGCCAATGAGATGTGACTTTTGAGTGCAACAATGAGAGACTTCATCACCTATTTTATGCGGACATCAAGACTTCCGTTCGTCCCTGCTCTGCCGATCTTTGTCTAGCTGTTTCGTCTTGGACTCTTGTCCGTCGAACTCTGACTTAACAATCGTCTCTGGACTGGACTTAGATTTTCTGCGTAGAACTTGTTCTGGTCCTGTGATTGTTCAGGGATTTCTCATGTGAATCCAGGAAAGCTGTTTCCTTCAATAAATAAAATGTCTCGCAATAGACAATAGGTCACATTCTCAGGTATATCTGTATTTTTACATTAATTCGGCTCAGAAACAAAAGGCATAAATTCTGCCGCAGTAACTCATTGCTCCCTAACTGTTATGTTTACATAAACGGTCAATGCTTGTCCTGACCTTAATTCGGATCACGCTAGGGATGGTCAATTAAATTCAACTCAGCTGTATGAACTCGTATGTACCCCCCCCTTGACTTCTTACTCTGTTAAGTTACATATGGCTTAGACCTCAAGATCTAACTATTCTAAAATAGTTTACTCGACCAATTAAATATTACAAACTAGCATATAGATATACACTTAAGTGATCAATTAAATATTACAAACTAGTATATGGTATACATGTAATGTTAGGTCATACTCATTCTAAACAGAGTTAATCCATAAGCTATGAAACATTACCCATCATTCCTTAAGCTTAATTCATTTAAATTCCTAATCACTCCTATGTATTCAAGATTCAATTACATGCAATCTTTTCAACTAATCTAATGAAATTTTAATTACATTCAATCTTGCCAATTCTCCAAATGAATTGATAATTAGAAAAATCAAAGAATAAAATGTCATGACTAGCATTTCACTAAACTCCTGCAAAATGAAATCATACATACATACATCATATCAAGAATACATTTGAAATAGATCAACAAATGAAATAACATATTAAAATCGGGAAACTAAGATTGCGTACCTTTTGCCGCTTCTTTATTCGTTTCCACGAACCTCACGTATAGTCCGTCTCCTAACTGAGACAATTATCTGGCCCCTTACTTTATAACGAAAACGTACTTGCTACGAATTCGGAGTCCACCTAACTTTCCTCGCGAAAGATTGAAGACTGCTGAATTTTCCTAAAGTAAAACCTTTAATTTCTTACAGAGTAACGCCCATAAATCCATATTAACCAATCGGAATAGACTGTTTCCTAAACCTGTTCCGTAGAATTTTTGGATTGATAAGATAATTAAACAACTAAGGTGGCGCTCTACAGTTTCGTATTTAGCATAGGGTTAAAATTTTAAAGAAAAAGAGTTTCCCCGGGTTTCCTCACTAGTTATACTGGTTATTTAAAAGAGACTTTGTATATCTTAGGTGTTGTTCAAAGAACCTTTAATTCCCTTTATTTTGATGTATGATTGATGGGTGTAATATGGGTTAGAGAATATACAGCTTGGCCTTACTCCAGATGTGCATCTTTCAAAAAAGGGCTAGCTCTACTTGCTCATTTTCACTTCTCGAACTTCAGAGGTAAATTGTAAAAAAAAGAGCCGATAACTTTTTTTACATTTTATGTATTTGGTAATTCAGTCATTGCACTTTTAGAAGCTGGTATTATCTAGTTTGGCAAAATTCATTTTCCATATTTTAATAGCTGCCAAGAATAGTGTACTTTAGACAAATTTAGGTTGATTTTTGGAGCACAAGGGAGCAGTCATTTTAGTTAGCAGTGTCCCAAGATCATTTAAAATTTCCAAAAGTACAATATCCAAAGAAATTTCATCCACATTACATGAAAGTAGTATATAGGTATGCCAACATTCTTTGCACTGTGCATGTTTAAAATGCAAACAACTTCACCTTACATACATCACTCTCTCAAAAGTACATAATAACTGGTGAGCGCAACCTAATCATGCCGTAATTAATCATTACTTTGAACAATCATCTATAGCCAGCTACCGCCCTTCCCCGGTCGATTTTGGGAAAGAGTCTTATGTCATTCTCTTGCACCGTAGCATCTGACTCGGTCATGTTACGTCGGCTAGAACGAATTCCCTTTTGACTTTCAGTGATGAAATGAAAAAAATCATCTATCTCTAGCCCTTTCTACTTTAATTAAGTTGACTTTGATACAATTCCTTTAACCAAAGCTTCTAAGAATTTTCAAAATTCGACACATCACAGTATTTATGAGTTAAATAAATTACATCTTTATTTTTTGCCTGCCTCTGTAAAATATCCGAGTTAGATTTGATTGTTTATTCATAATTACTTCATAATAGATTGCAAGATTATTTATACATCCATCAAGATCGTCTGTGGATGAGGCTTTATCAATATCGGTAATAAAATCAATATCGACTCCATCAATGTCATTATCTTTATCCCCTTGACACGTCAGCGACTTTGCGTTTTCATTAAAATCTTTAAGTGTTTTATAACATCTCTGATCATCTACATATGGTGCTACTAAATTAATCTATCCCAATTAAGCCATCGCATTATTAGATTAAAAAATAATTGTGTTTTACCAGACCAAGATGGGCCAAGTATAATTGCTCTAACAGAATTCGGTAGCGCTGGATAATGTTTGACTGGTTCCTGCTTTCGTGTCGCTGAGAAGTCAGTTATATCCATATAATAAATAATATGGATTTATATTGTGTTCGATGCAGAGCATACACCCCACCTGTGAATTAACAACAATAATAACAACAACAAATAGAAGACGCTCACCTACAGGCAACTGTGTCAAATGTGGTACAAAAAATACAATAAACAGGGAATATGGCAAATTTATGTCATCACCTAAAAAAATTCAGTGATCACATTTTGATGTCAGCACTCCTAATGAAGTTCATCAAGTAGATATTTTGTTTTACCACATGATACCATTAACATTGTTAGACGTCAGTCACGCACATACAAATACTCTTTAACTGTCATTGAAATTGCAAGTAGATAAAAAGAAGCAGAACTACTGTCAACAAAGACAGCAACTGAAGTTGCATCTGCTTTTGAACGAATTTATCAACGTGACGGTCTACAATTTCCACATCTATTACAGGCTGATCTTGACAAAGAATTTCTTGGTGCAGTATCATCGTTGATGAAAAAAATAATGTCGAAATCAGACGAGGACACACTGAAATTCATTGCGATCAGACAATCGTTGAATGATTTAATCGAACACTTGCTGAACGGTTTTTTGGCTATCAACATGCAAAGGAAATAGCCACTGACTTTACGTCCGGGGAGAGATCTTGTGAATGATTGCAAGGTTACCAAGTGTTATACTGCGTTAAGTAATGAAATTACTCGTTCAACTTCTATAAAGCCTGCCAATGCAATCACAAAAAATATACCACCTCGCAATGTCAGGCAACGACGTGAATCTTCCTCTCAACCAGCACTAGGTAATGTGACCAAGACTACTATTAACTCTATCCACGGTGAATTGTTTTGAATTATTGTTCGAATACTTCCACAACATTACTACATCACAGCTCGCACAATGATTACTCTGTCGATGTTTCAGTCTTGTAATAAATTGAATATCAATATCAAAATCTCGCTTATTCTTTATGTCGTATTGTTTATAGCTCGCTATTTTCTATGACAACGAATTCGTTAGTGATTTCTTCCGTTATATTGCAATCCATGATAACCCTCTGAAGTTGGGATATTCCTCTGACTCGAGACACTGCGAGATAAAGTTTGACCACTCAATGCAAAATATCGATAATCCAGATATTTGTATCAGAAATGGTTAATACATGTGACGAGTGAATTGTTATAGCATATCCTAATGTCCACGGAGTTTTATCACTGTCTCTCAACAGCACTGACTGAAACTAAAACGATATAATTTAACACAATATTTTGTTTCAACTAACAAGGAATTTCATCATCGATATTCTGCCATCGAGTATTTACTGGGCGATAACACAATGGATGGTACAGTTAGATTTGAAAATTTTTCTTTATGTAACAGAAATAGTTTTTGTTAAAGTATATCACGAATTATTTTACCACTTGCAAATCAAATCAGTATTCCTCCATAAATTCCAAAAATCATTCGTAAGAGTTTCTGGAATTCCTTTACGCATTCTCTCACTGTATTTTATCTGGCTGCAGTCTGATTAACCTTTTAAACTCTTTCAGTGATTCATCAATATTTATATAGTCTGTAGTTATCTCCTCATAATAATCTATTAATGTGTTCAGCCACTGATATGGAGACGATCCAACAAAAGGTGGTGGTTGACCATGATCGCCACACATTACCACACCAACATTTTTCAACATCCAATCAATAAACATTTTAATAGTCTAGCGACACCGTGTATATCTAGTCTTAGATAATAATTTTAGGAATATATTTTTCACCCATTCCTTCAGGAGTCCGTATGTTTCCGCACCATCTGAAAAACTATCATAAGTTAACACTGAAAGTGTTGCGTTCATTTATTTCTCTGACGAGTCAATTTGTCGTGTTAAAACAATTATATCTGAATAGTTGTTCAGAAATAATTTTATTACACATTTTTGTTTAACCAGAACCACCACATTCATTGAGACAGATGGTTTTATGTCTGTCAACAGGATCATATACATATGGTGATGATGATAATAACGACAAATTGTTATTTTTATAAAGTATTTCTTTGATTGCGACGTCTGCAGATCTCAGAGTAATCAAGAATCTGTTCTCTTTTTATTCTAAATTCGCACCATGATGCATGAATCTTTAACAAATCTGTATATTTGTTTATTTATATAAAATGAATCTGGCGCGACTCTGACTGTAATCAGAGGAAATTTATTTATCATGGATAGATGATTTATGAAACCCTACGTGAGCATTGAAGAGCTTAAATGAGCAAACTTTGGTGAGTCACCCTCATTATAGCTCAAAATTGTACATAATTTAGTTTGTCTGATAGATAAACATTATTCCGACTTATAAATGTGTTTCTCTTTGTTTTATAAGCAATTATAAAATCTCGTTCAGTATCATCCATGATTAATCTTGTACAATGTCGTTTGTGATCATATGATCCGCCATGCGTAAATTTACCAATTATATTTCTTCCAATATCCTTTGCGAGTTTATTTTCATACTCAATTATATCAGGATTTTCATCATCAGAGTATTTTTTTTTGTTCCGACAACCAAATTTGTTTCTGCGGTCGATATGATATAATTGCTTCATTTAATTTCAAAGATGTCAATATTTTATTATCAAGCATGTATCGTAACAATACTATTGGAACCCAATATTTTTCTGAGAAATATATTCCAAACGAAGCATAAGTAATCATATGGAGATCCCCGCAAAACTCGAATGACTTTACAAAGGCGAATCCAGCTAAGTCAAAATATGGTAAAGGTCCTTTTATCACAACTCTGGTCTACTTGTGTGTTGGATGTTCAAATCTCTTATTATAGTATTCAGAACACTCTCCGTATCCAAGAAAACTACCAGGAAAACATGCTACCATATCAACTGAGATAACGTCGCAATAATATTATTTAGTATTCATAATCCGCCGTGTCCGTATTCTACAGAACTGTGTTGGTCGTCTTCAAGAAATTCCAATCATGTAGGCTTCCATGAACTTTTCTCCTGAGCAAAATGCGCAGCAATTTATAGAGCGGTAAAATAATTATTCAGCAATTGTTCATCCCTAACACTGTCAGAAGTAAATTTTAATACAAAATTTTTCATTTCTCTTTGGAGATTCTGCACGATGAATTTCTCCATTAGGCCCCACAAACTGATAATGTTAATCATATCCTGAACTCTGAAACAGCCAGACATATACAGGATCACTCTTACTGATATTTCTGATAAAATCAAATAAATAAACGTCATAAAATTTAACTGTTCTGTCTCGTGGAAATATTGTCACAGTAGAAATCCATGCATGTTGCATTATGATCAATGATTGTTATCGGGACTTCCCTTGATTTACATTTCGATTTCTATAAAATCTCTCCGGTTAACGTTTTCACTGTTATTGGGAAAAACAATTCCACAGCTCAGCAACGTCGCTGAGACGATCCGGTATCTGTAACTGTTTCTGCCCATGAGTTTATTTTTTTTACGTCGTGAATCCGTTAAACCATTTTCAACGTATCGCGTTTCCAATGTGTTTTTCTAACTCGTTCAGCTACACAATTTAACTTTGATAAAGATAAAGGTGACAGCTTCATCGGTATGAGATCATCAAAAGTTAGGCTTATCGTTCAACGGATACATACCATAAACAGCTGCAGTAACGGGATATGCTCGTTCAATATCAGTTAACGTTCCTGGTTTGGAATTTTTATTTAATGTGACAATCGGTCCTGACTACGTTACGCAGATAGGGTCACGTTTGTCACGGATAATCTGGTTCTGAAGCATTTTATTATGATTCTGAAACATTATTATTACTATTTTATTATTATTATTATTATTATTATTATTATTATTATTATTATTATTATTATTATTATTATTATTATTATTATTATTATTATTATCATTATTATTATTATTATTATTATTGTTATATTATTATATTATTATTATTAAACATTTATTATTATTATTATTTTCATTTTAAACAAATATTTATTATTATAATGAACTAAATTTTTAAGATCTACTTGATAACTTCCATCAATTACATTACATACTAGATTGACCGCGATCGTTGAAGGGATATTAACAATATAGGGCGAAATATGGCGGCCTCCGCTGTTTGGATGTTTATGTTTATTATGATTGCGAATAACCGGTGGAGGGGCCATTTTTTCCGTGATTCAATTAATCTGGGAAAATATTCTTCAGTGACATCAATAATTGATTGTTTCATTCCAGTATTATCAAATCCTGGAATTTTAAATGTTTGTAAATCTTTTTCACTTTCTATTCTGTAATGAATAATAAATAATGTTCTGCTTGCCATCGCTATGTAACCTTCAGGATAGGTAATATTTCTTATAATACTCCGATTAGTAATGTATAAATTAGATAAAACTTTATTTAAATGTTGCACTGTTTCAATTATTCGATTCTGTACATTATTATCGTAATTTTGTGATAATGAAGAAAGTAAATTTCTTAAATCGCTAAATAGTTTGTTATATTCGGGTTGAAGATTATTCAAAAACAATTCAAGATTTTTTTCATTAATAATACTTCTACTTTATTTATTTTTATAATATTATTTTGATGGCAATCTTTTTAGAATATAAATTCTCCTACCGTCAAAATCGGTAAAATAATGTATATTATCGCTTGGATCAAATTCCCACCCCATATAATCCCATGGATATTTATTTTGATATTCTGGAGTTTTAACAAATTTTTCTTCCTTAATACAGCTAAACTCTTCGATATTTGGTTCTGGGATTGTATCATAAGTAGGAGGAAATTCCGGCTATACCAATACTGATCAGATTGATAAATATCTACAACATAATCGATGGAGTATGTTTTATTCACCGCTGATAATGTTGGTTCGTGAACAGTAATTACTACTTTGATTCTTTTCCTGTGACAAATTTAATTCTGCACTGAAATTCATTGCTGGTCTGTTTTATTTGATAACTGCCCATGGGTATTCCAACAACTTGCCAGTCAGGAGTTCCATCGTCTTTATTCTTATTTGCAAATAAAAGTGAATTATTTGGTTAAAACCAACCAAACGAGTTTGATCTAATATTTGGCCAGCTATAATAAACTTGTAATTGTGCTATCGCTATTTCTTTTGTTCAGTATTAGTGATGATTTGTTGTAATAATTCGTTCTACTTTGACATTATTATTACTGTTATTATTTTCAATCAGAAACTTAATATTACATTGGATCTTTTATTTTTTCGTCAAATACTTCGTTATAAGTTTTTATTATCGTTATGAACTTCTCATCGGATATTTTACCATCACTGAGATACGACGAGAGATATGATGATATCTTATAATATGCAGACATCGCCGTCTGTATTTTTATTGTATACTCTTGTAATTTTATGTTTATGCATCTAGATATCTTCTTAGTGATAATACTGAGAATACCTGCGATAGTTGCTGAAGTTGATTATATCAATGACAACCACACGTCTGTGATATTTTTTTTTACTTTACTGTAGAATCATCAATAATATTTTTCAGTTTGGTCTGACACTCACATCCTTGATTGTATCTGTAACGTTGAATATCAATTTGATTTTGATTCATTAAACTTTTAAGTAATTAATTGAGGTGTTTCAGCGACAAAATCCAGACATCATCTGTAAGACGCTGCGATTAATTTTTTATCAATTGGTTCCAGTAAAAACGTTTCTTTAGCCGATTTATTTAACACAATAGACACAGTTCCAGAAAAATTATTGGTTGAATGATGCCATAGATATGTCATATGGTAAATATGCTAAATTTTGCACCATTAAATACGGACAGCCTATATAGACCAGTGACTTCCACGAAATGTTTGATAGTGGTTTTTTGCTGTGTCTATGTTGTTGATTCTGATGCTACTGTGTATATAATATTGATGATCTACTTGTGATGAATTTTAATCATATTAGTTTTATTACCCATATCAGTAATTCCATTGATAATATCATTGAGTTATGTTTTAATGTCAGCAAGTTCTATATCTACATCCACTGGATTACCCAAAAAATCATTAATAGATCTGTTTACCTTTCTAAAAAAATTTAGAAATGCTTGTATGTGAGAATTATACTTAGATCTGAATGTGGCCATTTCATCATTGATTATTGTTTATGATTTTACCATTGGAATGTTGCTATCATCGACATATTATTTGTTACAGCATCTGTATCTGTGGATTGGTTTCCAAGGTCTGTAATTTTATTTTGATTCATGATAATATTACCAGTGAATGAATCACAAGCTTTCTTGATATAATCGTTAACTGACTCACCGGAATCTTGTGTTTTACCTTGATCAGTAAACGCAACAATATTATTAACAACCACTGTCTGGCAGCTTTATATTACTTGTCTTTAATTATCCTTCTTTATCCTGAATAAAAAACTTTATTTTGATCCACACTTGTAATGTTCAATAAATCATCGATTAAATTTCTGAGTTGATCAAGAGTTGCATATTTTGATAAGTTGTCTTGCTGCTGAGCTCTATCTCGAGCCGGTCACCCATAAATATATACCATTATATTTACTAATGTCTGTTTAAATTGTTGGTGGATGACTGTGTCATCTGGTGGTATAGTCCTGCACAATTTTGTGAGGTAGCTTTCCTTGCAGCGCCAAAGATACAGCATCAAGAGCAGTGAGTATTTCATGACCACATATTGGTACATCTGTTATTGTCTGTGTTGGTAATGTTGAATACCAGATTTGAATACTTTGTATGTTACTAACATATTTTAAACATTCTTTTGGTGGTGCCAGTCCATATGAATCAAAATAAATAATTCCACATCGATCAATTCTGGATGCAACCCAATGAGTACTTAGACCTGAGTTTTTATCGAGATTAATAATACCAGTTTATTACATTCGGATTCAAAGGACACAAACACCAAGTAAGGGTCCTACAACTTTGATGTAAAATAAAGGTAAAGCCATAACCAGTGTTGCTTACAGTACCAAGCCCACTATAAAACTGTCTGATCTCCCACTCTGTTATTGTATTTTTGGAAAGGCTTTGAGATCAAGAATTTTTAAGTAACAAAAGCCCCATCCAAAGTCAACATGTGCTTTTTTCTGAATATTTCATACATTTTATTCTTAACAGACTGTCAATTTTGGACCAAAAATGTTCAGCATCCATTTGTTTTCCTACATGAAACTAGTATAGTTCATAAATGCTGCCCACTCGTATACATTTCTATGGATACACTGTGAGGCTATTCTACCCTTTAGATATCACTGTACAAATTTTTTCCCCATATAGCTCAATCTGATTTTTGTGAAATAAATATACTTTCTATCCTAATTCAGCATGCATGTTATTCACTGTCATAGAGAAAAATGTTAAATTGTCAATTTGACAAGGACAAAACCAGGTACTCCATTGCATTTAAGAGACATTTCTCTGCTGGAACTAGACAGAGGTAAGAGTTATCTAGTTACACCAGACAAATTTTCAGTCATGTGTACCACATTTTAAAAAAATTATAAAAAATACAAAATGTGATCTAGATATGATATGATATGAAATAACATAATCTCACATGTTGCCAAGAGGCTCAACATATTTTTAAGCCTAACAGAAAATACAGCTCTTAAGTAATGCACCTATAACAGCTAGTTTTGTTGTTTATTTCTGAATACAATATTCCCTACATGTTAAGCTCTGCCCACCTGGGGTTGTACAATTGGTACCATTATACCTTCTATCCATACCAATATTCTCTCACAATTAATGGCTGATTTGGCAGTCACTGACAAACATTGGCTTATAAATTTCTGTCATGGAAATGCAGTCACTGAAGTGGGTTTGGAAATGCCTGTCATGGAAAAACCGGTAAACCGAATGTGTGGGGTGCTAGGGTAGAATAGTTCAGTAAACTGAAAGATATGTAGTGTTTAATTTTTCCTGCAAAGTAGTAATTGTGGTACATGTGTATGTCTCATGATAGACTGATATTCTGTGCAATACTGTGTTGAGTGAAAGTGAATGCTGGGCCAATAATATAACTCAGCTTTCCTTCCCCCCTACTCCATCTGTAAACATTAACTGCACCATAGACAACATATTCTCAATTTTAGTCAGACACCTGGCTAGTTTTCTCAACAGAACAAATACACAAAAAACTGTGTAACCTTGCTATCTTTTATCAAATTTTTACTATTAACCAATACAGCAGAGTAGAAAACTTTCAACTAAAGACTGACTTTATGAAAAATGATAATCTAATGAATTGCTTTTCATGAACACAGCTCTGGTAATGAATTAATTCAAACTTCTGTTTTAATAAAAAAGTAACATTCCAGTTCTTGAAATAGTTCTTAGATATTAAGGGGTAGATCCATGAGTTTCTTCTTTGGTGTTTCCATTTTTTTAAAGTGGTGGTTCATTAAACTAAATTTGGTAAACTTTCTCTACCGTTCACTGAAAACTGTAGAGAAAGATCAGAGCTTGACATCAAACACAAATCCCTTCTCGATTCATCAATTCATTTCCTTGTTGCTATCTAGTATTATTAAGCATTATGTACAGAGTATACAAAGTTATCCTGTACTTAATGAAATATATTATTACAGATATGTCATGCTGTGTGTTCTTTAGTACTTTCAAGACTGGACTATTGTAACTCAATTCCCTCTGGTTCATCTCAATATCTACTCCAGAAACTTCAAACATTTAAAACACAGCTGCTCAGATCATCCTTAGAGTACCACCATCAGAGCACACCTTCCCCTGCTCTGTACCCTACACTGGCTATCCATTCAATCCAGAGTCAAACACAAAATTTATTCTCTGTTCTATGTTTTAATGACAGGCTTCAGTCTAACATACCTATCTGACCTCACCCATATGTACACACCAGCAAGATACTTATGCTCCTCTTCTGACAATTGTATACTCATTATTTCCACTATGAAAACAAAGTCATATGTTCTTTTGCATACCAGGGCACAGCAGCATGGAATTAACTGCCCATTGAAGTTAGACACAATGACAAGGATATCATTCAAGAGCGCTCTTAAAACTCACATTTTTCTGCTGCAAGAACAAACTTAAAGACCTAATAATGTTTCCTACCTTAAATATTTTCAGCATGTTTTATGTTTTCTAATTTCATGGTGTTTATTTTTTGTAATCATATTATAATTGTGTTTTTATGTTTTAGTTGTTGTCTAATTTGTAAAGTGTTTAGAACTTCTAAAGATTAGGCACTATACAAAGTTATTATTATTATTATTATTATTATTATTATTATTATTATTATTATTATTATTATTATTATTATTATTATCTAGCCATTCCAGTTTGTGTATAGTATACAATATTAAAAATCAATTGTGCACATTTTAATTTACTATATATATTTATATATATGTCCACATTCACAGCATTAAAGTTTAATTCTAATCAAACTGACAACTTCAGACAACAGAGATCCCATCATATAATTTGCCTGCAAATCATTTTTATGCTGTAGATCCTAGGTACATTAAAACACCATTCTACTAGCACATTATTCAGTGGGATACTATCTTTTGGTGTGTGTATGAGCCATTGTGGTAAATAATTCATAGAAACATTTTATTATGCAACAATGAAACTTTGAGTGCTAGACTGTTAACAAATATGACTTAATATTTAGGGTTAGATGGGTGTCTAATTATTACAACTGCATGCATGTATATTTATTTTCAAATTTTGTTTTACTTGTACGAGATAGATATAAAAAAGTACATATATATGTATTTTCAAATTTCTTTTTACCTGTAAGATATATATATATATATATATATAAAATTTATTTTTACCTGTAAGAGATAGATATACATGTACAAAAGTACATATATATTTATTTAAAAATTTCTTTTTACCTGTAAGAAATAGATATATAAAAGTACATATATATTTATTTTAAAATTTCCTTTTACCTGTAAGAGATAGATATATAAAAGTACATATATATTTATTTTTTTTTTTTTTTACCTGTTACAGATAGATCTATAAAGGTATGTGCATATTTGTGTCGCTTCTTAAAAGGCACATTTCTCAAAGGAGTAATAATTGCTTTTAAAAGACAGGTTTATACAAATTTAAATGTCTTTTTTTTAAATCTTCAGTATCCATTTTACATAGATGGTCTCAAATTGACCTTCTTTTTTACCTTAAATGAACAGGTTTTGCTCTGTGCTTTGAACAATTATTTAACAACAGATGGAACAATAAAAATACAAATAGAAATTATGCAGAATTTTTATTTTGAAATCATAATATATGCATCATCAAAATTATTAAAATATCACATATCCAAGACATTAAAAACATAATTTATTTCATTACATTTATTAGTCATTTCTCAGAAAATATTACACACAACAGAAATACAATGCACATCACAAATACTTAAGTCTTGCAGGAAGAAACTTGGAGAAAAAAAATCAAATTGCATTTATTTAAGCAAAACAGTTTCATCATAAATTGTCAAAATACCATTAAATCTGTAAAATAATGATGAAATACAAGAAGAAAGTGTAATTTTTTGTGATCAACAATTATTGTTACTACAACAAGAAATCCAAAGGTCATAGAACCAGAAATACCATTATGACCATGGTATTATCCCATCCATCCTGAGAAACTGAGCAGATATTTCAATTGTTTTAACCTCAGGTATAATGTGGTGTCATGCAGATACAGTCCTAACCACTTATGTTGACATCACTTATGTCAACAAGCCACCTATCTGGACAAAAAAAAAAAAAAAACAAAGTCCAGGTCCTTTGGTCTACCATTACTACAGAGATTGTCATTTTTATGTCATTGAGATAAAAAATAAAGGTATATGTCCACAGTATCCCTTGGTCCCAGCTTGAACAAATCCTTTGTTGTCTTATCATTTATGTGGACAAATTGCCAGTTCCTACCCATTCTTTGTTCAACAATTAGTTGATCTTGCCATCAGGCTTTAATTTTACCACCTTATCATTTATGTGGGCAAGCAGCCAGTTCCCACATACTTTATTAAACAATTGGTTGATCTTGCCAAAAGGCTTTAATGTCATGGTCAGATAATAAAAGAAACAGGCACAAAAACAGGCTTTTGTTTGGTCCTATAAACTTGGCCGCTTGTGGCAACTTAAATAAAAGCAATGAAATCTGATCGGATTCTTCCATTTTCTAAAGTGATTCGTGATTAAAACAGTTTATTGTGATGTGAAATTTTTATTTTTAACTATATTTTTATATATGATGGCTACCAATGGCAGTGTAAACACAGACTAAATTTACAGTCTCTGGAAACTAAAAATATCTGGCTGTTAAGGGAAGTTGAGGGTGGGGCATCTCACAAAGATGTCTGCGAAAATTTTTATATGTATTGAGCTGACATTGTTACAATATTGTACCGTAAGAATCATTTTCTTTTAATACCTCATTAGCATGTGTCAATGTATACAATATTATGCCTTCATTAATCATACCAGCCATATATCTCTTGTTTGCTTTTATGTACTTTTCACGATGACTTCTGTAACTAAATACAAGTACTGTTTAAATCAACTTGTTGACAGAATTTCATTTCCCCATGAATAGCCCCATCCCCTTGGTAGCCTCAATAAGATGGGAACAGACTGACCAAAATCTAGGCCAATTTAAGTATAAGTACATGTACTTGCAGCATGTAAATAACTATGATTATGCTGACATTGAATATCATAAGGCTTTTCATATCAGGATGTGACCGATGCAATTATTTATTGTAGATTTTATTACACAAAGGTAACCAAAATGTAATTTGTCAATATACAAGTCTTTCACACTGGTTTTGTCTTCATGTACAGTGGCAGAGTGGTCTAAGGTGCTCATGGTTATGGATCACTGCCATCTCACCTCTGTATGAATTTAACTTGTATCTTTTTTCTGACCCCCCAAAACACTTATCTCAACATCCACCTATGTTGACAATATTTCCATGGGCCTGAGCATGTTGACATAAATGGGTAGGACTGTATATACAATTCAATGTCATGATTGTAAAATATGGACATGAAATAAAACTGAAACACTCCACTCAGCTATGCAGCATTAGAATTAATGAAACTGGAGCCATTAGTTTCAAAATTCGCACACCATTTTCAACATAATTTATAGGAACTAATCTGTGTGATTCCCCTCAGTAATGAAACAAAACCATGGAAATCCCACTTTGTGATGATGCTGATGAGATAACCTGTTAAAATCCATTTAAATGCCCTCCACCAATCAATGTGACTGTATGTGTAGATTGCTACAGAGATAACAGCCAAATATGTTAATGTTTCAAGACTTGTTAAAATATTCTTGTCAAAAGATGATTGATTGACATAATTTAGGATGTAAAGAAGATAAACAGTTACTCAGATATTCTATGCCATTCATCTAAAGACCATCAAAACTTCCAAGTCTCAAAATTAGAGGCTTAATTAAAATTGTATAAAACAGTCCTCCAATTAGAACAACCAAAATTTTTAAAGTTTTCAAAGAAATGACTTTTATGAAAAGGTGGAAAACTTCTGTTTTACATTAAGAACAGTTGTCCTTTAAATTGATGGCACAATCTGGAGAAAAATGGTGTGGAAATATGTTGAATAGAAATACAAGATAATGTTCCAAATGTTATTTGTACTGCAAATATTTAGTTATATCTGCATATTATCAGTGATAAACTGTTAAATTCAACAAGAATCAGAAATTGCAAATGGTTGAAATTATACATTTGTGAACATGAAAATAACTTTTGAATCTCAACGATCATACAGTTTAGATAAAAATTAAATATGAATAGTAAATTCAATCAAAATGCATCAAACAAGTATATAATTAATTTTAAATTAATTAGATGTCAAAATAGCAACATGTCAAGATGACATAAGTATTCAATGCCTAAAAGTCTCATTTCAAGTGACTGTATTCTTCTTTATGTATCTTTTTAATCCAAATTATTTCAACAAGACTTTTTTTTTCAAAACAATCTAATCCTAGTAAAAATAACTCCACACACAAGAAGGGAGATCATTCTAACATGAATACCTATAGAAAAATATAAGTTTGCCATCACTGTTAAAGATATCAGAAAGGCATGTTTGTAATGAACTATTTGCAATCTTTTAGTTAATACATTCACAACAGTCAGGTTTTCTTGGAAGACACTTGTCCTATTACACCATTTGAGTATAAAGCAAAGCTGATGGGATTTTACTTCTAACTGCATTTTTCTTTAACTTTTACATATTTCAACCATGAAAGGAAAAAAAGCAATGTTATTTCATTTTTGAAACATGTTTATATCCTAAAAATTTACATATTACAAAAAAATATATAAAGTAACATTTTACCTAGTCGCAAACAAAAATCTTTCTTGATTTGTAACAAGAAAACAAAAAGAGAGAGAACTCACTTGCCTGGTTCACTTCTGCCTAAAAGCCATAAGCAAGAGCAATTGAAGAGTGCTGCAGGGGCCTAATGGTTAGAGAATCTGCCTCCGATGTGGGAGGTCATGGGTTTTTGAACCCTTGCTGAGTCAAGACTTATAAAAATGGTACTAACAGCTGCCTTGATTGGCACTCAGCATTAAGAGGTAAGTGTTATGTCAGGTTGGCCTGGTGTCAGAATAATGTAACTGGGTGGGACATCATGCCATATGTCTGCAGCAAGATGCCCCAATGCTAGACATCACTATAAACTGCCACATCATAGCAATATGACTGAAAAATTGTTAAAGCTACATTAAATATCCAAATCACACACACAGACACACATACACACACACATGAGCAATTGGACAAAAATCAAGTAGCATGCTTTCTAAATAGTTATTTTTTATGCTGTTTATTTTGTTTTGTTTTTGAATGAAAACTGTTTTACGGTTTCTGTTCAGTCATTCTACAAGATGAGCATGATTTGTCTGATATTGAAAAGCCAACACCAGGGATGCTTGGTGTAAAAGTTAATCAAATTATGTTGACTGTTTTCTAAAATAATTATTTTTTTGTTTTTAAATTTTATTTTTAATAATAGCTGCTGCAATTGACTGGCAGATCAGCATCATTTGCATAAATTTGAAAGGCCCTCTAGCTAAGATACTTCCTGTAAAATCTGCTCAAATTTTATTGTCAGTGAACAGTTTATGATAAGTTGTTTCTTTTTGTTAGTAACAGCAGTAATTCAGAAAATGGGTTGGCTACATTTGGAAAATTTAACATTTCTTCATTCAAGGAGGGTTTCATTAAAATTCAGTCAAATTTTATTCAAAATTTTATGAGAAAAAGTTGTTTTAAGGATGTTATATATTAGTAATATTTGTTTATCTTTCATGCCAAACTGGCATCTTATATAAAGTTGAACCCTTTCCATGTCAGGATGTTTTCCATCAAATTCTGTTGTCATGGTTCCTGATAAGTCTTTGAATGCTTGTTCTGTCCATTGAAATGGCAGCAATATCTGGTAGCTGATCAGCATCATTTTTATTTTCTTAAAACATTTTTAAAATATGTTCTACTGTTAATTGACAATCTTCATATTTGAAAATAAATTAGCAGCATTTTATACAACCTGAAAGGACTCTGTACTGGAATGTTCCCAAAAAATATTCTAATCAAATATTGTTAAGCAATTTTAAAAAAAGAATCCAGTTTAATGGTTGTTGTAATGATGGCCATATCTGACTATGGAATGGTATTATTTATAAATAAAATTTGAAAGATGTTTTCTGTCAATTTTAGTCAAATTTCATTGATTGGTTTTTATAGAAGTTGTTTTAAGGTTCTTTTTTTATTAGTAATTGTGGCCATATTTAATGGTGGATTGGCATAAAGATCTGACAGTTTCTGAGGGTTCATGATACAATGCTTTCTCTCAAATTTTTACAAATTCTGTTGATCTACAGCAGTTTTAGATCAGTTTCAGGTTGGATTTTTTTAGTGAGACAAATACATTTACCTATACAGACTACGTTTGATGGCTGATTAGCACAGACTGGTTCAAACATTTATTCTCATTAGAAGAACATCCTGTGAGAACCTATAAAACTTATGTCAACTTGCTCACTTTAAAGATTCAGTTCATCATGTCTAAGACAAAATTCAAAAAGCAGCACTACTGTATGACTCTCTTTCTAAAATATATCATATAATTTTGTAGAAATGTTCATCATAAATGTTTAATTAGACAAAAGAATATGTTGTTGTTGTTGTTGGGCTTAACGCCATTTTTCAGCACACGATAGGCTATTCATGGCGGCCAGTATTAATGGTAAAGGAAGAAACAGGGAAATCACCGGAAAGAACCACCGACCCACAAGAAGCTACTGGCAAGCTTTCTCACATATCCACATTCGTCTAATCCTAGACTCGAACCCATGCAGACAGAGGTGAGATGGCAGTGATCCATAACGGACAGGGCTTTAGACCACTCGGCCACTCAGGGCCCCCAAAAGAATAAGAATAATCTGTCCAAAAATAAAATATGTACATATGACAACATATATTCTCTATGTATGACCCACTCAAGGCTTAAAAACATACAAAGATGACACAGGTGATGATTAGTTGTAGCAATCTTATTATATTACCAATGCAATGTATCATTATCAGATAAAAGGTGGGTGTATGTATGAGTGTGATTTTTAATGTAGCTTTAACAATTTTTTAGTCATACTGACTGCTATGATGTCTTTAATGTAGCAGTTTATAATGATGTCTAGCACTGGGGCATCATGCTACAGACATGTAACTCTAACTACTAGGTCAGCGGTAGATACAGGGTGAAGCTATTGGCCAAAAGTATAGACAACAAAATATTGCATGGGTGTGAGACACCCCTCCCCATGTAAATCCAAGTCCATTTCACAGCATTAATGTATTGTAGAATATTTTACATAATCAACTTTGTCCTCATCATATGTTCATTTGAATTGATACACATTTCTGAGATGTTACTGACAATACTTTTGGGACATTTGTGATTTGTTAGTTGGAACAAAAAGACCACAGACAGGATACGATGGTCAAGATTGAAGCAATGCTGTGAAAAATAGGACCTTAACAAGGTCAAAAGACTAAGCAAGCATATGCCGAAATCTAACATGAGGTTTAAAAAATAGAAGTAAATAAAAAAAAACTTTAACAAAAAAAATCTTAACACAAATTTGTTATGACTGTGACCTTGACTAATGGTCAATGAGGAAGCAAAACATGCTGGAGAATTAACTGTCTTGATAATGATTTATTCTAGGAAGGAACAAAATCCCTGGTGGAGTTTACAAAACATGAAGCAAATGAAAAACTGTAACCAAAACCTTAACATAAATTTTCTTTAATTGTGACTTTGACTAAAAGGTCAAAGTGGCAAGCAAGCATGGCACAGATGCTAATTATCATAACATTCACCAACACATTAATAAACTGTTGATGCTGACTGTAGAAATGTGATTGCTGAGTCATGCATGCTACTGTTTTGAGTTTGACAAAAGTGCAATGGAACTTCTGTGAGCTGTTTTGGCACTTGCACTGAACAAGTTGCCACAGAATAAAAATCATGATATCAGAGTGTTACAAAGGGATGACATTATGATTCACCTTTAGACTCATTATAACATCACTATAGTATAAAGAATTTAAATCAAGTGGTGATATTACAATTTAACTTTAAATAATAACATCACTATAGTATAAAAAGTTGACATATATCGGTGATATCATGATTCAACTTTAGACAGATAATAACATCACTATAGTATAAAAAGTTGACATATAGCAGTGATATCATGATTCAACTTTAGACAGATAATAACATTACTATAGTATAAAAAGTTGACATATAGCAGTGATATCATGATTCAACTTTAGACAGATAATAACATCACTATAGTATAAAAAGTTGACATATAGCAGTGATATCATGATTCAACTTTAGACAGATAATAACATCACTATAGTATAAAAAGTTGACATATAGCGGTGATATCATGATTCAACTATAGACAGATAATAACATCACTATAGTATAAAAGTTGACATAGCAGTGATATCATGATTGAACTATAGACAGATAATAACATCACTATAGTATAAAAAGTTGACATATAGCAGTGATATCATGATTCAATTTTAGACAGATAATAACATCACTATAGTATAAAAAGTTGACATAGCGGTGATATCATGCTTCAACTTTAGACAGATAATAACATCACTATAGTAAAAAAAGTTGACATATAGCAGTGATATCATGATTCAATTTTAGACAGATAATAACATCACTATAGTATAAAAAGTTGACATATAGTGGTGATATCATGATTCAACTTTAGACAGATAATAACATCACTATAGTATAAAAAGTTGAAATAAAGTGGTGATATCACAATTTAATTTTAGTCTCATGATAATATCACTAGTGATCTGGGGAAATAAATCGCTTGCAAACATCGTTGGCATGTCCCTATTGAAAATAATTTTAAGTACATCAACTTTGTATCCTAGAATCTGAGGATATTAACAGTGGTTTTACTGTCAAAGAATCAGCATGATAGGTGATGCTTCAACACAGCCAGTAACACAGGTATTTATCATCATAAAACTATCATTAACATTCTCAAATTCTCAACAACTAAAACATTTATAGAAATTGTAAAACATAGTCATGATGTTAAAAAAGCACAAATGTTTCTAAAAAATATATTATAGTACAAAAAGGTGCCATAAAGTGGTGATATCACAATTTAACTTTTGACATATGACAATATCACTATAGTATAAAAAAGTGACATAAAGAGGTGATATCATGAGTCAATGTTAGACTCATTATAAATCATTATAGTGTAAATAGGTGACATAAAGTGGTTACATCATGATTCAATGTTAGACTCATCATAAATTGTTATAGTGTAAATAGGTGACAGAGTGGTGATATCATGATTCAATGTTAGACTCATCATAAATCATTATAGTGTAAATAGGTGACATAAAGAGGTGATATCATGAGTCAATGTTAGACTCATCATAAATCATGATAGTGTAAATAGGTGACATAAAGTGGTTACATCATGATTCAATGTTAGACTCATCATAAATCATTATAGTGTAAATAGGTGACAGAGTGGTAATATCATGATTCATTGTTAGACTCATCATAAATCATTATAGTGTAAATAGGTGACATAAAGTGGTTACATCATGATTCAATGTTAGACTCATCATAAATCATTATAGTGTAAATAGGTGACAGAGTGGTAATATCATGATTCAATGTTAGACTCATCATAAATCATTATAGTGTAAATAGGTGACAGAGTGGTAATATCATGATTCAATGTTAGACTCATCATAAATCATTATAGTGTAAATAGGTGACAGAGTGGTAATATCATGATTCAATGTTAGACTCATCATAAATCATTATAGTGTAAATAGGTGACAGAGTGGTAATATCATGATTCAATGTTAGACTCATAAATCATTATAGTGTAAATAGGTGACAGAGTGGTAATATCATGATTCAATGTTAGACTCATCATAAATCATTATAGTGTAAATAGGTGACATAAAGTGGTGATATCATGATTTAATGTTAGACTCATCATAAATCATTATAGTGTAAATAGGTGACATAAAGTAATGTCATAATTCAGTTTTAAGCTCATGATAATGTAACTAGTGAGTTGAGAAAATGAATCTCTTGCAAAAAATGTTACAGTGTCCCTACAGAAAATAATTTTAAATACATCAGCTTTGTATCCCATCTTCACAAGCCAAAGTCAGATATGTTAATTTTATCTACACTTTGGCAGATCTACACTTTGGCAGATCAAGCAGATATTTCAGAATTGCAGGTCTGTGAATTGCACTGAATGCATCAGCAAGCCATCACATTTAATCAAACTGAAGTTGTTCAGATTTGAACACTGTTCCTACATGTGATCGAGACATTGGGAGCACACAAATGAATGGACTCATAAATAAGCAACTTTCCACTGCCAGTCTGTGTTTATACAAAAACATTTCACTCAAATACACCTGTAATGGTTTCTCTCTGGTGTGTAGTAATAGTTTTAGTAAAACTTTCCAAGTATCATTTTTAAGTCGATTGCCTCCACCATTATCAGTCATGTACAATGCACTGGTTAGTTGGTATTGCATACCAAGGGAGGCAACTCATGAAATTCAATAGATTTTGCAAGGACAAAGCACAAAAATATCTGCTTGATCTTCCAAGGTATACACAGAGGTTAACATATCAGACCAGTAGCACAAATGTTTCCAACAATATATACTAGTCCAACAATGCATCATAAATTTTACTATCATAAGTTTTGACATTTAATGTTCAGTGTTTGATTTATTTATGTTAGAAAATATTAAATCTATTTTTTATTAAAAATGTTTTGTCACAGACATGAAAATATAACTTATACTGACAGTAAACCTCATAAGCATTGATACCTACTCTACCAACACTCATGTTTTCTTTATATGTCTGTTCATAAACCATGTATAAAACTATACAGGGCAATCTGAGTAGACTTCAGAGATATACCTGACATAAATGATAGTTACAGGTCTACATATTTTATGCAGGGTGAGGCTACAGTGATAAAGTCAATATTCATCTCAGTTATGCATAAAATGAACCAGGAATGAAGACAACATAGCAAGTTGTGAAGTAAAACACATCTCTTGCTGTGTATCAAGTTTTGATGGTAAATAATTAAAGAATGTGAATGAACATATTCATCACTTCTATTTTGTTATCTCTGAAAAATGTGAGGATTTACTGCCACTAGTATTGCCACTAGGATCACACTAGGATCTATTGCCACTAGTATTGCCACTAGGATCACACTAGGATCTATTGCCATTAGTATTGCCACTATTTTTGTCACTAGGATCACACAAGGATCTATTGCCACTATTATTGTCACTAGGATTACACAAGGATCTATTGCCACTAGTATTGCTACTAGGAACTATTGACACTAGTAATACCACTAGGATCTATTGCCACTAGTATTGCCACAATTATTGTCACTAGGATTACACAAGGATCTATTGCCACTATTATTGTCACTAGGATTACACAAGGATCTATTGCCACTATTATTGTCACTAGGATTACACAAGGATCTATTGCCATTATTATTGTCACTAGGATCACACAAGGATCTATTGCCACTATTATTGTCACTAGAATTACAGAAGGATCTATTGCCATTATTATTGTCACTAGGATTACACAAAGATCTATTGCCATTATTATTGTCACTAGGATCACACAAGGATCTATTGCCACTATTATTGTCACTAGGATCACACAAGGATCTATTGCCACTATTATTGTCACTAGGATCACACAAGGATCTATTGCCACTATTATTGTCACTAGGATTACACAAGGATCTATTGCCATTATTATTGTCACTAGGATCACACAAGGATCTATTGCCACTATTATTGTCACTAGAATTACAGAAGGATCTATTGCCATTATTATTGTCACTAGGATTACACAAGGATCTATTGCCATTATTATTGTCACTAGGATCACACAAGGATCTATTGCCACTATTATTGTCACTAGGATCACACAAGGATCTATTGCCACTATTATTGTCACTAGGATCACACAAGGATCTATTGCCACTATTATTGTCACTAGGATTACACAAGGATCTATTGCCATTATTATTGTCACTAGGATCACACAAGGATCTATTGCCACTATTATTATCACTAGGATCACACAAGGATCTATTGCCACTATTATTGTCACTAGGATTACACAAGGATCTATTGCCATTATTATGGTCACTAGGATCACACAATAATCTATTGCCACTATTATTGTCACTAGGATCACACAAGGATCTATTGCCACTATTATTGTCACTAGGATTACACAAGGATCTATTGCCATTATTATGGTCACTAGGATCACACAAAAATCTATTGCCACTATTATTGTCACTAGGATCACACAAGGACCTATTGCCACTATTATTGTCACTAGGATCACACAAGGATCTATTGCCACTATTATTGTCACTAGGATCACACAAGAATATATTGCCACAAATATTAATACTATGGTCACACTAGGATTCATTGCCACTCTACTGTCATGAATAAATTAATATAACAGAATGTTCATAGTAGTTGAGGTATTAGATATATATCTCTATTGTGTCCTAGTACCAAATGTACTTGCTTATAAGTCAAGTTAAACTGCAAACAACGAAACAATCCTGATCTGCCATAGCATAATGCACCTGCTGATCAGGGTCCATGTTGTTAGTGCAACTAATTAATCCAAACAAACTGCACAGACCCAGATCTGCCAGCCCATTATGCAATGACAGATCTGGATCTGTGCAGTTTGCAGTGGACTCACCTTATAGGTGAGTACATATGGTATATTCTATCAGATATGCATTTACTTCACAATAAAAATGTTATTACATTAAAATACATTTTTCACAAATAAAAAAAGAAAGGTGGGTTAAGTCACATTCTTTGTTTGTTAAACTTGAGCATAAAAGAAGTGTTTCTTTTAAATACCACTGAAGTATCCACATTTGTGATCACTTTCCTACACAATATGAAACATTCCTATCAAATATAAATCATCATAGCCTCTTATTGTGTATGAGAGAGATCAGTCTTTACTTTTATTATTTGATTTATTTTTCTGAGAAAAGGCAGCTTTAATCTTATTAAGTTCACATTAATACTTATCACATATGGTATCACCATGACAACCATCATATATTGTAAATATAATCAAATAAATATATCTTTAAAATAATACTTTTAAACCTCTTTAAAATGTATATTTGAAGAAATTCTGAAATACATAAGATACTCAAAAGAAAAGTACTGTTTTGTATAAATATGCTACTTCTACCAACTAGTTTGTACAAAGTACATTCAACCTCATTTTAATGAATATAAACAACAAATTTTCTGATATAACAAAGAATTTTCAAGTTGCAAAATATTTTCCATTTTTTCTACTTTAAAACTGAAATACCGGTAGTAACTATTGAACAAAAAAAATATTGAAAATAATAAACTGAAAAGTATATCCCACTAAACAAGTTACTTCAAGAATAATGAATTAACGTCTAATCAAGATACACTGGTCCACTGGCATATGTACAGCTTTGTAATCACATATGAATATACATCATAATGAAGACACAATCAGGAGTTACCTTTCCTGATCAGATTCCATTGTGTCAATGCCACTAACAACTCAAAATAAATCTGATCCAAAGAAACGGCAGTTTGGACATTAGATATATATTAAAAGGATAAATATACTTTTTAACAATAAATACAAACTTGGAAAGGGCAAAATATTCATCCATAGCAAAGGATCACTAATACTTTTCACTGTGGGTGAGGAAACGAGACAGGGTATAATGCCTGAGGAGAGGAGAACAAAAAAATAAAAGATTTTTAGACTTTTGGACAGAACAAATGGAAACCTGGAAATGGGATTCCTAGCAAGTACATTCCATTAAAAAAGGAAGAACCCCAGTCAAGAACATATCCAAATTCTGTATAAGCATTTTTTGAAGTATACTTACAAATACAGATAGGGGATGGGGGCAGAAGGAGTTGAACCAAACAGATATAAATACCCTTAACTTTAGAGCAAAGGGGATCACATCACAGGGATGCTAGTTTCTTAAAGAAAAATTTGCTTTGAGGTGTCCACACAAACCAATCAATTAAACATTTAGATGCTGTAAAAGGTGGAGTCATATAATAAAGGCACATTATCGGAACTCAATATCCCACCTTCAGTGTAATTTTATTTTGAAGAAGATAAAGCATTAACAATTGAAGTTGGAGAAAATTAAGAATTAAACTTAGTCATGAAAAAAATGGATTATATACACATCATGATCTTGACAAACTTGCTATTTCTGGGTATAGTTGTGTTCAGTTCTATTATATTTTTCAAAGAAATTATCTGTTGCATGGTTTATGTGTAGCATTTACTGATACTGATGAAATAAGTCAGTTTTCTTGGAAAAATATTTCTGAAAGTTGACCAATTATTCATTATAAATTTGAAGATCACTGTAAAAATTTAGCTTGCTTTAAAACTTATACTTTGACTCGAATACTTAATTTGGCTCTTCACATTAAAATTAGAAATCACAATAACTGTACTTTGTTGCATATGATTATTATTTAACTATAGTGAAATTGGTATCAACATTAAAATAATATAATATTGATGAATTTAAACTGATGTAAAATATCAAAGCAAGAGCAATATTTGATTTTGCCAGCAAAATTTTTCTGAAATTTTAAAAAACTTTAAAATTTTCTAACATAACAATAAGTGGTACAAAAACATTAAAAATAACTTATAAGTCAAGTTGAAGTACCAACTGCAGAGACCCAATTCTGCCATTGCATAATATGCCAGCATGTCCGAGACTATGCAGTTTGTTAGGCTTAATCAAGTAGAAACAACTGCAAAGACCCAAACTGTCAATGCATTATGCAACCGGTCAGTGCATTATACAACAGCAGAGAATTGATCTGTCAATGCATTATGCAAGAGCAATGACTCAATCTGTCATTGCATTATGCAACAGCAGAGACCCAATCTGTCAGTGCATTATGCAACATTGGAGACCCAATCTGTCAGTGCATTATGCAACATTGGAGACCCAATCTGTCAGTGCATTATGCAACATTGGAGACCCAATCTGTCAGTGCATTATACAACAGCAGAGACCTGATCTGTCAGTGCATTATACAACAGCAGAGACTCAATCTGTCATTGCATTATGCAACAGCAGAGACTCAATCTGTCATTGCATTATACAACAGCAGAGACCCAATCTGTCAGTGCATTATGCAACAGTAGAAGCAGGGTCTGTGCAGTTTACATTTAGACTTGATTTGCAAGCAAGTACATCTATATGTGACAACTTATTTGTATCTGAGAAACAGCATACCAAAAGATGGCAAACTGCAGTGAATATTTCCATTCCTAGTCCTATTATTTTTTAAATTGATAAACACATTGTTTAATTATTTACAGAGGTATTTCATCAAGTGAAAATTCATTTGATACTGTTCAGTTGTTTGGAATAAAATGTAGAATTTTTACTTCATTGTAGAAAAAAGCACAATTTGGGTATTTTCCACAAAAAAAGAAACACTTTTAATTTTTTTACAAGGAAATTGTATCATTTAGGAAGTATGATTTAAATGTTATTTTAACTAATTACTGTTTCTTAAAATAATTGATAAAATATAACATACACAAAGATCTGACTCTATATTTAATGCCACATACAATACATTAACCATGAACTGAAGGAATTTAGATTAACCAGTCATTTAATGTCATTTGCGGGTTTTATTGATATATTATAATGCTTGAATTAACATTTTAAGAACTTAAAATAGGTTAATACCAATTAGTAAGGGTAAAATGCATAAAACAGTCATTAGAACATTAACATCAGCACTCAAGTCAACACAATTCCATCATTCAAAAAAGCTACCATCTGACTTTGTTATTATAGGCAGTCTGGTTCTATTTCTTTTCTTAGTTTTGAATAGTTTCCTGACCAATCACTGAAAGAAAACCAAAATAATGAAGTAAAAGCACAACATATTGCACAAAACCCAAAACAATAAATGCTGTATATCATGGCAAAATCATGTTTACTCAAAATCCTTTCTATCAAAAAAATTATATTGACAACCAGCTTCCCAGACTACCACTACAATACTACCACTTGAACAAACTGGCTTCACCTCAGTCTCAATTAATGTTGTGAGTGTCTATTTTGCATTCAGTTTAACTTCAAAAAGATGATTTCTTAAAATGCTACATCATGCCTGCAAAGCTGTGGCATAACCCAAAACTCTTTCAAAGTCACAGGAACAAAAACATCAAAGTCAATGCAACCTACTTATGCCTGTGGTATTATTCTTCTAAATGAATGCACCAATCAAGTTTCATTTTCATATACAACAGTGTCAGAGAAACTTAGATAAATTGAATAGCTTAATATGTGAAAAGCAGGTAATTGTGACCTATTTTTGCCTGTGGTAAGCAGTACCTTCAAAGACAAATACATCCATCAAGATTTATTACTGTATGTATGTCAAATAAAATGTGCAAAAGCTTGATGTAATCACTTAAGTATGAACAGTAAGTCACTGTGACCTAATTTTACTCATAATAAGCTGTATAAGTACATCTATTATGTTTCATTACTGTACATACAATAGTGTCATATAATCATATAAATTAAACCAAAGGCAAAAAGATGTATAATGACTAGAGTATGACAAGTAGGTCACTTTCCTAAATGCATAAACTTAAATCATGATGCCTACAACAAAAACAACAATAATGCCAGTGTTGTCAGAAACGTAATCTCCGTATCTTCCTTTTTGATTTTCAAACAAAATAAAAAATGAAATAAAAAAAAATAAACAGAAAGAACATTTATGCAAGATTCTTGCATAAAACAGTCTTTGACTACATGTTATGATTACTGGCCATTTTGGAACTGGTCACTGGGAATAAGGACATTTAAAATATTTCTAAACTGCCTCAAAGATTTTCTAAAAAACAAAATTTGTTCTTAGTCCAGTGCATTTTGTAGTCACAAAGCTGGAAAACTATCCCTTATCATGCTGACCTATTTTCTTCCAACTATTTCATCTTGTAGTTTATGTGTAAAAACCAAGCCAGTCTTCAGATTATTATTTCTGACATATTCTTCTAATGTACTGTTGATAAATGTCTGCCATTTTGTACTCCACAAGTCCAGGGCTTGTACCTTCTCTTTTGTGCTCATAGCACTGTACCTGAAAGACAAAGTAATCAAATCACTAATCCATTTAACACCAGGCAGTGTTTCTTTATAAATTGTGAAGCCTGTAAAACAAAAAAAAAAACAAAAACAGTATATTTTTAAGTTTTCCTTGTATGAAAACTAATTCAGTTTGGATGAAAATAGCATAAAAAAACAAAAAGCCACTTTTTAAAGGCATATTTCAAGAACTGGCCTTATTCAGTTTCAAGTTTGGAAGACTTTTTTTAGTTCTTTATAAGTAAAGAATATTAGTGTTATTACTATAGTTAGGGATTGGTTGAAATTAAAGATCTAGGAGTGGTTTATCAGCCAAAATTTGCAAAAATTTTTAACTAGTTGGGTTTCTGTGTATATGTATTTTCATGCCTAGTAATGGCTATGCTTTTATCCCAGAAAGTCTAATGATTAGTTGCCTGCCATCATTGGTTGTAATATACCAAGATGTTAAGAAGACTTTTTGACTAAACTGACCATAATATACACACATGTACATGGAAAAATTAAAAAAACAAATATTTCTAACCAATCACTCTCATAGTTCAAATCAAGCCTCTCAGACAAATGCCAACAAGTTCTTATTGGCAAAATAAAATTATAGCTGATGTCCATCTACAAAGAAGTTCCAATCTTAGGGCTCCTATTATTCATATTTTTTATAAAAGACAATGTACCTACATATACAACATTAAAAATCTGATTTATATGCAGATAACAATATAATGAAACTTTGAAGAAACAATTGGGTAAAGATTTACTTCAAGCTGAATAATAGGGTTATTAAATAACATGTTGTCAATCCCCTAGAAACCAAAGTGATGTCGCTTACAGCTTGACAAAGATTATTTAAATTTTGAGCTGTATATTGAAGACAATCTAATTGATAATGGTGATACAGAAAAACTATGATATTGGGATTATTTTCATATCAATCTAGATAGGTGTTACCAAGTGAACCAGGTTTGTACTGTAGTAAACTCAAGATTTCATCTTTTACAGATGAAAAAAGTTATCTACCACTCAAAAGTCTTAACTTATGTAAAAATGCATTTTTATTCTTATTTTGGACTGCTGTACAATTTGGAGAAAAACAACAAACACTAATACTGAAAATTTCTGCAAATATAAAAAGGGCAGCAAAAAATATTTTAAATGTACATTGAAATTAACCTACCAAAAAAGTCTATAATATGAATGTTTTTGAAGTAAGAAATGAACTTTTGACATGGTATGATTTATGTAAAGTCTGTGATATTTACATGGTATGATTCTTGTCAAGTCTGTGATATTTATATCAAATAATTCATGTCAAGTCTGTGACATTTATATCAAATGATTCATGTCAAGTCTGTGACATTTATATCAAATGATTCATGTCAAGTCTGTGATATTTATATCAAATAATTCATGTCAAGTCTGTGACATTTATATCAAATAATTCATGTCAAGTCTGTGACATTTATATCAAATGATTCATGTCAAGTCAGAAGAACAATACCAAGGACCTAAACTGTGACCAATAAAAAAAGATCATTGTAGTTTACTATTAAAACAAGATTTTGAAAAGAATAATTTTTTTAATTCTGGTGTTGTTCTTTAGAAGAAACTTCCCCCAACCATAAAATCAGAAACAAATTTCAATATGTTTACAATAAAATTGTATGAACATTATCCTGAAAGGCCATTTTCACTGTAAATACTGAAAAACACACAAACACACACTAGTTTATACAGTATGGATATTATATATACTATGCCTAATGTTTTTAAGCATTGTGTATTATTGCAATACTATTTTTATGCAGAAGACTTCATGAGAGAAAAGGATAACCAAGTCACCATCATCCTATAAATCATCATCATCATCATCATCATCATCATCATCATCATCATCATCATCATCATTATTATTATTATTATTGTTATTATTATTATTATTATTATTATTATTATTATTATTATTATTATTATTATTATTATTATTATTATTATTATTATTATTATTATTATTATACATACACATGTATTCTATTAAAAGTGTTTTCTATACAGAAAGAAAACTCCCTCAAATGATATTAATGGTGAGCTAATACAGTAAAACCTGATTTGAGTGAACACAGCTCTGACACCTGTCATTTGCCACCACAATTGTCATGCACTGACAGATGTTATTAAATAAACACCATCTGCTGAATACAGACAGTAGCCATTATGCTAAACCAAATATGCATTTTGACACCTCTATCAATTTCTACATCACAAAAACAAATACAAGCATTCCTGGAACTTTATCTCATCCTTTGGTAACCATGATTGCTGAGTAAAGTCTGCATACAGAGTGCAGACATTACTGGATCAAGAAAGGAAGAGGATGCTCATAAGCTTGAATCTTCATACAGCAAAAAATGTTGTAACATGGATGCCTTGAATGGTACATGTGACTAGTTATAAAGTCCTCTGAAATGGACAGCGAAATAGGAGTCAGACCAGAC
Organism: Potamilus streckersoni; assembly: GCA_016746295.1. Taxonomy (NCBI): domain Eukaryota; kingdom Metazoa; phylum Mollusca; class Bivalvia; order Unionida; family Unionidae; genus Potamilus; species Potamilus streckersoni. The sequence goes on from JAEAOA010001311.1 coordinate 1,949,207, forward strand.
TGGGATGATTTAATCTACACATGATCACTCAATGCATCATTATCATCAGGCTTCTGAAACTGTAATGTCATCATAGCCAATACCCTTCTGGAAACCCATGACAGGCCATGACAGAACAGAAGCTGTTCCTTGTCACTTATAGTATGAAATCAAAATGAGCATCTGGGATTGGATCATCACCATAGCTGTGACAGGCCATGCCAGGACATGCTGGAGCTACTTTACACAAATCCATGATGGCAATATACTGAAATGTGTCCTTATTGACAACAGGTCTACAGGGATCCATAACGGCCATGGACAGATATGGCTCTGTAATGGTACTGGACCTGCATGACTGGTTCTGTAATGGTACTGGACTCAGATGGATACATAATGATGACATACCTACAAAGATCTACAATGGTCAGGGATAAACTGGCTCTGTAATGGTACTGGACATGTATGACTGGCTATGTAATGGTACTAGACATGCATGACTGGTTCTGTAATGGTACTGGACATACATGACTGGTTCTGTAATGGTACTGGACATGCATGACTGGTTCTGTAATGTACTGGACATGCATGACTGGTTCTGTAATGGTACTGGACATGCATGACTGGTTCTGTAATGGGAAATGACAGAGACATAGATCTATAATGGACATGGGATGAACTGGCTCTGTAATGTCATTTGGATGTTCCAGCATACTGGCAATGAATGACATTCATCTAAGAACTGATATGAGTCAATGCTCTTACCAGTTTTGCTATTATGGGACATGGTAAGTGATATTGCATCTTTTCAGGCACTAGTACAGACTGTATTAGTAATGATCATATTTTATCCACATCTGATGGCAAAACCTAGTCATGATGGACTAAAGCAATCATTTCCTTCATTCTGGTGCCAGGCTCATGATGCCAGGATGGATTATGGAATATTAAATCACTATAACTGGTCCCTCACTGCACCAGTTGATGTCATGCCAGTATTAACAGCTTCAAATCATCATCTAATGTCAAAGATGGTCCAGATGGGCTGCTGTACCAAGGCGGCATTGGTCCTCAAGGCACAATCACAAAGATCTGTTTTGATCATGGTGCAAAGGTGGTGCTTGAGCTGTGTGATGCCTGTTACTGAATAGCACTTTGATTTTCTTTTGAGCTAGTGAACTCTCCCCTTTCAAAGTTTCTGCAGTAGAAAGTTATTAACTGAGGTGGCAGCAGATGCAATGCTAGTAGAGTCTCATCTCTGATGTTGTGTTTCATTGCGTTCTTATTAGCCTGTCTGCACTGTCTGTCTGTACAAAATGGTAATCAGTAGATTTTCCATCCATCATGTAGCTGGCTTCATTTCAGGCATGTAGCATCTGTCCTTAGCCTGCTACATTTCAGACATGTAGCATCTGTCCTCAGCCAATTACATTTCAGACATGTAGCATCTGTCCTCAGCCAGTTACATTAAAGGCATATAGCATCTGTCCTCAGCCAATTACATTTCAGGCATGTAGTATCTGTCCTAACCCAGTTATATTAAAGGCATGTAGCATCATTCCTCAGCCAGCTATGTCTGTCTGTCTATCTATATACTTTTCTTTTGTTGAAATTACCAGAGGCAGACAAAAACTGATTTCCTGTTTTTCTATTCTGTGCTAAAAGGCATTTAAGTAATCTCAGTGCAATCATTTATGGCAAAATAAATATCTAACATCAAAACTATAAAATAAAAGGAATTTTATAACAATTCATACAAGGAAAGAATAATTTTCTTTTAGTTTTAAATTTTTTTACCAGCTTGACCATACAATAAAAAAAGAATATCCTGATATATTAGAGACAAAAATTATTCTAAATTTACTACATAACTAAAACATATTTAAAATGTATTATTTTCCCACTATTGTGCCTGATAAAGTGTCTGCAACATAAAACTTAACCAAAGTGTTACAGACAACTACAATGTGAGCTACCACTGTAGAGGTCAGGTATAACAACACAATAAATATTTACATCAGAGAGTTCATGGCCAGTTGCTTCAGAAGCTTTAGGTCTGCATCCTTGCCAGCAAGTCCCATAAAGGCTTCATAGAAGTCATATGACAGCCCCTTGGCTCCCCACACAGCAGGGTCATCAGCACTTATCACAACAGGGAATCCTTGCTCAAACAAAATGGCTGCTGGGTGGTTCCTAAGATCATCAACCAGTTTCAACACCTGCCAGTAAGAAAATTCAACATGTTTTTTATTGATACCTATAAACCGATTTTAAATATGTTATTGTATATGTACTTATCTCTAGAATAATGTTTTTCTTTTACCTGTTTTCTCCATCTGGCAGAATAGTATCAAGTAATTTATTGCATGCCCATATAATCTACCATCTTTGATACAGCATTTTATACAGATATTCATGTCATATTTTCATTTGTCAAACATGGAACTACTTTTGCATTTTCATGTGCATGTTTATTTAAAATGTACTTATTCCAACTTCAATCCTATATGCATACAATTACCATATATTCTCTCTTATAAGACAAATTTGACTGCAAACTGCACAAACCCAGATCTGCTGTCATGTAATGTGATGGCAGATCTGTTTCTGTGCAGTTTGTTAGGAGTACTCAGTAGAACGAACAACACAGACCTTGATTTGTAGGTATATTATGCTATAGAGAATCAGGATGTTTTTTGTTTGCAGTTTGAGTCTTAAAAGAGTACTCTGAGTCAAGATAAAGCACTCATAAAACCATAATCATAAAACCACTCTGAATCATGGGACAGTACTCCAAGTCATGAGACAGTACTCATTTGAAATGGTATAGGAATATGTGATACCTTAAAGCCATATCAGACTTCTTTTGGCTGCTGTTGGAAATAAAGTAAAAAAAGCAGTTTTTTGCATACATGCAACCTTATTAAAACTCAATGTGACAAAGTCTCCCTGGTGTCTGAAGTCAGAAAAGAATGAATGCAAAAAAAGTTAGTTTAAATATATTCCTTCTTTTTGAAAATAATTTTCTTAAAAGTTGTGCAAAAATTTTCAAATTCCTCTGTTGTCTCTGGGCAACCTGCTTTCAAAATTTAGTTACTCTGCAAATTTTTCTGGTTGAACAGTAAATAACTGCAGTTGCCTAAAAGAATGCTGTAACCAAAATTATTCAATTATGTGTGTGTGTGTGTGTGTGTGCATGCATGTGTGTGCATGCATGTGTGAGTATACATAGCGATATTTACCTACAATGTATCAAGAAACACAGTATAATTGGAATAATCAAAGATCTGATGAATGTATGGATATCAGAGTGGGAAGAAGAAAATAATGTTTTATAATCTGATAATGGCAATATAACTATAAATATTAAGCTTCATGTTGCTTGCTGTTGTCATACATTTATCTGACTAATTAAATCCACACTGTCAATCAAATAAATAAACCAATTTAAGTATAATGGTTGAATCTGGGTTGTGATATAAGAAAGAAAATATAAGAAATAAACTGTTATAATGGTAGGTGAGAGCTGTGTGTGTTCATGTGTTGGTGTGTGTTTTTTGCATGCATGTGTGCATGTGTGTTGCTATGACCGTATGATCTGGCACTAAATAGCAGAAAACAGCAAAAATGAACAAGTTTACTAAAATTCAACAAATAATTTATTTCCCTAGAATATAAAGTCAGAATGTAAAATATCCCACAGTATTATCAATTAAATCCCAAATAATCAAAAAAGTTCTATCACAAATCCAATAGTATAGAGTATTCTGAATGTATTCAATAGGATTCAAAATGAATTCCAATCTGGAAAGTGCTGACATACCAACTGCCTGGAACAGTGTTGATGTGTTAACACTCTTGATGTATCACAAAGATATAATCCAAAATGTCTCCAAATAAATTTCCAATAATCCCAAAATAGTGATTTAGTCTGAAGGTATTATTGAGTACCTTATAATTACAGTGAATAAGTTAAATAAACAAATCCCCTCAAATTAAAAATGTACACAACTGAAAGACTAACTCCACTTTGGATGTTAAGATATGAATAAGTAATTCTAATATAAACAACCCTAATATAAAAACCTAAGACACAATCAGAAGACCAGGATGAGGGTCAAAAGTTTGTTTCTAGAATACTCTAAGTTGTCAACAAGGTCAAGTCTATTGCTAAAATTTTAATAAAGAAAATGGCAAGTATCAGGTACATCAGGAGTTTCCAAGGGAAAAAGCCAATGTTCTGTATTCAAATCTAAGTAAACATGTTTACCTACAAATAATAATAACCTTAATATATAATCTACTATAATAGACAAAATTAGAAATGTAATATGTTGTTTATAAAAAAGATATTAGTCAAGTATACCCAAACTCCAACACGCTTGAAATTTTCATTAGAAGTAAAGAAGTATACATGTTTAAACTGGTCATTAGCTGAGGTATTTAACTGGAGTTTTTACATTAATTGTATAGAATTGAAAATAAAAAAAAATATTTTTTAGACTAAAACAAGTTCAGATTGTGTATACTGGTATTGCTTATCAACCCTGCTAATGGAAGATGTGTTATAGAGTCTTATTAATCATTTCAGCTCCTCAGTGTAATGATAATCAACAGGGCATATGAGATAACTGCAATCAATACTGCTAAAGTTGGCACTCATCAGTTATTATGTACTTTTGAGAGAGTGATGTATGTAAGGTGAAGTTGTTTGCATTTTAAATATGCATAGTGGAGAGAATGTTGGCATACCTATATGCTACTTTCATGTAATGTGGATGAAATTTCTTTGGATATTATACTTTTGGAAATTTTAAATGATCTTAGGACACTGCTAACTAAAATGACTGCTCCCTTGTGATCCAAAAATCAACCTGAATTTGTCTAAAGTACACTATTCTTGGCAGCCATATATAAAATATGGAAAATGAATTTTGCCAAACTAGACAATACCAGCTTCTAAAAGTGCAATGAATGAATTACCAAATACATAAAATGTAAAAAAAAGTTATCGGCTCTAATTTTTACAATTTACCTCTGAAGTTCGAGAAGTGAAAATGAGCAAGTAGAGCTAGCCCTTTTTTGAAAGGTGCACATCTGGAGTAAGGCCAAGCTGTATACTCTCTAACCCATATTATACCCATCAATCATACATCAAAATAAAGGGAATTAAAGGTTTTTTGAACAATACCTAAGATATACAAAGTCTCTTTTAAATAGTCAGTATAACTAGTGAGGAAACCCAGGGAAACTCTTTTTCTTTAAAATTCTAACCATTTGCTAAATATGAAACTGTAGAGCACCACCTTAAAAACAAATATAAACATTTATGCAATTATTTTTCTTATTTTCATATTATTATGTATGAAGTTCTGAGTAAAATGATACATTAACAATGATTTTATTCATGAAAATAAGCTAATTATGCTTATTTTTGCTCTAGCATACATAATCTGCCATGAGGCATGTTTGTGTGAGTAGTGACCTTCATTATGGGGAAATTATAAGTCTTAGAATATAGGAATAAAGTCAATTTAAATTGGAAATTGTTGTATTAAGTAAAAGAAATACATAGTAAAAATGTTTCTTTTCATTTATTTGCAATGAAATTAAAAAATAAATGATAACAAAGCAAATTTTCTTTCTTCCATATCAAAGAATTAGTTAATATTTTACACTTTGACCTTTATGAACCTCACCTGTTATATCCCTTTTCTAACTGTAAAATTTATTGTTGACATCTCAGGAATAAATATGGCTAGTTTCATGTTCCTGTCTATCAGCATAATACTGGTTGCTATGTTGACAAAATTCAATGCGCATTTTTAAAATAGTTCACTTTTTATCATAAGGAGGGGGGGCTGTACCTGTTTGAGACTCTGACTCTAATAAATGCTGTTCTAAGAGGTGAAATACAGGACAATTATTACAAAGGACTGTTTTGATGCTTGCGACTTAAATATTTCAGCCATACAATCAAAATTAAATCATACAATAATAATACCTATATACTCTTTATGTTGGCACTCATCAGTTATTATGTACTTTTGAGAGAGTGATGTATGTAAGGTGAAGTTGTTTGTATTTTAAATATGCATAGTGGAGAGAATGTTGGCATACCTAAATGCTACTTTCATGTAATGTGGATGAAATTTCTTTGGATATTGTACTTTTGGAAATTTTAAATGATCTTAGGACACTGCTAACTAAAATGACTGCTTTCTTGTGCTTCATAAATCAACCTGAATTTGTCTAAAGTACACTATTCTTGGCAGCCATATATAAAATATGGAAAATGAATTTTGCCAAACTAGACAATACCAGCTTCTAAAAGTGCAATGAATGAATTACCAAATACATAAAATGTAAAAAAAAGTTATCGGCTCTAATTTTTACAATTTACCTCTGAAGTTCGAGAAGTGAAAATGAGCAAGTAGAGCTAGCCCTTTTTTGAAAAGTGCACATCTGGAGTAAGGCCAAGCAGTATACTCTTTAACCCATATTATACCCATCAATCATACATTAAAATAATGGGAATTACAGGTTCTTTGAACAATACCTAAGATATACAAAGTCTCTTTTAAATAGCCAGTATAACTAGTGAGGAAACCCAGGGAAACTCTTTTTCTTTAAAATTCTAACCCTATGCTAAATATGAAACTGTAGAGCACCACCAAAGAAAAGTGCCATACAAGTCCACACACTAAATCAATCTATCTGAGATCAGTAAATTAAAGATAATCAAACAATTTCTGTTTGTTAATTTTTCAATGCTTCTTGTTGCCATCATCTTTCCATTAGCTTGGACGCCTCTGAACATACACTTGATCTGATAATATTAATCCAGTGTCTAAACTGTCAAGCTGCTAACAACAATGATCCTAATCTGCCATCACATAATGGACCAGCAGATCAGGGTCTGGTTACTGGTTTTACTGATTACTCATAACAAACTGCATAGACCCATATCTACCAGCAAATAAGTAGTTGTAGATTTCGTTATATGCAGCATACAGCTTTACTTGACTTATAAGCAAGTATATATGGTAGACATCCTACATGCAAATGACAATTAAACATGGATTCTCATTGGAGATTTTTGAAAAAGAGTCTTAGGATGTACTGGTATGTCATTTTGATTAAGGTGTCCTTTCAAACAGAAATGATTGTTACAATACCTGATTGGAAATGGGGTTGACCTCCACTGCAATCTGCTGTTTTTTCACCATCTTCATGGCTTCTGAATGCTTGGGCAGGGCATAGCCATGGCCAATCCTTGTGGTATTCAGCAAAATAGCATCAATCAGATTGTAGTCTGTGCTGGTGCCCTCCCAATCTGAATGATATCATGGAATACAGTATAAAAACAACTAAATATTGTCTAATACAATGGAGTACAGTGTAAAAATAAATATTATCTACTCTAATGGAGTATAGTATAAAAATAAATATTGTCTAATCTAATTGAGTACAGTATAAAAATAAAGAAATACTATCTAATATAATGGAGTACAGTATAAAAATAAAGAAATACTGTCTAATCTAATGGAGTACAGTATAAAAAAAAGAAATACTGTCTAATATAATGGAGTACAGTATAAAAATAAAGAAATACTATCTAATATAATGGAGTACAGTATAAAAATAAAGAAATATTGTCTAATATAATGGAGTACTGTATAAAAATAAAGAAATACTGTCTAATCTAATGGAGTACAGTATAAAAATAAAGAAATACTGTCTAATATAATGGAGTACAGTATAAAAATAAAGAAATACTATCTAATATAATGGAGTACAGTATAAAAATAAAGAAATACTATCTAATATAATGGAGTACAGTATAAAAATAAAGAAATACTGTCTAATATAATGGAGTACTGTATAAAAATAAAGAAATACTGTCTAATCTAATGGAGTACAGTATAAAAATAAAGAAATACTGTCTAATATAATGGAGTACAGTATAAAAATAAAGAAATACTATCTAATATAATGGAGTACAGTATAAAAATAAAGAAATACTGTCTAATCTAATGGAGTACTGTATAAAAATAAAGAAATACTGTCTAATGTAATGGAGTACAGTATAAAAATAAAGAAATACTGTCTAATATAATGGAGTACTGTATAAAAATAAAGAAATACTGTCTAATATAATGGAGTACTGTATAGAAATAAAGAAATATTATCTGGCTTGTGACTGATGTTAGCACTGTGACGTTAGACTTTAACCATTCAGCTAGTCAATAATTTGCATCCTTTGATGTAGAAACCAACAATAAACTTCAGGTGTACTTTAAAAGAGATAAAAATATTAAACTCTGTTGCAGAAATAGGCGTAGCCAATGTAAGAAACTCTATAATAATTTCCATTTAAAGGGTATACTCATCATTGACACAAACAGGAATTGGGTTAATATAGCTGCACAGGATTGTTCCCAATTCTAACATTTCACAATTAATTGTCTTGAATAAAAATTGCTTAAACAAAACAAGAGGCCTAAGCTGAACTGATACTACTCACCTGAGTTTTTGCATCATTTGTAAAATGGAAAAGCCGTTTATGCCAGGATGTACTTTTGAACAAGTTGGAGCAACCTTCATACCAGGATGCTTTCTGTTAAATTTATCATATTCTGTTTTGTCATTTTAAGTTTTTTTTTTCTTCTGTTTTTAGTACTTGTAATCATATATGTTTGGCTTCTTTACTTTAAACTAAAAGCCATGTATGCTAGGATGCTATCTGTAAAGTTTGGTTTAATTCTGTTGAGGGATTTTTCAGAACTTATTTCTTAGAAATGGCAGCAATGTTCAATACTAGATTGGCATTATTTGAAAAAATCTTCGAGATGTTTATGTAAGGATACTTCCAATCAAATTTAGTAACATTCTTTAGAAAAGTTCTTGAGAAGATGTTAAAGGATTTTATTTTCAGCAACAGTGGCCATATTTTATGGTAGGATTCTTTCTGTTGAATTTAGTCAAATTTGATTGAGAGTTTCTTGAAAACATTTTTAACTATTTTTCTACTTTTATTAATAATGGAAATATCTGATAGCAAATTAGCATCATTTGAACAAATCTGAAAGTGCCATACTCCAGGATGGTTGCTGTGAAATTTTGTCAAATTCTCGAGTGGTTCTTGAGAGGAAGTTTTCTATTTTAAGTACTAGTGTCTCTATCTAATGGCAGATCAGCATCTTTTGAAAAACAATCTTAAAAACCTTAATGCTACAATGGTTTCAATACAATTTTGTTAAAATTGATCCACTGAGCTAGGACAAAGCACCAATAAATCTGTTCGATCTACCAATGTGTAGATAGGGTTACCATATTGGAACCTTGTCTATTGAAGATGCTCTGCCAGCAGGATGCTCACAATTTTAAAAAATGCAATTTTTTTGTTCTTTAAAATTTGGTCATTGTCCTTGATCAGATTTTAGATAATTTCCACTATATGCTGATACTAAATAAGTATTCCACACAATAGTGTCTCACCAGCACCAGTATGTTAACTGACATCTCTGTACACCATTATTCTATTATTTAACATAGTTACTTTAACACAATACTGATGATGCCACTGCCAATGAGAAATCAGTACCTATGTCACACCATGCTTATGCAGGTGAGAAAACAAAGAGATTCACCTGTTTCTCCAGCATGAAAGAAGTATGGCAGGTTGATAGGAGGTTTGTGGGAGGAAGGGTACAGCAAAGCATCTAGGTAATACAGCAATGGCTTCCCTGGGTCTTCCTGACCCACAAGGTCATAGCCTGCAAAATGGTCTGGAAATTGGGACATCATCTCTGCAGAAGCTATGATATCAGATTTGATTATAGCTGGGGTCTTGAATCTGCAAAATAGTAGCACTTATCATCTCCTCATTTAATATTTTTTATCTAGTCATCAAACTGTGATGTCATAATTCATAACTGTATAGAATATGATTGGCTGATGGGTGGGTATAAAAACTCATGATCCTTGGATTAGGAGTACAATGATGTATCACTTTAAAACTAATGTGTGTGCAATTTTGATGAATTATAATTATCATTATAATTAATTTGATCAATTATAAAATGTTTATGATGCTTACTGGCAGCAACACTTTAAGAAATAAATACCAGTTAAATGGGTTCATTGGAACAAACTTTGTCCAAGATTTTTTTTTAAAATTCGGTTTCATTATAATCATCATGAATATGATATGCAGTCTTCTATTCAAGCATGAAAAATGTCAACTAACCATCATAGTGATATCAAAATAGTTTTTCCATGAGAACATAATTATGTACTGCGGTTGATTGGATTGTTACACATAATTAAAAGTTGGCCTGCATTTTATTAGTAGTACCATATTATATCTAGAATATATGGTAAATTATATTTGTAAGGATGTTTAGATTTCAATGGTACCTATAACTGCCAGGGTTGGTACGTTTCTTTTCCAATGTTAAAATGTTTAACTGTTGGGAGCATAACTGCAAAAGAATACTCAAACACCTGTAAACAGACTGCTACATTGTGAACACATGACTTAGTAGTAGCACATTATATTTGGTGTTCAAAATTAACTTTCAGAACATGCTGAATTTTGGCAATTTTTTTATCACTAATTTTACAATTAAAGTAGTGATGGGTCAAATCAAGCTGCAAGTTCAACCATATTTTGTACATGTATTGGATACTTACCTAATGTTGGATTTGATCACTTTTGCCCCTGTAAAAGAAGGATTATCCTGAACAAACTTAACAGTAGTATTTCTGTAGATTTCCATCACCTGTACAGGCATATAAGTTTTGCCATCAAGATCATACACCTGAAAAGAAAAAAAAGACAAATACATTTTAACAACTACTTCTGTGTATGCATTCAATCAACCAAATGTCCCAATTTAAATTCATGTGTCTAACTATACTGTCTTGCAAAAAATAATGCTAATGTAAAATATTCAACTGTAAATAACCAAGATCAAGAGCTGCCTTTGATAAATGATCAGAAAGACCAAAGTTTACGGTATTTGTCCTTTAGATAATTTAAAGCAGACAGCAGCAACTCCTGTTAGAATATGTATGACCAATGGGATTCTTAGTACATATGTGAAAAGGGATTTTAGTGTGGGAAAAGGTAAAATATATAGCAGTACCAATAACAGGTTATTAAATACATGTATTAATATGTGGGGGGGGTGAATATGGGAATTGCAGAGACAGATGTGAGGGAAGCAATGATAAATCTGGGTAACTAGGTCAGCATCACAGAAACTAATGTAAGTTGGGTGTGAGAACATATCAATAGCAAGTCAAGTTTTTGGGTTTCAGGAAGGTTTTAACAAATCAAAGTAAACATGTCGGCATCATCTGGATAACTGGGTCATATTCATGCTGTTTCAGCACCATTTAGTTAAGGTACAATCTGGGGGAAAGGGAGCTGTCATTATCTAATGGTTAGCCAATCATATTCTGGATGTGTGGGAAAGGGTGTGGGATTATGATATGTGTATATAGATGGATACAAGATATAGTGTGCCAGAGAGAAAGTAGAGAAGGCAGAAGGGCAGAAAGCAGAAAGATGGCAGAGAATAAAAAGGGACAGTAGAGTCAAGATGTAGTTGGAAATAAGAATCAGACAGAGATGTACAAGATGGGGAGTTAAGAGAAAGGATACCTAATAGTCATAATGGAGAGGATATATAGATATTCTGAGGAGATAAATACAGTGAGAAACAATGTAGATAAACATTAGTGTAGAATTTGGAGATGTGGACAGAATTAGTGTACATTTTGGATATAAACAGTAGATTAGTGTTTTAATTAGTATACTACTGGTCCCCACCTCACCCAAAGTCAAAAGAGAGACCCAACAGGTCAGAGAAACTGCACCTAATGGGTCAGATATGCATGACCTTTCTGCCAATGATAAAAAAAAACACCTTAGAAATAATACAGTGGTGTCAGCATAGGGTAGCCGCTTACTAAACGACCTAGCAAAATTTAATGACCTTTCATCAAGATATGCCTGCATGACATTGATGGGAATATTATTTATTTTCTCAGATATTGAGAGTATAGCATTCATTATGTCTTCAATCCACTGAAAGACTAGCAGAAACTATAGCATTGATGAAATTTAACCTGGAACTTGCCATCTGCATTCCAAATCACATCACTACACAAATCTCGTGACCTACATGTCAATAACTTCAGAGTTCAAATAGTCACAGGATATCAACAATTAATCATTTCTACTGTTGCTGTAGGAAAACAAATTGAACATATAAATGAAAGTCATGCAATATTTATCAAAAAATTAAAAAACATAAACTTCTAAAAATATTTATTCTGAAAACAACCACCAGAAATCTGTAAATGTTGCAGCAACTTGGAAAAAAAACCCAGATTTAACAAGCAGAGAACACAATTCAATGTGGTAGTCACATGATACCAACGAAATACATCAATGACACGTTCTTAGTTCTTCATTAATCTGGTTCTCTCCATGTTGCTCAGATACCAAAAGGTTTCTAGTCATTGTTCTAAGAATAAATATGTTCAGAATTAGGTGTGCATTAAATTTATGTACATATATTACGTGACCTTTAATTAATATTTTTTAATTGTATGCACAACAACTTTTGAAATGGTTTACTGTTGATATCATGTGACTATTGGATCCCTGATGATATCGACATGTAGTGGTTGTGAGATTTATGTAGTTATGTGACTCAGAATGAAAATGTCGAGTTCCAGGTAAAATTTTATCAATGCTGTGGTTGCATAACATCTAAACGGATTAAAGATATAATGATTGCTTCACTCACTATTTCTGAGAAAATAAATCATATTCCTATTGATTTAATGCAGGTATATTTCAATGAGAAGTCCTTAAAGTTTGTTAGGCCGGCTACCCTATGCTGACATTAAATGGTGTCAGCAAATTCCAACTTTTCGAAAGGCAGTGGACTCTGACCTTACACCCAAACATAAATATCTAAAAATCAAAAATGGGTTGGTAAGGGTCAGACAAAACTCAGACTAACTGATTCTAAGCATCTTAAACAAATACAGCATGATGTATCCTTTATAGTAGGGTCTGTTTTTTTATGAACAAACACTTTTTTCATAATGCTCTTTTGAAAAGATGCATACAAGTCTGTTTTTTAACTTTGGTTTATACTGTATATGGGTACAAAGAGTAGTCATTATTTGTGTGGGACAAAAAACTAAATTTCAAAATATATAATATAAAAATAACATTATTACAGTAACTGAGAATTTCAAAACAAAATAAACAATAAGAGCCAAGTGTTTTCAACTGCCATAAAGAGGACTCTACCCCTTTTTGAAAGGTCATGAATTTCAATGTCATTTTTTTGTCACTGCATGGTTGTGCATGGCTACAATACAATTGCCATTGCATTTTGAAACAGAATATTAGCAATATTGAGTCCAAATGTGTCAAATCAACAGCTGGGCAAAAGTTTCTTTTTTCTTTTAAATCTAACTTGACAAATGTAGGTTATGATAAAGAAAAGAAAATGTATGCTAATAACTTTGCATCTGAAGCAGTACCATATATATTCACTTAGAACTTGGATCCAACTGTAATCTGCACAATCACATAATGTGCCAGCAGATCTGGGTCTATGCAGTTTGTTAAGACTGACCTGTAGAACAAACAATATGGACCCTGATTAGCTTAAAGAATGAATAAAAATCCAGATACAGCTAACATAGAAAAATTCAGATATGTGATCAGTCTGAATTGCAATCATACATGTAATCAACTGGAACATTTCAGGTACAAAGGTGGTCAATCCAGGTATTCAACACAATAAATAGAGTTACATGTATATTCCCATAAGCCTTGACGCAGTATAGCCACAGTTCAAAATTGATATCATCATGATTCCTTTAAATGATTTAAGCTGATAATAATTCAAGCCACAATTTCCTTGCACTCAAACTTATTTCCTCTGTTAAAATTCTTTTTAAACATTTTTTTTCTGCTCATGTAATTCACCATCCAATTTATAACAATTAAAACTACAATAAAAACAGACTAACTTTTTGCATCAAATTGCATTAATTCCTAATATTGAACAACCAATATTGAATAAATATATTAACATAAAACTATTCTAGTTGGCTACTTTCAATAAAAGCACTGGGTTTCCTATGAGAAAATAGCATCCTGTAGTAAGTGATAATAACATTAGAAAAAAAATTAATCACTTATTTTACTGTGCTGTGTGAGAAAAAAAAATCCTTTAGGGTTTGTAAAATAAGAAAAGTCATACACATCAGGTGTAAACTGTCTCAGATAAACACAGTGAGTTTTGTAAGATCAAGAGGTTATTGACCCCTTGGAGAAAACCTCCTGTTCAGATTGCTCCTGGTCTCACAAAATGAAAACAATTGACACATGATCAGTATGATTTATTTCTTAACATTAACTCCCTTGTCCATATTTACCATATGGCCAAGATAACTGCCTACTACATATTTACCATATGGCCAAGATAACTGCCTTGTACATATTTACCATATGGCCAAGATAAATGCCTTGTACATATTTACCATATGGCCAAGATAAATGCCTTGTACATATTTACCATATAGCCAAGATAAATGCCTTGTACATATTTACCATATGGCCAAGATAAATGCCTTGTACATATTTACCATATGGCCAAGATAACTGCCTTGTACATATTTACCATATGGCCAAGATAAATGCCTTGTACATATTTACCATATGGCCAAGATAAATGCCTTGTACATATTTACCATATGGCCAAGATAAATGCCTTGTACATATTTACCATATGGCCAAGATAACTGCCTTGTACATATTTACCATATGGCCAAGATAAATGCCTTGTACATATTTACCATATGGCCAAGATAAATGCCTTGTACATATTTACCATATGGCCAAGATAACTGCCTTGTACATATTTACCATATGGCCAAGATAAATGCCTTGTACATATTTACCATATGGCCAAGATAAATGCCTTGTACATATTTGCCATATGGCCAAGATAAATGCCTTGTACATATTACCATATGGCCAAGATAAATGCCTTGTACATATTTACCATATGGCCAAGATAACTCCCTTCTACATATTACCATGTGGCCAATATAACTGCCTTATACATATTTACCATATGGCAAAGATATATGTAAATGCCAATATAACTGCCTTATACATATTTACCATATGGCAAAGATATATGTAAATGCCTTGTACATATTTACCATATGGCCAAGATAACTGCCTTGTACATATTTACCATATGGCCAAGATAAATGCCTTGTACATATTTACCATATGGCCAAGATAACTCCCTTCTAAATATTACCATATGGCCAATATAACTGCCTTGTACATATTTACAATACGGCCAAGATAACTGCCTTGTACATATTTACCATATGGCCAAGATAAATTCCTTGTAAATATTTACCTTATGGCCAAGATAACTAACTTGTACATATTTACCATATGGCAAAGATACATATGAATGCCTTGTACATATTTACCATATGGCCAAGATAACTACTATGTACATATTTACCATATGGCCAAGATAACTCCCTTGTACATATTTACCATATGGCCAAGAAAACTGCCTTGTACATATTTATCATATGGTCAAGATAACTCCATTGTACATATATACCATATGGCCAAGATAACTCCCTTCTACATATTACCATGTGGCCAATATAACTGCCTTGTACATATTTACCATATGGCCAAGATAACTCCTTTCTACATATTACCATATGGCCAATATAACTGCCTTGTACATATTTACCATATGGCCAAGATAAATGCCTTATATATATATATATATATATATATATATATATATATATATATATATATATATATATATATATATATATATATATATATATATATATATTTACCATATGGCCAAGATAAATGCCTTGTACATATTTACCATATGGCTAAGATAACTGCCTTGTACATATTTACCACATGGCCATGATAATTACCTTCTACATATTTACCATATGGCCAAGATAACTAACTTGTACATATTTACCATATGGCAAAGATACATGTAAATGCCTTGTACATATTTACCATATGGCCAAAATAACTGCCTTGTACATATTTACCATATGACCAAGATAACTCCCTTGTACATATTTACCATATGGCCAAGAAAACTGCCTTGTACATAGTTACCATATGGTCAAGATAACTCCCTTGTACATATATACCATATGGCCAAGATAACTCCCTTCTACATATTACCATATGGCCAATATAAATGCCTTGTACATATTTACCATATGGCCAAGATAACTCCCTTCTACATATTACCATGTGGCCAATATAACTGCCTTGTACATATTTACCACATGGCCAAGATAATTACCTTGTACATATTTACCATATGGCCAAGACAATGCCTTGTACATATTTATCATATGGCCAAGAAAAATGCCTTGTACATATTTACCACATGGCCAAGATAATTACCTTGTACATATTTACCAAATGGCCAAGACAAATGCCTTGTACATATTTACCATATGGCCAAGATAACTAACTTGTACATATTTACCATATGGCAAAGATAACTAACTTGTACATATTTACCATATGGCCAAGATAAATGCCTTGTAATATTTACCATATGGCCAAGATAACTGCCTTGTACTTATATACCATATGGCCAAGATAACTGCCATATTTGGTGAATTTGTACCCAGCAGTTTAGTTTTTGTGGTAATAGACAAATGGATGATGTATAGTGGTTTAGGAACCAGTCTAGCAGGTCCAGACCTTTTAGCAAAGTAATATGTGTACCTGAATGTGAGAAGACAAACTAGATTCCATTCTCGACTTCAGCACTTAGAATTTGTCTCCCCTCCTGTAATATCTGGGACCTGTCCAACTCTCAATAGCTGCTGGTCAGGTGAGAAATGGTGTTTAAATACTCTTAGAGTTGAGCTTTGGTTACATTCAAAGATTAATGTCAAGGTGAATCAAAGATGAATGTAAAGGTGAATCAAAGATTAATGTCAAGGTGAGGGGTGAGCAGTGTGGCTGTCTAGCTATATGAGGCCATCTACTAACCTAGCTGGTTGGGATCCTTTAGTCTAGTGCAGGGGTCTCAAACTCAAACCACCCTGATGGACGCATGATGGCAATTTCAATGGCCCAAGGGCTGACCATCTTTGTTATCTCTCATGACACCTTGTGATGCCAATCAATTTGTGGTCTACAGGATATGGCTAGGTGGGCTACACACAGCCCATGGGCCATGTGTTTGAGACCCCTGGTCCAGTGTGTATGTACATCCAACTGTGAGACCAAGTAACCCTGTGTCATTCCCGACCAGGATAGTTGGAATCAGGCTCCCTTTACAGATGAATGAACAAAAGGATAGAAAGATGGGTGGATGAACAGACAGGATAACAAAATACCAAATATAAATATATGGAGATGATGAATCATAAAATTGTAGACAATATTTCAAGAGAAGTAATCAGCCTTCTCATTATCAACTGACCAATGTCTAAATTACTGTCAACATTTTCAGTTATCCCATTGACTTTTAACATACATGTCTTTTTGTGTGACTGTGTTGTTTTTATGACTTAAAACAATGCTGTGAATGATGAGTAATTATGAAAGATAATTGGTTACATGAAAACCATTGAAATAACTCAGCTCTACCTCAGGCAGAAGAGCTCTGACTTCAAGATACTGAACATTATCTTCCATGAATTCTTTTAACGCCTCATAGTAGTATGCTGCAAACACTGGTGCATAGTTAATAAGGCCATTAGCTCGGATGAGAACTTCCTCAAACTTCTTCCAAACTGCATCCAGGGTTGGATATGATGTATGTGGGTCAGTGACTTCTAATGACATACTCTGGTATAACCTTTACACCAAGAAATAAAACATTTACATTAAAAAAATGAACTTTAATGAGATATGTTAACAAATCTAGTGATTTAATTTCTCTATTGTTTAGAAAAATAAGATTGACTTTCTAAGGTGGTGCTTACCAGTTATTTTTTTTTTAAATTCTAACCATATGCTAAATACAAAACTGTAGAGCACCACCTTAAAACAAATATATAAATGTATGCAATTATTTTTCTTATTTTCATATTATTATGTATGATGTCTTGAATAAAATGTCATATTAACATTGATTTTATTTATTCATGAAAATAAGATAATTATGCTTTTTTTCTTTTTAGCTTACATAATTTGCCATGAGGCATGTTTGAGTGAGTAGTGACCTTAATTATGGGGAAATTAGAAGTCTTAGAATATAGAAACAAAGTAAACTTAAATTGAAAACTGTTGCAAAAAAATATATAATGAAAATGTTTAATTTCATTTTTTTGCAATAAAATTAAAAATTTTAAAAAAGATTATGACAAAACAAATTTGCTTTCTTCCATATTAAACAGAAAGTTCATATTTTACCCTTTGACCTTTATGAACCTCACCTGTTCCATCCCTTTTCAAGCTGTAAAATTTATTGTTGACATCTCAAGAATAAATATGGCTAGTTTCATGTTCCTTTCTATCAGCATAACACTGACTGCTATGTTGACAAAATGCAATGTACATGTTTAAAATAGCTCACTTTTTATCATGAGGGGGGGGCTGTACCTGTTTGAGACTCTGACTCTAATAAATGCTGTTCTGAGGGGGAAATACAGGACAATTATTCCAAAGGATTGTTTTGATGCTTGTGACTTAAATATTTCAGCCATACACTCAAAATTAAATCATATAATAATAATACCTATATACCCTTTAAGGTGATGCTCACCAGTTATTATGTACTTTTGAGAGAGTGATGTATGTAAGGTGAAGTTCTTTGCATTTCAAACATGCACAGTGGAGAGAATGTTGGCATACCTCTATGCTCCTTTTAAATAATGTGGCTGACATTTCTTTGGATATTGTACTTTTGGAAATTTTAAATGATCTTAGCAAACTGCTACCTAAAATGACTGCTCCCTTGTGCTCCAAAAGTCAACCTGAATTTGTCAAGTACACTATCCTTGGCAGCTAATAGAATAGAGAAAATGAATTTTGCTAGACTAGACAATACCAGCTTCTGAAATTGCAATGAATGAATTACCAAATACATAAAATGAAAAAAAGTTGTCAGCTCTGTTTTTTTATAAGTTACCTTTGAAGTTTGGGAACTGAAAAGGAGCTAGTGTAGCTAGCACTTTTTTTGAAAGGTGCACATCTTTAAACAATATCTAAAATATACAAAGTCTTTTTTAAATATCCAGTATAGATAGTGAGGAAAACCAGGGAAATTCTTTTCCTTCAAAATTCTAACATTATGTTAAATAAGAAAATATAGACCACCAAGTAATATGTTTGATCTGTTATGTTTCACATCAATATTTATACTTGAATGACAATCTGTCATTCTAATAAGCAGGTATCACACACAAGAACAATCCTATGGTGTATGGTGCTTACAGTTTGGACCAAAATGTGATATAACTGAGAAAAAAAAATGGATGAAACCATCATGATATAATGATATGCGGATGTTAATCGCATTTCAACAGTGTCTACCGATAAGGATTCAGACCAATGCATCAAAAGCTGTGTAACTGGTTGCAGAAAAAAGAATCATCACACAGTACATACATTAAATACCAAAAAGGGGCATAACTCTGGAAAAATGTAATTAAGCATGCAAACAGAATAAGATGCAAATGTTGACTTTATGTCAATAATGTCTGCCAACAGAGAAAGAAAAATCTACTGCCTAAGAGCCTAAATCTATTGCCATTGTGAAAGCATGCTGAAGCAACCAAAGGTTATTGATAAAAAAAAATTCTAATTTTAACATTAAAATGAAATTTGACATATTTTCCAGTAAACAAATATTCTATTCTTAAACTAACCCCTCTGGGTACATACAGCATGGTGCCCTAATTATCTGTATATAATTATGTGAATGAGTTTCAGGTGACTGCTATCAGTAAGAGGTCACACTATTCCTCATGTGACAACTACTAACTGTCTGATTAAATAATCAAAGTCCAAATTACAAGTACCTCAGGGTAAATCTCTAAAAAAATCAAGACTCACAAGTGTTATTATTGTATTTCACACTTTGCAAGAAAAAGTTCAAGGGTCTGACAACCACTTTTTTTTATTTCTGCACACTAATAATGTAGAATACTTATAATCAAACTTAGTCAAGGTCCCTTTAATTGCAGGTTGAATAAAAAATTTTGTTGAAATGCAACAATAATCAAGACAGTTACTAAACAAAAACAAAAGTAGGTGGTTCTGACAATCATGGGCTATAACTCTGCTAAATGATGAAACAAAATATGATTTAACCATGGTCATATCAAAATCAAATTGTCTACTGAATTAAACAATAGAAAACATGAGAAGAAAGTATGTCAAAAAATTTTAAAATGAGAAACTTTGAAACAATTCTAAAATGGTCTGAAAATCATGTCAAGTCATCAACAGAAAAACAATAATATGCTTATAAACTTTAATCTTTAATTTGTCTTCATTAAGTGATTTTCTCTCTTTTTTTGCTAAATCATGCAAAACAGGTTTTTGTATTAAAAAAAAACCAGGTTGGAAAGTTTCAAAGTGTTTACAAATTACAAATAATGGTCACCATGCTCATCACCAACCAAAAGCCAATTTCTTAAGCATCCAAATTCTGATTTTATTTTATTGTAGTTTCCTGTTTTCTTTTTTTAATCATCCATCTGCAATACTGCTGTATTCTTTCTCTGAACTAAATGGTTGAACTCTAAGGCCACTGATTACCAACAATTTGCAAAGAAAGACAACTACTAATGGATTGGTAAATGAAATTGAATGTGTTGGCATATTGTTTCATGTATAAATATTTATGCCTTTTTATTATTTAAAAATTAACTTGAAGTCAAAGTATGATACTTGACAAACCAAACCAAATAAATCTTGCAGGACTACCTTTTTCTGTTGGAAAATAACACAAATTTTCAAAATCAAATTTTTTGCTAAGTTAGTTATTTCCACTAAAAAGCTGGAATAAAAGCATTATAAAGGGATCATAACGAATAAAACTCATGAACAGGACCATAAAAAGGGCCATAACTTTTTTCAGCTACTAAGTAGATATATCTGAAACTACTTACATGTCATCAAAAGCAGATATGTTTGTTGACTGGTTTCGATAAAAACTGACTGGATGCCATTGGCAACCTGAAAAAAATAATTGATGTACAATTTATGAAACAAAGCAAAAATAGATCTTTGTTTGGTTGGGTTTTTTTCTTGCTGTCGTAAATGCTATGAGATTGAAAATATTGCACGCAATAATAAATTTATGATTATTTTTAGCAACAAATGTGGAATTTTATTCAAGATCACATTAGATGCATATCAATTGGTTGGCAGTAACCATATAGCCTGTTAGCTTGCTAACTGTATCTTTTTGTGAAGAATAGTTTAATCTCAAAAAAACTCTCATAGAAATTCCTTCCATTCTCATACTTTTTAAGATATTTTTCATTCAACTGTTTATATTTTCTATAAATAAAAACTTCAGCCTCCATTTTTCTTTATTAAATTACAATTTACACTGTAGGTTACTCATCCTAAAATTGTGTAGTTTGTATGAATACGAAAGGTTTGCCTAAAATTTGTTGCTAGATCCATTCCAGGCTTCAAATTATATGTGTGACTAATTGGCAGAGATGCTTCTATCATCAAATGCATAAATATGAAGTATTATCATATTTATACTTTGTACCATTTTTACTAAGCAAAACGAATGAAGAAATATGTTGTGAAACACAAATGACAGTTAATTTAAGAATAATCATACCTTTTTTTTTAACAGTTGTGAAAGAAAATTTATAGCAATTGGGAACAATAATAAAGGGGTAAAATGATCAAATATGGAATTTTACAAGATTTTACAAAATACCTTTGATTTTTTTAAAAAAACATTTGATTAGCTCAGTGGTCCATTTTAATTCCTTCATGACACCACAAAAAACCAAGACTTATCTTTCTACTTTTAATGAACATTGCTGAAATGGTCAAATAGTTTAAGTAGTAAGCTGTAGCATCCAGGCCTATAACAAAATATACCTAGCTCAAACTGTTAATGAAGAGAGATCACAAGAACATGATTTAAGTCTATCAAAACATACTAAGTTAAAATTCAAACTGTTAATGAAGAGAGATCACAAGAACTTGGTTTAAGTATATCAAAACATACTAAGTTAAAATTCAAACTGTTAATAAAGAGAGATTACCAGGACTTGGTTTAAGTCTATCAAAACATACTAAGTTAAAATTCAAACTGTTAATGAAGAGAGATCACCAGAACTTGGTTTAAGTCTATCAAAACATACTAAGTTTAAATTCAAACTGTTAATAAAGAAAGATCACCAGGACTTGGTTTAAGTCTATCAAAACATACTAAGTTAAAATTCAAACTGTTAATGAAGAGAGATCATCAGAACTTGGTTTAAGTCTATCAAAACATACTAAGTTAAAATTCAAACTGTTAATGAAGAGAGATCACCAGAACTTGGTTTAAGTCTATCAAAACATACTAAGTTAAAATTCAAAACTGTTAATGAAGAGAGATCACAAGAACTTGGTTTAAGTCTATCAAAACATACTAAGTTAAAATTCAAACTGTTAATGAAGAGAGATCACAAGAACTTGGTTTAAGTCTATCAAAACATACTAAGTTATAATTTAAACTGTTAATGAAGAGAGATCACCAGGACTTGGTTTAAGTCTATCAAAACATACTAAGTTAAAATTCAAACTGTTAATGAAGAGAGATCACCAGGACTTGGTTTAAGTCTATCAAAACATACTAAGTTAAAATTCAAACTGTAAATGAAGAGAGATCACCAGGACTTGGTTTGAGAGATCACCAGGACTTGGTTTAAGTTTATCAAAACATACTAAGTTAAAATTCAAAACTGTTAATGAAGAGAGATCACCAGGACTTGGTTTAAGTCTATCAAAACATACTAAGTTAAAATTCAAACTGTTAATGAAGAGAGATCACCAGGACTTGGTTTAAGTCTATCAAAACATACTAAGTTAACATTCAAAACTGTTAATGAAGAGAGATCACCAGAACTTGGTTTAAGTCTATCAAAACATACTAAGTTAAAATTCAAACTGTTAATGAAGAGAGATCACAAGAACTTGGTTTAAGTTTATCAAAACATACTAAGTTATAATTTAAACTGTTAATGAAGAGAGATCACCAGGACTTGGTTTAAGTCTATCAAAACATACTAAGTTAAAATTCAAAACTGTTAATGAAGAGAGATCACAAGAACTTGGTTTAAGTCTATCAAAACATACTAAGTTAAAATTCAAACTGTTAATAAAGAGAGATCACCAGGACTTGGTTTAAGTCTATCAAAACATACTAAGTTAAAATTCAAACTGTTAATGAAGAGAGATCACCAGGACTTGGTTTAAGTCTATCAAAACATACTAAGTTAAAATTCAAACTGTTAATGAAGAGAGATCACCAGGACTTGGTATAAGTCTATCAAAACATACTAAGTTAAAATTCAAACTTTTAATGAAGAGAGATCACCAGGACTTGGTTTAAGTCCATCAAAACATACTAAGTTAAAATTCAAACTGTTAATGAAGAGAGATCACCAGAACTTGGTTTAAGTCTATCAAAACATACTAAGTTAAAATTCAAACTGTTATTATTATTATTATTATTATTATTATTATTATTATTATTATTATTATTATTATTATTATTATTATTATTATTATTTTGACTTTATTTAAAGAGGGTAACTCAATTAGCTAAGAACTAATCTACCTTGAGGCCCTCATTCAAAGGAATTTAATTATTTTTGCTGCATCTCTGAAGCCATTGTATGTACTGGGTTTGGAAAGAGGAAATAGAGTGGGCATTTCTAATCTCAACTGGAATATTATTCCAGAGCAAAGTTCCAGAGTATTGGAAACTTTTTTTAAAAAATTCCTTATTTGGTTTGGGAATTTTGTAATGTTTGGTAGACATTGATCGCAGGTGGGGAGTATTTCCAGGTAGCCTATACTTGAATAGTGATTGTAAATATTCAGGAGCATTATTATTGGCTATCCTTTACATTAATTTGGCTTTTCTTAAACAGATTCGGACTTTAATAGGTAGTATTTTTAACTTACCAACTAAATTTTCCTTGCTTTCTTTCTGGATTGATATTAACTCAAAAGCTCTTTTTTGGAGATGTGCCAGCTTTGCTAAGTTTTTATCATTTGAATTACCCCATACTGTATTACAGTAGTCTAAATAGGGTTGTATGTAACTGTTGCAAAATAGTTTTCTGTGCTTTTCCGGAAGAAAGTGTCTTATCCTACTGAGAAGCCATAAACTTGAATTGACTTTTTTACTGATATGTTTGATATGTTCAGTCCATGATAGGTTATTATCTACCAAAACACTAAGTAGACTATCGTGACAGACCATTTGCAACCTTTTATCCTTCCATGTCAGACATAGTTCATCGCTATCAAGTTTTGTTCTTTTTTTCTGTGTTGAAATAAGTAATATTTTAGTTTTACCAGTATTAACCACCATGCCATTGCATGTGCACCAGTATTCTAGTTTGTTTAAGGCATTCTGTAAAGAAATTTCGAGTTCTTGTTTTGTGTTTTGGATGTCTGACAATGTTGTGTCATCTGCATAGAGATCTGTAGATGATACTGAGTCCTTTAGTACAAGTGGTAGGTCATTAATAAATAAAATAAACAGTAATGGACCCAGAATTGAGCCTTGTGGTACTCCACATCTAATTGTTTCAGGTTCAGACAGAACATTATTAATATAAACATGTTGTGTTCTCTCACTTAAGTATGAAGTAAACCATCTAACTGTGCTTTCATCACATTGGCAGATTTTCAGTTTCTTCAAAAGGATTTCATGATCTACCATGTCAAAAGCTTTCCTGAA
Source organism: Potamilus streckersoni (assembly GCA_016746295.1). Taxonomy (NCBI): domain Eukaryota; kingdom Metazoa; phylum Mollusca; class Bivalvia; order Unionida; family Unionidae; genus Potamilus; species Potamilus streckersoni. The sequence continues at coordinate 1,974,220 of JAEAOA010001311.1, forward strand.
ATCTACAAATACAGAACCTATTATTCTACCTTGATCAAGTGCTTGAAGCCATTTATCAGTTAGGGAGATTAATGAAGAAAGATCATCAGAACTTGGTTTAAGTCTATCAAAACATACTAAGTTAAAATTCAAACTGGTAATGAAGAGAGATCACCAGGACTTATTTTAAGTCTAGCAAACAAAGCAAAACATGAAGAAATTCTAAAACCTTTTGAAGAGTTGACAGTCAAATGCAAAATGCAGTAGAGCTAATTTTCACAATATATGTATTCAGCTTTACCTGTATTGTACCTACATGTATGTATGTATGTATGTATGTATGTATGTATGTATGTATGTATGTATGTATGTATGTATGTATGTATGTATGTATGTATGTATGTATGTATGTATGTATGTATGTATGTATGTATGTATGTATGTATGTATGTATGTATGTATGTATGTATGTATGTATGTATGTATGTATGTATGTATGTATGTATGTATGTATGTATGTATGTATATATCATAACAAGGCAAGGGATCTTCTATTGCAAGATGTATTGACAGATCAGAGTCCACATGATTTGATTTGCTATTAATATTAAAGCAACAAACAAATGAACACCATACACTAGAGTTCTTTGTAGAAGGGGCAGATCCAGGAATATCTCTTAAAAGGGTGCAAACAAGTAGGCAAAGGGTCTGTGCTATGGAACCTTTGGTGGGGGTCCCAGTGGGAAAAACCCCTTGAATCTCCTGCATTTTAAGGGCAAAATTTTAACTAACCAACTGTATGAAAAACTTACTGTAATAAACAGTGTCATTGATTAGCACTCATTTTTGGGGGGAAGGGATGTACACAGTGATTCTGCCCCACACCAATTTATCACGGTGTGTAGGGTGGCATTTCCAAAAAAGGGTGAGAGTCAAGAATATAGAAAACTGTAGATAAAAGTTTAATACATGGGATAAGTGTTAGTCCAGGCTTAGAAAGTGAAGATACCTGAAAGCAGGGACTCTCTCTACTAAGAGTTTTGTAGACTCTGATCTGCTGGCACATTATACAATAGGAGACCTGGGTAAGAACTATTTCTGATTGAACATTCAATTAAAAACTGGTAAATAGGGTATGATAGCTATCACCTGGCTGTTCTGGTGGAGATCGGAAAAAATGGAAATTGATTTTCTTATCCTGGTCATAACACATGTAGCAGCTGTTCATATAGGTTGCATTTTTCACTAACCATCTCAAATCTGTCATAGAGCAATCATGGAGATGTAAGGCACCACCTACAGATCAATGAGGACAAAATTTATTATGCCAAATATGAAAAGAAACAATTTTGTTTGGGCAACAAGCAAAGAGTAATTGTAAAAATACATATGCAAACTCATTTCTTATAATTTTGGTTGAAATTCCATTTAATCATCATCACCACCATCATCTGTAAAGGATTTTACATGAGTGTTGATTAGATAAATAACATTATATGTCACATGCTTGCAGCAAGTGGATTTAACTTTTTAATGTGAAAAGAACAGTGTTGAGATTCTATATTACTGAACACATAATGTCCATCAGTCTGTAATACTGAATGTATAACACTCAGGACTTGACATCAGTCTGTAACATTCATTGCACAACATATAGGACTTTATATCAGTTGGCAACATTGAATGAATAACTCAGTAATTACATCAGTCTGTAATACTGAATGCATTAACACTCAGTAAATTACATCAGTCTGTAATATTGAATGCATAACACTCAGTAAATTACATCAGTCTATAATATTGAATGCATAATAATCAGTATATTACATCAGTCTGTAATATTGAATGCATAATAATCAGTATATTACATCAGTCTGTAATATTGAATGCATAATAATCAGTATATTACATCAGTCTGTAATATTGAATGCATAAAAATCAGTATATTACATCAGTCTGTAATATTGAATGCATAATAATCAGTATATTACATTAGTCTATAATACTGAATGCATAATAATCAGTATATTACATCAGTCTGTAATATTGAATGCATAATAATCAGTATATTACATCAGTCTGTAATATTGAATGCATAATAATCAGTATATTACATCAGTCTGTAATACTGAATGCATAATAATCAGTATATTACATTAGTCTATAATATTGAATGCATAATAATCAGTATATTACATCAGTCTGTAATACTGAATGCATAATAATCAGTATATTACATCAGTCTGTAATACTGAATGCATAATAATCAGTATATTACATCAGTCTGTAATACTGAATGCATAATAATCAGTATATTACATCAGTCTGTAATACTGAATGCATAATAATCAGTATATTACATCAGTCTGTAATACTTAATGCATAATAATCAGTATATTACATCAGTCTGTAATATTGAATGCATAATAATCAGGAAATTATGTCAGTCTGTAATACTGAATGTATAATGCTCAGGAAATTACAGCAGTCTGTAATGTTAAAGGCATAACACTCAGGACTTTACAAACAATAGCCTATAATACTGATCATATAACAAATACAATGCTGGGAACGATAACAATAACTAGATGTATATGCAGTAACTTACATTCATATTCCAAAACTTCTGTTGTTATTTCAAATATTTTTTTCTTATATGGAAAACATCAAACACACCCTTGCACTGAAGGACATATGGAGAAACTTGCCAACTAAATGGCATACCTTTTCCACCTTTTCAATGTTTCACTGGAAATTTGAAGATATACCTTAGGCCAAATAAAAAATATGTGTTGTTCTGGTTATACTGAAAAAGACATTAGTATTGGTAAATCAGTACAAACTTTTGTTCCTATATTTTTTTGTCAGGATGGGGATTTAAATGAAAAATAAACTAAAAAAATATGCATCATTCTGATTCTGAATTTAAACTCAAGCATATATATATCTCTTTCTTAAGTTTTTTCTTCTCCAATTATTTTTAAATGTAGGGTTGGCAGGAAAAAAAATAGGGTCAGATAGATAACCAGAACCATTTTTTTTAGGCCTTAGTTATATTCTATAACATAAACACAGACATGGCCATGTGGAAGGGCAAATACTTTTTTCCTATTTTTATTTATTAGGGGTGAAATGATTCACTGATGAATCAATGAATTGACAATTTTGCCATTATGATACACAAATCAATACTAAATGCAGAAAATCAATTTATAATCAATTTACCTTATTAAAGCTGTCTTTTAATCTTCGATGGCCAAAAATAATTAAGTCATTAGCCTCTATTCTTTATGAGTATCAATATACATCATGTCATTGGTTGTATATCACATTAGGTATCAATACATAGCATAGGCATATCATATCACCCTTGTTATTTGTCTTCATTCCATAATGTAAACATGCCTTAGTATATTTTATAATGCCATGCAGATGGAAAAAAAAAACAAGAGTAAAAACTACTTTTAGGGCTGTTTTGATGCTTCTTATTTTTGAAAGATGCTTTTAATTTTTAAATAGTCTGTCATATCACACCCATTTTATCAAGGAGTGGTCACATCCCAACATAACCATCTGAGCGGGTAAGGTCAGAAGAAAGGTAACATGCTGATTAGGACTAAATTTATTTACAACTATTCTTATTCAGCCCAGATTATGGACTCAGTCTGACTAATTGCCAGGCTGATTTGGACCATTTGAAGGATTAGTACCTTTCGTCTTGATTTTGGATATGCCATTTTCATTTGTTTAAAATATAATTCCCATTAGTTCCCATGTGTGCTGAGCAGTTAAAATCTGCAATTATGGAAACAAAACCCCGATTTTAAGCAAGAAAAAATATATATATTTTTTTATATATAATACTGTACAACTGTTTGTCTTGCATCAGCAAACAACTGATAGCTGTCCATTAGAGCAACTCCGCCAACAGTATTGTCAGGGGAAAAAATACTGAGAATTATTAGCCAGACCCCTGCCCTCCTTGTCATTTGTACAGAAATTGTAATTGTATAATGTATTGTTCCATACGGTAGCATGAAACTGACATACTAAACATATTAACGAAAAACAATAGAAAAATATTATACAACCTTTCGGCATTTTCTTTATGAACTGAAAGACTGTGCTATTCTCCATTGCTGGTTTGGCTTTGAAAAAATGTAGCTGTGGTGGAAACGGTACTCCGTTATAAAATGAGTCGTTTATTTCTTTGCCTTTTGCTGCCATCAGAATTTGATTGACTTTTTCTTCAGTTTGTGTTAAAACCAGCTCTCCTCCAATTCTTGTCAGGTATTCCTTCTCAATCATTTCTTGTCGGTTTTTCGTGTAATTATTGTCAATCTCCATATTTATTACAACCGGTAGAGAATGAATATGGTGACAGAATTGTTGAAAACTGAGTGCAAAAAGAGTTAACACGAAACGGGTATTTGATTCCATTGAAAACGTTGTTGCTTTCTGAATGTCCCACAGTAACTACCTGCTTGTGTATATTCAATATGGTATACATACTTTGTACCCTTTGGTCTTTGCCATCTGTCAGATGATAGGTATAAAGAACTTCCGTGTATTGCTATTTTCTAAAATGATAATGAAATTCAGATCCAAGATTCTTGGTGATTCTGGTATACTGAAATTTATAACGTGATGTGTATAGATATATTTAAGTAGGTCCAAAAAGGAAAGAAGGCATCAGTTTTTAATATTTGAGACTTTATTAAAGAAAATAGCAAGAGTTAACTATCTAGGAAATAGACTTTAACTCTTCTTGTCTTGTTATGATCTTTAGGTCAAGGTAGTTTAACTTTCAAAAGCATTATTTGTATTGGTCAAACCGATAGTGTGTGTTTAATTCTAGCAAATGAAAACATTTGTGTCATTAATGTATATATGTCACAAAATAGGAGTGTGGTAAACAACGTGGCAGAAACTGCAGACGACGCAGATTTTATTCTGCGTCAAAGGATTATTTTAATTCTGATATATACTATTTCCGAATCGTCTTATTTTAAATTGTGTTCAGTAGATGAGAGTGTTTTGAAACATCGGAGATTCTGCAAGTCGTTTGTCACAACCGAAAATATCTTAACACTACTGTAGTACACGTACAGTAGAACTTTAAAAGTCACGTCTCTTTGTTAGCAAAACGAAAGATCTTTTCTACAGTAAACGAGTATGGCGAATTTGTATCAGACTGTAAAATCCTGTGTGTATAAGGTAACTGTATGCATAATTTTAATTTGATGGATATTTTACAGACAGCATTAGGTTTTAAGCAAGTATTCCCCTAACAAATTGCATCAGCGTTTGCAGTTATTTTGTTTCCCATTTTTACGCGGGGGTGGGGGGGGCAATGTCTGACATTCACACGACTTGAGGACCATATTGCACATATGTTTCACATGTGCAAAACACCAGAGGACAGCCTTGAGGCCTTTTCAATTGGATTATAATCCCTCATGATCTGTCACAAAGAATCAGATAGATTTTTCTAAAATATATGTACATTTTTTTTTCATGTGACCTGGGGTTTCCAAGCCTGTTTAAAGTGCTCACCTTGACCGATCACTGCTGTCTCACCTGTCTGCTTTGGTTGAAGTCTCAAGCTTTGCCAGTGTGGGTATGGGAGAAAGCTTTCTGTGGGTTTTCTGTCCTTACCAAGGTTTTCCTCAGTTCATTGTCCACCAGTTATGCTGGCTGCCCAGTATGATCAATGCTGAAAAACCCCAAAAGCAACAACATTTATTCATAAATGATTTTGCTTCTTTTGTCCTGCATTTCCTTCTTCGACCATAATCTATGGTTAGCTCAGTTTGATTCTTTTGAAAACTTTGCATTCATGTCGCTTCCTAGGAAGTAGATGTACAGAAGTGCACGTGTATATGTAAGCTTGTAATAGATAAGAACCAGTAAATATTACCTCTTGTTTAAAGTCTATACTGTATACAGTAGAATACACATAGAGATAGAATCATGTGTTAAACAAACAACTGAAGAAAAAGTCTTCCTCTTTCAATGTGATATTGTATATCAAATTCATGTCATTTAGTTTAGCAACAAAGATATGATATGACAGAAATTTTAATCATATATAATCAAAGATGCTAAAACTATAAATGCCCAGTTGAGAACAAACTACAAAAATAAATATATATAAGCAGTTGTAACATTTATTCCTGTGATCAGCATAATTTCAAACTCAACAGTAACAGCAGACAAACATATGCACATATATTGCAGATATTAAATTCAAATAGAATAACTTAATCAAAAATATTTAAGACCATGCAGTTAAAACGTATGACAGTAGTGCAAAAGTCTCATTTTTTAGCTGATATTATAGTATGTTTATGCTTAAGTATATACAGTAACGGAGTCTGCTAGCGCTAGTACTGCTTGTTTATTACAACTGGAAGGCTTGAAGTTAGAGACCCTAGACCAAAATAAAGTATCACAATGAATGACAGGTCATTTCTTTTGAAAGACTTGTGAAATATTTAAATAAATAAGACAAATATAGGCAGATCAACTGGAAATTGCATACTTTACTTTACAGTTGAATGGTTAATGACTTGAGCTGTATGCAGGACTAAAGTTTGCAAGCCAAACAACAATTTTAACCAGTCATTCATGTGAAAAATAACTTTGTAGTGTTTATAAGGATGTTAATTTTGCAGTTGAAGAAAATGTAGGTGGCACACTGAAGGGCATAGTGCTGAAATTATGAGGACAGGTACTGTTCTATATATTGCTGGAAGACGAATACAACAATTAACCAAATATCATGTCTTCACAAGGAAGAAATAGAATAAATGTCCATAATAAACATAATCTAAGGCCAAGTATCTTTTAATAACTGAGTCACTTTAAGCATGAAATTATAAAATATTCAACACACACACACTACATAATAGACCTAGAATCATGAAAGCAAAGAGAAAAATGGAAACAATTGACTGATTGAAACAGCTTGAAAATGTTGATAGACAAGTAAATTATTCTGCACACTTGCATATAATTTTTATAAATTACATGAGGGAAAGTCCAGTTTTGTGAGACCTTACGCCAATTTCAGTGGAAGGCAAAGGAATAATCTTAAGGCTTTTGCAGCACTTTATGCTGTCCAGTCCTAGAACATTAAACTGTCTCATCCTTTCTGTTCCTTATGTTGTTGTTGCTGCTGTAGGGCTTACTGCCATTTTTCAGCACAAGATAGAACCCTGGGGAAAAACACCGACCCATGAGAAGATGCTGGCAAGCTTTTTCACCTACCCACATTAGCCCAGCCTGAGACTCGAACCCATGCAGACAGAGGGGGAGATGGCAATGATCTGAAACAGTGAGGCTTTAGACCACTGGGGACTCCCTTTTTCTTCTGTAATTTTTATTATTACTGTTTTACTTTACCCATGCTTTAAGATATGGGATGTATCTAGATCCCCTTTTCAGATGATTTCATCAGCAGCCATAGTGGAAAGTTTGGTTTACTGTTGATTATAAAACCGAATAAATCAAAATTTAAAGAAATGTGCAACATACATCATTAGAAAGAAGAGAGGGTTTTTTTTTTCAATGTTTATATTAATCATTTTGTGCAGATTTTACTGTCACCTGTTGAAAATATCAAATTATGATTAAGTTATACTGGACCAGCTGCACACTTGTGTACTGCTAAAATATATTTTTCACTATGGGAGCTTAAAATTCTCTGCTAATGGTCTTGCTGAAAAATCTATATGATTTACTTTGTGAGTTCATGAGTATATGTATATGCAACCCTCCACTGATGTAACCATTTTGTTGGTGCTGAAACTCCTGTTTTTATTGATTTTTGCCAAAAGTGTTTCAGTGCCATTTTGTCATAACTCATTCGGCTCAGCTTAATGTTTGTTACAATATCTTGTAATTTGTCACTAAAATTAAAGCGATGATGCATCTCTACTGGGATTTATTATGATTCATGCACAGAACTAGGTCACTCTGACATACTTTCCAAAGTTGAGACAGATATTCTCAAAAATACCTGCTTATGCATCAGAAGATGGAATATCTTGTGAGCTCCAACTCAGGGGTCAAATGGGGGAAGGCAAAGATTTTACTTGTAGCAATGACAGTAACCATAACTTTATGTGTAAAACTTACAAAAGGAGGTTTTGCAATCCTTTCAGTGATTCTTCTTCATTTTAGACACCTGTATCAGAACAAGTGGTAGTTGTGACACCTGCAGATGCTGCAACAATAACAAAGGAAGTTGAAGAAGATGAACAGCAAGAAGACCAAGACCACGACACAGCTGCTGATCTTGCATCAGACAAGAAAACTGATGAAGTAGCAGGTACAGTATGAAAGATTTTATATAATGTTTTGAACAGTGGTGATGCTTCATAGTGCTTCACTATTGAGGAACCTTATTTCTGTATTTTTAAGTGTTCCAAAAAAATTTAATACCATGAAGACATTCATAGTTTCCTGTGCATATACTGTCCTTCAGCACACAAAAAGTTTAGGAGGGTATACTGGAGGCAACTCATGTGTCTGTCTGTCCAGCCATCATATGTTTCATTACTTAATATTTCCTGAAGCCTTTGAGATATCTTCCTAAAACGTTACGTTATAGAGCAGTGAAAAAAGAAAACTCATTGTTGAGAAATGCAACTATGAGATCACTGAAGATAATTGTCCTTTATCTTGTATGTTATCTAACAGAGTTGTGCAGAGGTAGAAGATTCTGCTGAAAGTTAATGGGTAAATCTTGTACCTCTTGCTTTCTCACATTTTCAGTTTGACAACCTAATAGAAGTAGAGAACCAAAAGGAAGAAAGTGAGAAAATGTATATAAAAACAACAATGATTGTTAGTGAGTTGTTGGTCCGACAGAAACAAAATCATCTGATGCTCAATGGTTGATGGGGGGAATTCAACAAACTTTGATGTGGTTTTAAGGTTTTAAAGACTTGTCTGTGTAGTTTATCAATTCCCAGAAAAGGTATATGTGGAGAAAACATTTCTGATCGTGACTTTTTACAAGTGAGGTGAGAAAGTTGCATGCATCTGTCTCGACATAAAAAAACCTATTACATTACCAGGATCCAGAATGCTCCAAGAGATGCCTGGTAAAATTTGCAGTATTAAACAACTGTAAGTATGTTGTGAATGGCATCAGTTATCATCGTCCATCGACCAAGGTATTGACCTTCAAGTTTGAATTGAATGGAGGCAGAGAATAGCATTCTCTCAGACAAAATTGTATAGATTTCCTCTATCACTTCTGTGAACTAAACAGTCAGGCCAGTCGATTGGTTGGTCAGCACACTAGTTGCAGAGTCGTGATTGTGAACATTGTGGTTGTGTCTCTACCTATTTGCAGCCATTATATTGGTAGGTATCTTATATCAATGTATGTATATACATCTTTTTTCTAGTGCATGAATCCACATGAAACCCATGCACTTCACAATGTAGATTTAGCTGCCCAGTATCTGAACAATAGCATGGATTTAACAGTGTGTTCATCATTGACTACATTTTCCCAAATTACAAAAATTTTCATTGGCATATATATGCTTGGTTTGAAATTTGTAGGATATGTGTGGATTAAATACTTCTGATTTAAATTGTAATTGTGCTAGGTAAACAATTTCCAAGATTAAAGGTGGGGTATGATTATGACTATGGTACCATTGCTTGTGTTTTTATTTTTTGACAAAGTTCCATGTGGTGCCCCCAAGCAGGGCTTGACATATTTTGAAATATCGGTTAAAAGTAAAACATGATATGTCATATGGCAGTGACTAATTATATTTTTCTGCTAACAGTTACCCATGTCAATACATCTGTTCATCACATCTTGTTAGTTTTTGCATTTATGTCAGTTTCAGAATGTGGTACAGCATTCATGTTCTATGAATACATAATAATTTCTGACCAGACTTGAAATGCATAGTTACAGCAAGAAGAAGCATAATATAGGTGACAAATTTTTTCTTGTCCTTTGCCTTCTTTTGTTTTATTGCCTGAGCAGAGGATATTGTAACACTTTTCATTTCATCTGTCCATAACTACTTCTTCTCTCACACTGTGGATAGAAATTTAAAAAAAAACTTATGTTGACATTAATGGTGCCATCTGCAAGAAGGAAATGATTCTTGGATACACTCATGATGTCTATTGAAAGAGATCAAAGGCGAGATGAAATGAAATATACATTTATGATGACATTTTCAAATAATTTCTGGAAACCCCTTCATTAAATTGGCAGTCATAGTAGGAAGATTGTACATTTTACAGATTTCTTATTATGACCCTTAGGTAACTTTCTGGAGGTGCAGGGTGTGGGGGGGTGATTTAAATATGCAGTACAATGGGGGGAGGTGAATTCATGATGGTGAGCTCTTTTTTATTATCAGTTGACAATTCACCTGATTTGTTTTAGGCACATTATAAGATCCCAAATCATTTTAGGACCTACATGTCAATTTTTAGAGTAGCCGTGGAGACACATGAATGTGCACATTGTTGCAGAAATGTTTTCTCTTGAAGAAGTTTTCATTTAATGGTTTGTCATGTTTATTTCTCAGAGCCTCAAAAACAAGCTGGGATTGTTTGGCGTTTGTCAAGTGGGTTGTACAGCACAGCAGCTGGAGCAGTTGGATATGGTGTAGGTGGTGTTCGATGGGTTGCTGGAAAGAGCTACAGCGTTGGTTCCACTGCAGCAAGCTACATCAAAGTCCCATCAGTACCAAGGTTAAGAAAGAAGGATAAGAAGGAATGATACAACATATAAAATTATGATAATATTCTTTTTGGAAAATGCATTACATATAAGGATATAATTTATCACTTTGGGATTGCAAGTTTACAGAAGTAAAAGTGAAATTGTGTTTCATATGGCTTTGCTTTTTACAGATTCATGTGATATGTATCAGACCACAAATTATTGTACAGCCAGGGAACCATTCTGCTCATGGGGGTGGGGATAAAAAAATTGAGTACAAAATATTTTGAGATATTCCCTTTAGCTTTTAAGTAGACATAGTTTTCTTCAGTTACATATTTCCTGAACTTCAGTATATGTACTATATATGCCAACAAAATATTTTCTTTTAATTTGAAATCCTGTACTTCCTGCTGGCAAAATAGCATGGACTCTCAGTATGAGGCTATGTTATTAGGTGAAGACCTGGGAATCCTTCAGTGTAGCAACAGGTGGCTAAAAAATGCTGCAAAACACCTTTTTTGAAGCCTGAAATTTTGTCTAACTATGATAAATGAAATAATATCATTCAATCTGTGGTTTGCACGCCAGAAATTGTTTTTATTTTTTATTATATTAACATTAAGTTCTGTGAGAACAGAATTAGAAGTCTAAGTAGGATATGATTGTTTAGTTAAGAATTCATTGTAGCATGTGTAATAAATTTTTCATATTATCACTTTGCTAAGTTGGAGCTTGAATTAGTTGTTGCCCGATTTTGTAATTGACTAAAAGATGTTTGATTATTGGCTTACCAGAAAAGATCTGCTCTTTGGAATTTTTCATCTAAGATCTCATATACAACTTTGATCTTTGCTTTTATCTGTTTGTGTTATCTTCAATGATGTTCTTCTTTTTCAGATCTTTTTACTTTACAAATTAATAAATATTTGATGCAATATTGAGCAGTCCTGCAAGTCATGTTCTGAATAAATAGAGTTCCTTGTATCAGTTTTATTACCTCATAAAGTAGTCTACACCTCCTTATACCCCACAATTTTTTATCTCTAAATTAATTGTTTTAGTTTAAATTAATGTCTCTCATAAAAATTTTATTGTCTTTGATGGCAATTCAGCAATCTCTAATTCTTACATAGGTTCTTATATATGTGATCCATAAATAGTCTGTTGAAAAGTTGGCACTTTTATGTGACAGCTTTCCCTGTTATCCACAATTACTTATCTTTCGTATTAAGACCATTAAATTGGGTCTGTTTCAAGGACAGCTCATGTAAATGAGAATAGATTGCAATGAAGGAATCCTAGTATAGTTCATCCTTTAATACTCACAAATTTTTACCAATCCTTTATAGCAAGTATTTCATACATGCCAACCATTACGCTTTTGGCGTAATCATTACACTTTTTTTCACTAACTTACGCCTTATTCATAAATGTACTTGGATTACGCTTTTTTGGTATATCCTCAAAAAGAATTAATAATTTTTTTTCTCATTTTTATTAACATCCCACTAATCGCACAAAACGTATTCTGGAAAAGATGGCTTTTGAGTAACTATGACATAAAAGTACACTTGTCTGTAGACTAGCGGTGACTTTCCTTAGTGTTATGTTCTATTAATAGCAGCTGCCCTATTTACAAGAAGACTTCTGTTTCTATTTATAGCAGCTGTCTGGCTTAGGACATGACAGACTGGTTTTCAAATTTTTAATCTTTGCTCACATATTCTTCGTTAAAAATAATGTGAGGTACAGAACTATTCTGTAGAAATTTGGCAGTAAAAGTTGTCCTATTTATTTTAGTCAATGTGTATGTTACAGCAAAAATGTTTCTCAAATGATTTCTCAGATGGATTAGAAAGACAAAGAAATGAAAAAACAACTCAGAGATGAATACATGAATAAAATACAGTGCCATTCTAGGGTAGTCATGCCCATTGCAGTCTGTGTGGATAGGATTTTAATATTGGTCATAGTGTAAAACAAAGATGCGTTGCATTAGCTCGTTTTGCTAACTCCATTACTAAGGTAACTTCTTTTTTTACAGCAGAACTAAATTGTGGAAACAAATTTTATAAATACAGAGGTGCTATTTACCCAGCTTTTAATAAAATACTAAAACTAGTGGTTTAATACAGCTTTGGTTCTTTGTTCAAATGGTTGCTTCCTGACACCAAATTTGCAGAAAATTTGCATATGTTTTGTACATGTGCGCATTGAATTTTATTATATGTGGATTACGCTTTTTCTGCTCAGATTACTCCTTTTGTCCACTTGGATTATGCTTTTTCCTTGCCATGGGTTGGCATGTATAATATTTAGATGAATTAAAATCACATCATGTGATGCCAAAAAACTTGAAGCTATTAGTTCATAACAACAAAAAGAAACTACTAATGTAATCATGCATGTGTGCTTTGACAGTATTGGTAAACATTGTTTAAAGTATGTTTTATTGTTTATTACCTGAGATTAGCTATTTATTTTATAACTATTCACTATGGCCATTCATGCAATGTGTAAATGATTTTCAAACGTTTTAACTTTACAAATCCTGTAAAATATGAATTTTAGTACTTAATTAATCTGAGAACATTTGACATCCTTTTTGAAATACTTCATTGATCCAATTCCCACATTAGCATCAAATTAAAATATCAGTCCAAAGTGTTAAATTTCCAACCTTATTACCCATGATTAACATTCTCCATTCTTTCAATTCCATTGTTTAACTTTCTTAAGGATTGTTAAAATTCAGCCAGATTTGGCATGCAGCTGCCTCTTATTTCCCAGATACCATTGGTTTATGCATTGTAGCTTTAATAATTGTTCGTTAGACCTTAAAGTGAGTTGGATTTTCACCTCTCAGCATCATCATTTGGAAGAGTTATATCCCCTTATAGCCCATTCTCTTAACTTTAGTAGCTAGGCTCATGTTCGTTTATTTAAGGCCCAGCTGAACAAATTGTAGTGAGTGAGATCTCTTGCGATGCACCAATCACTGATTGCTGTAGTTTTTAAAACAGTAACATTATGCAAGGGAGGTAACAATGAAGTTAATTTAACTAGACCTGTTTACCAAAACAAAATGTTTTGAAGGATTAGGTTTTTATCTGCTTTACTTATATGCAAAATGATTGACATAGTTTAGGTGTAGATATTTTTATTCAGAAATTATGTAATTTGTTATAGATTCACTAGAGTGAAAATCTGTTTAACATTGTGATCTGAAAACCCATCTGGTCTGTCATAGATCAAAGACACAGTAAATTGTAATTTAAGTAAAATGCATATGTATTTATGCCATATGAATCTCAAAGACGATGACCGTTTATAGCTTGTATATAACTTAGAAATATGATGTTCTTCAAAAAGTACTTTATAATTATCCAATGTTCTTTAAAAGTACTTTATAATTATCCAATAACATTTTTTTCCATTCATATTTTTATCGAGCTTGATCTTGAAAAAAGTATTTGTTGAAATGTTATGTTACACATATTTCATTTTCATATTGTCCAGTGAAAATACCCAAAGCATAGCTCTGAAGTATTTTCCTGCAAAGAGCATTTTCATCAATTTTCTAATTACCATTTTCCATGCGTATAATATACAGCCAACTGTGGTGACTGTTAACTCAAATCTTTTAACATGTTCGGCAAGGACAGATTAGAGCCGCAATTCATGTTTTGGGGTTTTTGTTTTTAATTTCATAAAGCTCTTCTTCTGCTTGTACATGATGCAGTGTCCACAGTTGAATGTGCATTATATACAAGTAAATTATATTGGCCAACCACTAAGAATATATGTTTGGTGGATAGGAAATTTTGATTTAAATGGAAAAAAAAGCCTATTTGGGGGGGGAGCTGGTATACTAGCAGGCATGCACTTTTACTAGTTCTTATGATAGACGTAAATATAAATATTGTTGAGTTGAATATGGTGCATGCAATTGTTTATTAAACCACTTTGTAATATTGTAAACTGCCATGTTTGCATCATTGATGTATGTCACAACACAGAACACAGTCATAATGTCAGTCCGTCTATTAAAACTGGACAGCACCTGCTGACTGATGTTTCTAAAACAGAATATTATGATTGCATTTGAATTTGTTAGAATTGAGATATTATGTATATTTCTTCACCAAAAGTTGTTCATTCTGCTATGTGCATTTTTAGTTTGCTTTTGGAAAGGTGTTCTTTTTGCAAGCTTATCATGTTGGAGATTTAATTTGATGCTGTGATCATTACATTTATCAGTAATCGTGCCATAATTAAGATTTTCTTTTGTTAACATTATTGTTTTCATTTAGTATTACACTTTTGGTATGAATGTAGCTCAGTTTTGGGGTCTTATATTTTTATCCTAAACTGAAAATTTTGGATTTTTCTAACTTTTGCTGAAGCAGATATTCATCTATAGACCTTCGAAAGAAATCCATGTATTGATGAGGATGTTATGAAAAGTTACAGTGACATATACAGGGACAAAAAAATCCAGTATTTTCATTTATGTATGCATTTAAGACATAATATGTGTAATATGAAAGATTCGTTTCAACATATTATTTTAACAATAAAGGTTAACTTGTGTTGGCTCTTCAGTTCTTTCAAACAAATGTTTTCATCTGGTTGAAAAGGGTAAAATGTTTTGGCATTGTACAGTTTGGGGTTTGAAAGCAATGAAAGCTATATAGGAATTTTATTAATGTTGAATGCTGTGTAACCTTGTTAGCTAGAAGATAGAACAAATCTGGCTGTACCAGGAAAATGGTTGTTTAAGAACGCCAAAGTATGTACAAAATGTTAAATATAGATTGGTTATAAAGTTTAAAGGAAACGTTAAATGAAGGAAAATATAGACTAGTTTTACAGGTTATAAAGGTTGAAGGGTGGTGGCTATTATTGCTTGTATTGTAATACAGTGTTCCATCAATTAATGTTTCCACTGTTATAACAAATTATTTTCATGGATCCCTTTCATTTAGCTTAATTTGGTTCTGTCACTGCTTGCTGCATTATTCAGTCATTTTAATTTAGATCCTGGCTTGTCATGATGTAGATTTACATTAAATACCCATTTTCTTGTTTTTGTATGTTAACCTCTGTTTAAGGTAACCTCAGTTATATGTACAGTGTTATAGTGAGTAATAATATTACTGGTACTAAATGAGAAACAGTGTCATAGAAGGTGAATGGTACAATCCAGCCTCCCATTTCATCACTTGCAGTCAACAGCACATTTTCACTTTCAACCATTGTCTGACCTTCCAACATATTATATTCCACTTACATTATACCTTCCTTAACTAGCCACCTCCCTTAAGCAGCTACTGTTGTTCAGTATATTAAGGTAGCAGGTAGATAAAGGTTGGATTTTGTTGATTTCATAGAAGTATATATGATTTTAACAGTATTTCATGCTTTTAAAATAATTATTCTGTCCAACAGAATATAGTATTATTTTCCGATATATGTTTTTTAGTTTACGTTAATGATGATGTTAAACTGTTCTAAGTATTTGTGCCAAATAAAATGCTTGATTGTTTAGCATGTTTGAAATATATCTCTAAACTTAAACATAGAGTGCCTGTAAAGTTGAGTGTAAAATACACATGTAAAACTATTTAGTTATGTAATTTATTAAGACGAATTATTTTGTGATGTTTTGTTGTGACATATACCTATTGTATGAGATTTCTTCTCAATATATCAGAAGTAGTTATGACAAAATTAGTTCAATAGAAAGAGTTTGTAGTTTTGATGACCTTAGTTTGCTCTTACATGTCGACCTCAGGTATCTTGCCTCTGAATTTAAAAAAAATCTCAAAATTTGCATGACACCATAATGTAGAAGATAATGTAAAATTGTTAAATTAAATGAAAATCAGAAGAACCAAACGAGAGGATTAAATAGTCATTTTGTTGGCACAGTAAAACCTGACTTGAAAAACCTGTTTCGGAATACCACCTGACTTAAGAGAACATATTTGTGATTCACAGATCTATGTGATATAATTGATGGCTTCTTTGGAGAGATCACGTTTTGAGAAACCACTTTAGTTGGCAAAAGGGTTGTCTCTTAAGATGGGTTTAATTGTGTTCTTAATAGCAATAAAGAAAAGAACTTTTCTTTGTTGAAGATGGGTTCCATTGGATGGAAGATAGATGACTGTACTTGAGAAAATTTGCACAAACTGAAGTTTTCAAGGAAAGCAGCTTCCTAACAAATAATTACTTGCAGATTTGAAGCCTTTCATGTCAACTTTGATTGAAATATAACTTTTTTATATTTATTATATCTGATACTTAGAATGTCCTCTTCATGGTGAAATCTGCATTGAAAAAAATCTCTTGGTGGCAAGTAACATGTGTCTGCAAGCAGTAAAGTGAAAACAAAAATCTAGATTTAGTCTACATTTTCCTTATAAATTTGAAAGTTTCATTTCTGCTCCAAGTTCACACATGCAACTGAAACTCTACAATCTACATAAAAGTCTGAAATTGTGTTTAGCTATGTACACAAGTTTCAAATAACTGAATAGCTTGCATGGTTTTAATGGTAATTATGAGGAGTTAAAATTTCTCTTCTGTTTTTGGCTTGAAAAGATTTTTCATCACACCAAATTACATTTACTAATAATAGTTTGTGTTTCAGATAATTAATTAGAGAATGAAGCAATGGTAGATCAATTGGTAGAGGTCAGATTCATAATTCAAGGGACACAGGAACAGTACACACCCTGGCCAACCCAGGTTAGCTGCCTCAGTGTGACCTTGGGAGAGACACTTAGCTGCCATTTCCTTGGCATGATATAAATAATGATGTTTTGAAGGTGCAATTAAAACTCATAATATCAATACTAAATTTCTGTATTTTGCTCTTCCAGCCCAGTGAATTTGAAAAGTCAGACGTGATCTTTAACAGGACATAACTATAATTTTAATCCTGAGAAAAAAGGATTAGATTGGTTGCCTCCCTTGATAAGAAACTCATTTTGTTTAATTGACAATATTCATCAAAGATATTTGCATAAATACTTTTTAAAAAATCTTTATCTAATTATTTAATGAAATCTCTTTTGAAAGGTAAAGAGAATAAAATATTTAAAAGATTTTAAAAACGTTTGTAGATATTAAGAGGGATATTGGTTTTTGATCATGAATATAAAAAAAATTATGTGTCTTGCAAGTTATGTTAATCACTTTGATACAGTTCAATGAATATTTCCTGTAGTTTTACAAGCCATCCCTACTCCATACTTTCATAATTTTGTATGAACTAGTTAAAGTATGTCATATCATAATGAATGCTGTACTCTTTAAAAGTTGAGACATGAAATTGGAGTAATTTTTTTAGGAACAATAGGTTTGGGACAGCTTGAGAACTTTTTTCAAACTTATTCTATAGATCATAATATTGTTTGCAGAATTCACATTTATTAAGGGACTACTAATAATGTAAATGTGGAATTTTTATGAATTACATTGATGTAAATTGTTTGAGAAAGCAATAAAGCAATTCAAGGTTTGTCTGTTCTTATTTCTATTTCAAATATATATAATTTCCTTACACAATGACGGTTAAACTCGTGGACTGAGCTATTAAGAGAAATCATCAAAGTAAGAAACCTACTGTTGCTTGCATGGGTTTCTTAAGTGATAAGATTTCTCATAATAAATTCTAACTAATACATTATAACATGTTAATATGTTAACTTGCAAAACTTTAAGTAAACAAGAATGTTCAATACATGCAAGTACTAGCTACCTGGCATATATAACACTGGAGGTTAAGATCAGTGAATTAATAAGTTAACATACCAACTTGCAAACAAACAGACATAAACTTAAGATGCATGCTAAAACAAGGAGTCGCACAGGACATTGGGAATTTTCTGCACTGTTAAATTTGTATTTCACACTTTTATCAGAAAATTAAATGTTCATGAAAGTATATGGATATTTTGTAAAGTTATATAGTTACTGTTTATGTAAAACAGTTGTAGAAAAACAATTATAGTAATGTCTGACATTGCAAAAGCAGATTAATGCCATCTCCTTTATGCATTTGCCACATATCCATTTTTACATAATTTGTTTGCCTGCACTGCTGTAGCAGTTGTTGGCATATTGTTTAGATGTTTTGTGTGTCCATATCAAATCACTTTCATGCAACAGTACATAATTTTTTAATTTTGAAGCCAAGAAATTTTACACACATTAGCATCATAAGCAGATCTGATTAAATTTTCAGCCAGTAGACGAATTTTTCTTGTTTTAACAAATAAATTTTGAACTTTAATGGCATCCTACCATTTTTGTTAATAATATGAACATTATTTAACTTGTCAGCATCAAATTTTAATATATTTTTCAATGCTTACACTTAAAAATTACTAGAGGTTTACATCTTTACAACAAAAAAAAAATACTGCCTAAATTTTTTGTTGCAGGTAGCATAATGAGTAGGCTGCTTCTACAAATTACTTGATTTGGAACATATGTCCATAACTTAATGAATTAATTCTCAGCATCCACCAAAAGGCACTGAAATTACTGGTATGCATTAGAATGATTGTTTTATTTCAGTTTTCCTTAACATTTTTATACCAAATAAATTGGTATTGATAGCCATTTCAAGTTATGCTGTTCATCAAGAAATGACATCACAACTTACATTCAGGGATTAAATGCAATTTCTACATAAAATGTATTGCTCATTTAATTCTTAAATGCTTATGTGTGTGTATATATATATATATATATATATATATATATATATATATATATATATATATATATATATATATATATATATATATATATATATATATATATATCTAATATATATATATATATATATAATATATATATATATATATATATATATTAAATATTTATATATATATATATATATATATATATATATCAGGTTAGCTATATAATGCATTTACAATTCAGTGTTAATTGTTACTCTTCCGACTTGCATTCAAATCAACTAAAAACTGAATAATGAGCAATTATGACCATTATCTAATTGAACTACATGTACTTTTTGTGTGTGCTTTCCTGTCAACTTGATTTTTTATAGAATTATGGACCTTGACAATTACCTTCATATCTTCATGTGTTTGTTTAGAACCAGCTCAAGAACCATTCAACATATTCAGATAGAATTGATGAAAACTTTTGTATTGTGGACCTGTATGTGCCTTGTATGAGTCTTGTCTCATTAACACAAAATTGGATAAAGTTATGACCCTTGTCAATCAACTTCATATATTTATATATGTGGTTTCTTGTGCTAGCAACATTGCACAAAAATCCTTCAACATGTTCTGTCAAAAATTTAATATGACTTAAATGAGCATTTTATGCATTTTGAGTCATCTACTCAATTTGTTTTACAGTTATGGCCCTTGTTAATTTATTAATTTTTGCATGATATTTTGCTTATGTAAATAAAACCTTTAAGGAGATTGATTTCAATTATGCCAATTCAATTATTTTCATAACTTTGGTTTCCCAACAAAAGTATTGATTCCACTGTTTTAGAGTCATATGAGCCTATTATTATGTACCAATGCAACTGTAATTTTAAGATGGAATAATCTTGCATGTTTCCTATTTTCTTTTATATGGCATTCATTCCTTGTTATTGTGCATCATTGTATTCAAGCAGTATTTGAATGAATTATGGGCTTCTTACAATACTAAACGTCATACTGAAATTGATAAAAATTTTAATGTAAGCTTATATCATCAAAGATTTCTGAGGAGCTCAATAAGTTTATCATGAATAATGTATTTTCTGGATGTTTTTATCCAATTTAAATGGAAGACATCCTATTCAGCATTGGCTCTCCAAGGGTGGACTTTTTAGAGCAAGACAAAAAAACCATATTTAAGACATATTTAACATGAAAGTCTAGTTGCTTACGGACACTTGCAACAATGTAGAAAGGGGCTGCTGGACACTTGCAACAATGTAGCAAGGGGCTGACCTAAATATGTACAGGTACCACTCTATGTAGGGACAAATACAATAAAGAGATAAAGACATAGATAACACACACACACACACACACACACACACACACACACATATATATATATATATATATATATATATATATATATATATATATATATATATATATATATATATATATATATATATATATATATATATATATATGATGTGTGTGTGTATATATGGCAAAATGAAAATAAAGATTTTTTCGAGGCATAAGAAGTGGCCCTGAAAAGGGCCGTTGTTTGTTATGTTAACACCATTCTGTTAACATACAGAACAAAACATAGGTCTTCTTATCATCCTTAAATTAAATAAACAGTGAAAGTCGAACGGTCACAGTACTCTGGGATATTTTAGCAGAGTTAAGAAGTCTGAAACAAATGTATCAGACTTCTTTATTATGACCCAAGAGAAAAAGACCTTCCAGAGCCAAACAGCAAAACCCTGTGACTACATCAGAGATACCATCCCTAGTGATTTCTACTAAATCATTGACAGGAGGAAGTCCACACGTAGGCCTTGGCTGTGGCAAAGGCTTACAGCAGTTAATGTGGATTGCTTCTCGTTCCTGAATTTGTTCTAAGGAAAAAACAAACACCCAATGGTCCTTTTCAGGGCCACTCCTTTCAAAAAGAGAGACTATTCATTTTGCTAAAATCAATTAAAAGCTCAAAATCCTTTGTTTAACCCTATAATATACATGTTGTGAGTATTTGAGTGTAGGTCCTTATTATTCTAAAAAAATAAAAAATCAAAAGACACCAACGTTTTTTTCAGTCTATTCTGGTACAAATATTTCCAACCAATCCAATTCACAACACAACACAACACAACACTTTTCTTTAAAATGTTCATAGACTTCTGTGTCTGTTTTTGGTTCACTCTTTTTTTAATTTCTTCACTTTCAGTTTTTTTTTCCTTTTTTAACTCCCTTTTTCTCTCCTTTTCTTTTCTTTCAGAACATCATGGAGTTCTTCCTTTTCCAAAGGCACCTCTTCTTCCTCCTTCACCTGCTCCTGTTGTTTCTTAGGGCACCCTTTCTCTTTACAATGATAACAGGTATTTCGACTTTTGTCTCTTCTGACACTGGTCTTGCTTTTATAATAATCTGGACATTCTGTAGCCCAATGCCCAATGTTCTGGCAGATATCGTCGAAAGGAGGACGAGTAGTCCGTTGGCTTGTCTAAAGAAAATTTTCGTAAGATACCTCGCAAAAATCTAATCAGAAGTTCGATCTGTGTGGGTTCTTCCATTGTACTGATTGGTTTGAAAGCAAAATGAATAATGAGAGGGAAGTCACGTCTTTTATATATGCACTGACCTGACAAGAATATATAGGGTCCGTTGCCTTTCAAATGTAGTCATTTGACTCTTTGCAATCATGATGAAACGATCGCATCCTTTCGTAAAGAAAGGAGAAAAAAGTAAGAGACAGAAACTTGACTTATCGCCTCGCACAGTAGCTGAAATCTTTGTATAAATTCATGCCAGTGAACTTGAAGATGAGTGAACCAGAATCTAAACCCAGAGAGTCTACACCAAACCAAACTACATTACCATCAGTAAACCCAGAAAATTACTACCACATTTGAGAGACGGACAAACACTCCTCCAGAAAATTTAGAACAACAGCCTACACAGACATAGTAAAGTTTCAAGATTTCAAGTCCGACGTACCGTTGGAGAAAGCAGAAGAGTTCATCACCGATGTGAGGGATTCTTTGATAACCACACTGAAACGGCAAAGAAGACGATTACTTGAGACTTTCCATTCATCAGGACAATTTAAAGTCTCCCGTTTGGATCGAGTTTAGCAGTCCATCAGAATTGACATCTTCCAAAATCATTGAAAAAATTCAACCGGTACAGCAATCCAACGACAAGTTTCACATCACCGATGGAAAAGCGACACTGCTCGTGACCCATGTTTCTTTTCCCCAAGGGACAGGATGTTAAAAGCTGTTTTTGGTGGACGACTTTCACAGCACCAAAAGGAGCCTCGTACAAATTAACAATCTCCATGCTGAGATGTGTTTAGCCTGTGCCATCGTGGTGGGAGGAATTTATGCCGACAAGAACGACACGACAGAATGGAAAAGAGACTGGGAGAAAATTCGAAAATCTTACCGAAACAAACAAAGAAGAGAGGCAGAACTCCTGTTACAGCAAGCGGGGATAGCTAAATACACGCCCTTTGGCATTCCTGAAATGCAAAAATTGCAAGACATCTTGGCTCCACGTTACACCTTGAAAGTACACACCCAGATGTGCGCATACCACTGTTGTTTCAAGGTAAAAATTTCAAAGATGGAAAATATATTCACGTTTATCATCACGATGAACTTTTTGATGTCATTACCAGTAACACTTCTTTCCTGTCTTGCAGTTATTACTGTAAGAAATATGACTATGGTTATAACAATCGGGAGCAACACACGCATTGCAGATCGAAATGTAAGGGATGTTTAACTTCAGAACCCTGTCTGGACGAAGGACAAGAACGAGTGCATTGCCCAGCTTGTCAGCGCACGTTTGTCAGTCCAAAATGTTACCAACAACATTTTAAGACGCAAGGTTCACAGCAGAAAAGTAAAGTGCTTAATTGTCATCTCCTGAGATTGTTCCCCACTTGTGGACAAAGTATACGTACCATTAGTACCAAGTTATACGTCTGTTCAGGAAAGAAAAGATGTCACATTTGTCACCAAACCGTGGACTTTAAACATCAATGTTACATTCAAAAATACTATTCTAAACATGAAGACGAAGAAGATGACCAAAAGAAGAAAAGCAATTTCATCTTTTCCGATTTTAAATGCATGCAAGAGACTGGCATTCACATTCATAATTTCTGTGTGGCTCGCCGAGCGTGCGAGAAGTGCATCCAAGGGCCTATCTTGACTCATTGCCCTCACTTAGCAAGATTCCCGGAAGACGTCAAAAAATCAATTTTGCCCAATGGATCTGAAACCCTATCGTCGAAACGTGGTGCGAAGAAGACATCAAATGTTACGGAGATTGCCATCACTATGCCACGGTAATGGCTCACAATTTCTCGGGATGGGATGGACAGTTTCTGTTGAGATATTATATGGAACAAAGTACCGAACATCCTAAAGGGACTTTGAATGGAGCCAAAAGGGTCAAGTGCAGTTTAAAGATTCTATAAGTTATTTGGCCATGCCTTTGAGTCACATGCCTAAAATGTTTGGCATGACAGAAATGACCAAAGGCTGTTTTCCACACTTTCTTAATGCCGAAGCCAATCAACATAATGTTCTATCCCTTTTGGCTGAGGCTCACTTCTACGACCCCGACAACATGCGTAACGAACAATGAAAAGCTTTCTAAGCAAGGAAAAGTTTTAGAATTGTTCATAGAACATGGAGAGACGGATCCTTTGAAAGAAGCCTGCACCATTGCCAAAACGTGTTTTTTAGTGTACCATCCACGAAAATACCCTAGCTGTCATCAGTCCTCAAACAACCAATTTTGTCAAACATTAATACTCGGTCCAAGCCCTACGCTGGTTACATTACTTGTGTGACAAGGGAGACAAATGGATCCAACATGCCCGTACCGGAGGAGGCGAGAAATCCATCAGAAGGTATTCAGTGGATGGTTGGAACATAGAAAACCCACAGATCGTGTGCGAGTTTAACGGGTTCTTTTTTCGCAGATGTCCTATACGCTAACCCCAACGTAACACTGAAAACCAGCTTTTACAACGGACCATGGAAAAATTGTACGAGATGACTTGTCAGAGGTGGCTGAAGTTAGAAGAGCAAGGTTACCAAGTGGTATAAATGTGGGAACAAGAAGTACGATCAGCGATTGAAAATCGACCCCGAGTCTAAGCGCATCGTGGAAAATTACAAGATGGTGGACCCTCTGAATCGAAGGGACGGTTTGTACGAAGGATGGATGAATGACACCTGTTTGCTGTACCAAGCTGACGAGAATAAAGAAGAAATCAAATACTTTAACGTGTGTTCTCTGTATCCATACATGTGCAAATATTGTCACTCTCCCGCAGGGCACACACAGTTGCTGTCAGAATACATTGACGTGGACAATATTCGACAATACCAAGGATTGATCAAGTGCAAAGTCTTGCTTTCCACGAACTTGTATCATCCCGTGTTACCACAGCATTGCCAGGGAAAACTGATGTTTTTCTTGTGTCATACTTGTGCTGAAACGTGCAACCAAAACCAACCTTGTCAGCACACTCAGAAAGAACGCGACTTGACGGGAACGTGGGTTAGCGTGGAATTGTTTAAAACTCTGAACTTGGGATACCAACTGTTAGAACTGTACCAAATGTACCACTTTCCCTAGATAGAAAAAAAACACAAGGGCGACGAGACTCAGAAAGGCAGTTTCGCAGACTATCTGAATGTCTTTTTTAAAACTGAAACAATATGACTAACAATATAAAATATACCCTCTCTTAATAATTATAAAGCAAATTGAAAAAAAAATCAGTTACAACAATTTCTTTGTCTATAAGTAAATAAATATGTGCTCAGCTACATTTATCTTGGGCAATATTATAAAACCACATTAATATCCCCAATAATTATCTTAATACTACTCAATAATATAAACTCTCCACAAAAAAGATCCCTAAAACTTTAATATAAAACAAGATTAAATATTAATTTTCGCCCGCCAGGAAAAATTCTCCCTTCGCCGCGCCGGGTAAAATATTGAACCAGCTTACAAATTAGGTAATACAATATAAATAAGCCTTCAATCTAAGATTGCATTTGATTGGCCGAAATTTAGGCGCGCTTTTCCCATACAGAAAAGTCAATATCGGGCCAGAGTAGGATTGAAAATTAAATCTACAACAACCAATCAAATATGGCATTCTAATGACGTAAGCAGGAAATTCAGCATTAGAAATATGCTCACTTATTATAAAATATAAAACTAAAAATAATAATTTTGATCCATTGTAATAAGAATCCTAGCAATTATTACTCCTTACCTTTAATCAATTTAGCCTTAGTTATAAGCATAAATAATGAAATCAAAACAATAATCATGACTACTTATAACATACTTTTACTGTATGTGTATTTTAATTTTCTTTATAATAACTATATATATATTCTAATTAGTATTGATAACCATCTATAATACTACAACTAAGCACATAATAAGAATGAAATACCATAAAACACGTAATTTTATTATAAAACCTAAATAGAAAACAAAATTGAACTAGAATAGGATTGAAAATTTTGGCTTTTATCATCCAATCAAAACCGACGAGACAACAACCTTATAATTTTGAATCATTCAATATTACTAAATCAACAATGCAAGAATAAAGAAGAAAGGACTCAGGACCTCATAAGGGTAAGAGGGGAACCAACATCAAAAGAGATGCCTTCATCAAACCATCAACAAGAACAATTCATCAATATCAAATAAAGGGATTCAATAAGCCTGTATCGGAACCCTAGTAACCCATCCCCGCATACAAACATATACATAACTGCAAGCACCATACCTAGTCCATACATAAAACAGGCGCTAGGACTCATACTAGCACAAGCCTGGGTGGATCCTGACTCATATAAGCACTATATATAGGATAAGATTTCCCACCATGACAAGGACAAAAAGGTCAAGGCCGATAAGGGAAAATCAGGAAATTCCCACCTGATAGCTCCAACTCCCAGGAGCGGAGTAGACCGTTTAGCCGGATGCACACAAAGACCGAAACGTAACCTGATAAAGGCTACAATCACAAAGTGAACGGAACGGACAAACAATTAACGATGGACAGACCGGGCCGCGCGGCTAACTGTCCGAAAAATAAGCCTACAACCTATGTCTTCACTGTGGCCTGGAAGACCCAAGATTAAAACGAGATCCTTTGGAAAGGCGGTCAAAATTAAAAACCAAACATTGTCAAAGCGGTGATAAATGTCAAAATTAGGTGACATACACCTAGAGATTGATTTCTTTTTTTAGAACCATATAAGTACGCTAAGTAAGCAAAATTCAACCTCATCAAAATATATTCAAAATTCACAACTCAGGAACATTTGGATAATTGAATAGGTGGCTAACACATCATTGGTATAGGGACACTCGTAGGAAAAACTGGTTAAATTTGACAATAATTCACCTGAGATAAAGTTAGGTGAATTTAGACATTGGGGACTTTAGTAGGCGGGAGTTGAGGCGGAAGGCCGGTACGCTCTGTTACAATACGCAGCCAACCAAAGGGTCTTAAGGTTAGCAAATAAAGGTCAGCACCACAACCAAAAGCCCAGCCCTAGGGCTAAGCGCCTCCCTAGATAGCAATGTTATCGAAAGGTAACATCCGGCCAAGGCGGTGAGCCACCAGGGGGGTTAATAGGCCCACGCGCCGGGGCAAAAGTGTCTAGCACTGAGACACGGGTGAGCCCTGCCTCGGAAGGAGGGGAGGCCACTAACCCTTTTCATGGCTTTAATCAGTCATAATACACGAGAGTGGACACATGACTATAATGAAAGATCAGATCAGATTATGGCTGCAAGCGACATATACCCACTCGCTTACAGCGTTCAAGAACGTTACAACCAAGTTAAACAACGCATTAATCAGAAATGACAACTTACATGGAACACCTCCAATAAAATAGGACACCTATTCCAATTACAAGAAGAAATCACCAGGAAAATCAATGTCCTAAAAGATATGGAAGTAATAGACGTAAGAACCAACAACCACCTTATGACATGGAAAACTTTACTAAAGGACAGCTTTGGAAAATACCTATATAAAAAAAACAACGCTACCACAACAACTGCCCGTATTGCCCAGTCCCGGAAACACTGGATCACATCTTCAACACATGCCCCAGATAACAAACTCAACGCAACAACCTCAGTGAATACTTAAAGAGGATATGATCACCTACATCGTACCCAGAACTACTGGACAGAAAACAGAATGTCAACCTAGAAGCCACGTACAAAAGAATATCTTATCTAAAACAGATAAACAAGTACGGGAAAATATACGCACAGCAGCGGGGAAATACAACTCACGTGAAGAAATCTAGATGTACATCAGACATACAAACCACCCAACACCACAATGCCCACATACAACACTAACATTAACTGAACTAATAACTATCAACTAAACATTCACAAATATCTCCCGGGCGAATTAGGCTTTACAACACCAAAGCTAAGGAATAAGAGTAAGTAACACCAAATGAGGATAAGGATTAAGACATCACAAATCACAAAAATACATTAAAAAAAACAACGAGGAAACCAAACCTATCAGAAAACCAAACATGAACACGTCAAGATTAATAATGGATACATGGTAAGCAAAGCAACTTAAAGAATAAGGACTATGGCAAACGCCAGCTATAAAGCAAGTCCCCAACCCGAATCTACAAGAATTAAATGAAAAGAGCACCAGGACAGCAGGACCATGGCAATAACTGCCAATCCAAACTGCGCGTCCACAAAACAGCTAATAGGACTATGGTAAACGCCGGCTAAAAAGCAAGTCCCAACCTAACCTAAAAACACAACGAAAATGGAAAACTAGGAAAACACATGAGCACTAGCAACAATTTGAGAGTCAATGATACCAAGAACAACAAAGAAAACAGGAGTATGGCAACAACTGACCCGCTAAAAGGGAGTCCTTAAGAAACAATTCATAAGAGTACCAGCATCGGCAACTAGACTATGGCAACACGGGCAAAGCTAAAATACGAGTCATAAAAGGAAAATGACCACAAACACTAGGAAATGAAAGAACCGTTACCAACAAAAGAGGGTACACAGAGCCACAGTTGGTCAGCAACAGGTGCAAACAACAAAAGAACACAATTAATGGCTTAAGCAACAATGTAGAATTATAAACTCTGTACATAGCATGCGATAGATTAAAACAACACTACCATATCACCGCTCAATCAAACAATTAAAAACACAAACCAATAAAAGCAACCACTCACACAAGTAGTAGAGGGAAATGAGAGTTTTGGCTCACTTCATTTTTTTTACCCTCCAAACAAGTATAAATTAAATGAGGGTTTCCAAAACAGGGAAATGAGGGTTTTGGCCCACCCCCACCCCTCCCACACATATTAGAACGTTTCAGTTAACAAGGTGGAAATTAAACTAGCATTAGAATGAAAATGATATTATTTTAGTTATATTATATCTTAAGTTTAGATAAAATTATACGTTACTCATATTTTCTTTGATATTTTTTTTTCATACTTGCTAACCCTCATTGGTAGAATATCTGTTGACATATTGTCAATAATACGAAATTCACGTAATAAATCATCCATATTATATTTAACTCCTCGTAGGTAAGACCGGATCTGATCAAGTAGTTTCTTGTATGTTTTAATTGACGTTAAACATCCGTGCTTTTTTATCAAAAGTCTTGGTTCTACTTTTTTACACGCCGCTGTCAGTGAAACACCAATACCAGATATGATTAACAAAAATGGATTTAATGATACCCCACTTGAAATTATACCAGAACTGGTCATTAACAAGGGTAGATATGATATTACTCGAAGGATTTTGTTGTAGTATTTGTAACATTTTTTAACACACCAAAGTTTTTTTATGATAGTATTTATAGAATTGTATTAGTGCGTCCACATCCTGTTCTGGAATATCTTTTGAAATGTGATTAAAATCAATTATACTTCTTTTCATTATAATATTTGTTTACATAGTTATGATAAATCAGCTACAAATTCCAAACACCACGATTAAAACCTATAAAATTTTTATCAGTTGGTTCAAGTGTAAATTTCTCCTCAGAATTTTTGTTTAATATTACATATAATATTCCAAATAAGTCATTATTTAAATAACGCCATGGAAGTGTGGTAAATATTATTTTAAACTTTACACCGCTAAACACTGACAATCTATACATACCAGTAACTTCTGCAGTGTATTTTAAAGAATCATTTTCCTTCGTCCATGTACCAGACCCAGTTGCAACAGTATACATAATATTTTTAATCTGTTTGTGAGGAATTTTAATCATATTCGTTTTCTCAACAATATTAGGAATTCCACTAATAATATCATTGCGTTTTGTGTTAATATCATTGAGATTTGTGTTAATATTAGCGAGTGTAATGCTAACATTTGATGGATTTCCAAAAAAATCATCTCTAATTTTGTTTATGTTTCTGCGAAAATTTAAAAATGTGTTCACGTGACCGGTAAATTCATTTTTGAGCGCTGTTATTTCATTACTGATTGGAACGTCCTGATCATCAACATATTTCTTAGTGACAGCATCCCCATCCTCAGTTGGGTTTCCAAGATCTGTAATCTTGTTTTGTGTCATAACAATATTCCCACTTGGATTTCGTACAACTACATCTGACAGTTTTACGTTACTCGTCTTTAATCGTCCTTCTTTGTCCTGGAAAATGACGACTTCATCTGGATCTACGCTGGTAAGATTTAGTAAATTATTGATTTCATTTTTGAGCCGATCAAGAGTTGCATATTTGGATAAGTCACCTGTGGATAAATCTCCTAATAATGTTGTAAATTTTGTATAGTAGTTCATTATTTACTATCCTAGATAAAATTATCAACACTAGTTTAATATTATATAAAATGGCAAAATCGTCGATATTAAACTTTGATACAGAGAGACTAGTGAAGCATAAACATAACAATGAACTTCCTGATTGTCATTATCTTATTGTTGGGCGAACTGGATCAGGAAAAAACAAATTTGCTAATGAACTTGCTTCTTGGTGATAATTTTAACTACGACAGAGTTTATATTTACACAATCAATCCACAGCAAGATAAGTATGAGTTATTAAGCGAATATAATAACAAGCTTCGTGATGATCTTAAAGCTGGTGAAGATTTTTTTTATAATTAGGCAGCCAGAAGATCTTATTCCAGTTAATCAACTTGATGCAGATGAACATAAGATAGTAGTTTTTGACGATATTCCTCTAAATAACATGGAGATGAATAAAATAAGATCATATTTCTCACTGTCACGTAACAAACAGTGTAATTCTGTTTATCTCGCTCAAGGATTTTATAATGTTGATAGATTTATTAGGCGAAATATGGGTTGTTTTTTTTTATTTCCAGGACTGGATAATGTTGACGTTAGAAATATTGCAAGCGAGCAATGCGGTGGCGTGACAAAAGATAAGTTTATTGAACTTTACCGTAATGCTACAAAAGATAAATTTAACTTTTTCTTGTTTGATAAACTTACAAATGATCCAACTAAAATGTTTCGCTGTTGTATTGACACTTACTTACAGTAAAGCGTTTCAATTTTATAAAATTTATAATTATAATAATGGACAAACGAGCAAGATACAGACAACACATAGAAGATCTAAAAAAAACTTGCTCAATCTCAGGCATCACTTAAGCAAAAAAGTACAAGAAGCACGACGTGGGCAAGTAACTGCTACAGAAGCAACAGCTACAATTTTCAAGCCGGTTACTGAAGCACTATTAAGTAAACAACCTGAAACTAAACCACTATCAGAAGAAGAACTTAAACAACTGCAGGAAAAAGGCTTGGTTGGAATTGTTAGAGAACAACAAGAAGCAGCTGCTGCAAAACTTGTTACTAGATCTGATGAAGAAAAAAGAAAAACAATTGAGGCCCTTACAGCAAATAAAGCTGATCCTGCGGCTAGACAAGCTGAAACAGATCGATTGATAAACAATCCGCTGGAACTTGAGCGAAGATTAGCAGAGTTAACAACGCAAGGAATAACAAATATTATAACAAATTTATCAGGAGACATAAAAGATATCAAAGAGGAGCAACAAAGAGTCGGTGAGCTTACTGTAAAGTTTATGGAAGTTGGAGATCAAAGATTTCATTTTATAAAAAGAGCAAATGATGAGATAAAAGGTAGTGAATATGATGATTTTTTAAACAAAGAAAATATAAGGGGTATTGATGATATAAGCAAGTGGACTGATGTAGAATATCAAGAATTACTCGATAGATTAGATGTAATATTTAATGACGGAGTTACTGCTAAAGATGAAATAAACACGGTTACAGAAATTGATGATATGCTTCCATTTTATAATAGAATGAGAAACAGTGTCATTGCTCTCACGTTTAAAAAAAACAGCAGAAAATAGTAGAGCAAAACCTTTTGGTAGTGGGTGGAGTTTTAGAAGGAAATTTTTTACTTTTGATAAATCTCGTATACAAAAAAGTAGAGTAAGAACAGGAACTGGTGTAAAGGCATTTACTTCAAATACTGAAATGATAGGTAGATTAATGTTATTAATATCATCAAAGGAAGCTGGGAATGTTAGTGTTGAACTTGATAATGAAATCATTGACATACTTGATCATCTAAGATCGAGTGAATTATTAACATCTGACGAATATGAAACTTACACCGCGACTTAATTTTGTAAAATGATATAATATTAAAGGAATGCAAACAACATTATTACTAAACTCTAGTGAGTCTGCGATAGATAGCGCAAATTTTTCAGTAAATTATATTCCACCTATCCAACTAGATCCTACAAAACAATATGAAATTGGATTAATTTCTTGTACTTGCTGGAATGCTATACCTAACGTGAAAAATTATGTTAACGATGAAATGTATTTTACTATGATTACAACATCTCCAATATCTACAACAAAAAAAATAAAAATTCCGCAAGGAGCTTATAATATTACTGATCTAAACAAGACAATCAAAGAGCTCATAACAAAAGCTGATGGTGTGGCTGATAATTTTGAATTAGCAGCAAATTATAACACATTACGAACTAGGATAACTTTGAAAAATATAGCAATCAATCTTGAACCAAGAGAAAGAAGTATTGCACAACTGTTAGGATTTACTGAAAAAACTTACACTGCACTTGATCAGCCTATTACATATGACAGTGAACTGCCAGCAAATATAACAGAAGTAAATACAATATTAGTAAATTGTTCTATTGCTTCTGGTTCTTATACATCAAAAGGTAGCAAAGGTCAAACGATTTACAGTTTCTCACCAGAAGTCCCGCCAGGTTCTCTCATGCAAATAACTCCACAACATATTATATATTATCCTTTAAACGTTGAAAATCAAATATCAAGTATAATAATGCAGTTGACAGATCAATCAGGAAAACAGTTACATGTTAGTAATGAAGTTGTAACTTATTATTTACATCTACGCGAGCAAAAGTAAAAATTATGCAACATCAAAAATAATGAAACAAAGAAAAAAAGTTTATCGAAGAAAAATAGTAGGAGGATTTTTTGGAAATATATTCACTAAAGTTTTTGAAAATATTCCAGGTATAGCACGTAAAGTTGCACCAATTGTTATTGACGCTGGTAAAGCGTTTGCAACTGGGGCTGCATCTGCCGCTGGGACTGCGGTGGGACAAAAAATAGCTAATAAAATAAAAGGTGATCCACCGACTGCATCTGAAATAAAACAAGTTATCTCAGAAATAACTCCAACAAAAGAAACTCAAAAAGCTATGATAACAACAACAAAAAATTATTATCACCAAAGGGCGAGCAGATCATACAAAAATTAATATCTAAAGTAACAATGCCGCAATAAAATTTTAAATAATCTAATAAAATAAAATGTCTGTTAAAAATTATCTCGAGTTAACAGAAACTTATGACATCGACAACGATGTGACAGAATTCGAGTTTGTTGAGTACCTTGATGAAAATTCTAACGAACCAAATAAAGCTGGTATTAGAACCTTTAACACCAGAGACGAAGATGTATTTCTACTGCCACATAAAGCTATGTTAGAAGTTCGTGGTCAGATTATGACAGTAGCCAATCCACCTGCTGCAATTGCAGTTGGAACAGAAGTAGCTCTTATAATAACGGCTGGTGTTTATTCAAAAGTGCTAGATATCAACTGGCCAATCAAACTATAGAAGATATTTCGAGTCATCTACAAGTTGCAAGTACAATTTTGAATATTATTTCGTTTTCCGACGATTACTCGAGATCAACTGCAACTAATATGATGTGGTTTAAAGATACTGGACGGGGTATAGCTGAATCAACAGAATTTCTAAAGAGAGGCGCTATAGTACACGGAGCTAATGCTGATGCAAATGCTGGAATTGTGAGAGATTTTCTCATTGCTAATGCAGACGCGCTAGGTATTGCCGCACCTGTTGCAGCTGCTGATGCAGACGCTACAAGAGTTTCTCTTATAACAGCTTTTAATAATCTAAATATAACACCACCAGCTGCAGATGCAAACGGTACTGCGATGTTAAATTTGCTTCTTAACACACTTGACGTGAGAAATCCACGCTATAACGATGGTTTTGCTAGGCGAAGAAAACTTGCAGCAGGATCACGTCAAATTACAATGATGCTTCCGCTAAGCACAATTTTCGGCTTTTGTCGCGATCATGATAAAGTATTTCGCGGAGTAAAACATACTCTTATTTTAGATCGAGCAGACCAAAACGATTGCTTGTTTAGATCTGGAGGGGTTGATGTACAGTTTATCATAAACAAACTTGCTTTGTGGATGCCACGTATAACACCATCAATCACTAAAATGTCAGAACTAAATAATACGCTTGATAAACATACAAACAGAATTTATTTTAAGCAGCATAAGATATATCAGACAGCGGTTCCAAATACTACCGACTACACATGGAGGGTCACAACAACATCAAGCGAACAACTGCCGAGAAATATCTTTGTCGTATTTCAACAGCAAAACCGACGAGGTAACCACAACAAAATAATGCAATATTTAATCACTCTGATGTCAGATGAATATACGCTACATTAAATTCAAAGCAATATCCAGAACGAGCTATCGAGTGTAATTTTGCTGATGACGTTAATAAAAATATTTCTCGACCGTACATGTACCTGCTTGACGCAATGCAAAAATATCAAGATGTTGAAGATGGATCTCAAATATCAGCAGAGGAATTTTCGTACACTTTATCCTATATTGCATTTTGATGTTAGGAAACATAACGAGCGAGCTGTCGACTGCACAGCGGATGGTGAAATTAGCTGGACACTTGGAGAGGTTCCAATACAACCGTTGTACGTATACGCATTAGTGATTAGCGATAGATTTATCACGGTAGAGGAGGTAAAATGACAGTTCAAGTTTAATCTACAGTTGTTATATAAAATGGCAAAATATATTTATAAAGAAGTATATATTTGACCGATGGCCAAGTTAAAAAATTAGTAGCTGCTATTGCAAAGCGAGAACAGGTATCATTAAAAATCATCCTAATATTTCTGATAGTATTTTAACAACATTAATGCTAACAAACAATCAAGTAAAAAAGTATGCTCGTAAAAAAAACTTTTGTTTTAAATTTGAGTGCTGCACAAATGACAGCGATGGCAAAAAATTTGAAGGTGGTTTTCTTGGTCCAGCATTATCAGTATTACTAGTACAATAATACCTAAAATTTTACCATGTCTTAGGCACATTAGGACTAGCAGCAGCGTCTGGAGCAATATCTGGCGCAACGAAGAAAGCAGTCGCAGGTAATGGTATCATTCGTGGAAGTGGAATAAAAAAAATTGTAAATTTTATTGTAAATATAATATATTATAATGCCACAAAAGAAAAAGAAATCGCCAACAACAAAAAAAAAAAGAAAACAACAAAAACAAAATCGCCAACACAAAATGCAAATGTATATGCAATCAAACAAAACAAGGAGGAATTATTCCAATCGCTCCACTTTTGGCGGGATTAGCGGTAAGTCTGCTGCCAAATCTTTTAGGAATCGGACGTGGTCTAATATTACCGGGAACTCGACCACCCCGTTGAGTAATTTTGATATCATTGATAAGTTAAAAGCGGTTCCTGGGATTTCACGGAGTTTATTCTAAAGATGAGCTCGCAGCAATAAAATCACCATCAGCTGTAAGTTCGTGTGTGTTATTAATATACAAGATTTTAATGACGGATCCGGCACGCATTGGGTAGCAGTTTATAATAATAATTAATTTCGACTCGTTTGTACTTCCTCCAAGCGATGTAATGAAAAAGTATATTAACAAAAAATTTAACAAGATATATTATACATCAAATCAACTCCAACCTGTTGGAACGTCTGCTTGGGATATTATTGTATTATGTTTATCCAACAGATGAGCAGAAATCTAACTTTTTAAAATTTATTTTACAGTTTGACAAGCATCCTTCTCACGCTAATGATGAGATCGCAATTAATTTTATCTAAACTTATAAGTATAATAATGTCAACATACTGTCTCAAGTGTAGAACTAAAACAGAAAAAATTAATGAAACAACAGAAAAAAAAAAAAAACAACAGGATAATATTAAAAAGTTTTTGTGTAGTCTGTGGAAAAAGAAAAAATATGTTTTTAAAGAAAGGGTCCCCAGCGACAGTATCCTCAGAGATGTCGCCAGCGAAAAATTCGCTCGTCTGGCTTATTAATATTATTTTAGTCGACGATTTAAAAATATAGAATGATATGCAACTGTGATTCTGACAGAGATTTGTGTCTTGAACAAAATAAAATTGTCGCATACTGTCAATGTTGTTACAACAGAGAAATAATAGGGTCAGGTATAGATATACATAAAATTATTGGAAAATTACCAAAACCAAAAGGCGGTTGGACATTGCCAGGTCATCGGTATATTGGTCCGTGGAATCCGCTAGATCAACAACTAGATGAAAACGACAATCCGTTGCCAGGCCAAAAGCGTTATAATCAAGTGGATGCAATAGCAATGCGTCATGATATCTGTTATCGTGATCATGAAAACTCGAAATCAGATTGTGATAAAATGTTAGACGAATTACGTGATATAGAGCCAACAAATCTACGAGAACGTTTTGATAGAAAATTTGTTCAGGGAATGATTGGAGCAAAATATAAACTTGGACTCGGAGAGTCTCGACTTGGAAAAAAAGTATACGATGATCTTGCAGTCGAGCTGCACAGACCTAAAAAAAAAGTTCCCACGACGTAAAGTTGTCGCTAATGGTGTAGATGATATCTGGGCAATAGATTTGGTGGATGTATCTAATCTAACTCAGTTTAATGTTGGCGCTGATGGCGCTCCAAAAAAGGTATTGTTTAATGTTATAGATGTTTTTAAGCAAATATGCTTTCAGTGTACCTGTTTCGGATAAGAAAGGGACTTCAATGACTGATGCGCTAAGACAAATAATAACGAGTGTAGAAAGAAAACCAAATCAATTCTGGCCTGAGCATGGATCCGCGTTTGTTATCAAAATGTGTGTACAGTTTCTAGAACAAATAAATTAAAAAAAATATACGTTACAGGAAACGAGGGTAAAAGCGTTGTTGTCGAGAGATTTAATCGCACGCTAACGAAAAACACAAACTGTATGACAGCTAAAACACCAACAGGTTCATCAATGACCTTTCTCAAATTCGTAGGTGAATATAATAACACGAAATCGAACCATTCAAATGACACCTAAAAATTTGTTAAAAATCCGATATTAGCAATCGAAAAATGTATCTAATATCGTTTCGTACAGTAAAATTTAAGGTCTGGTGATAAAAGTTGAGAATTTCTTATGAATAACATTATATGCATAATCTGCTTTTGGGATCCAACTGGAGAGAAGAAATTGATGTGATTGGGTATACGCCATTTCGACTAGGTATTTTAACCCACGTCCTGTTTTTCGATGTTCTTTTTTCTAAACTTTCTCGATAACAAAAACATCCTGCTCAGTTTCTGTAGTTCTTGTTCAAAAAACTAAACTACGATCGGTTTCCCTGCCAGGATCTTTTGTTAAAATCGTACGTTACAGTATTTGTGAAAAAAGTACCTTATCAACTACAAATACTTCTTCGCTCCAGTTTGGCGTAAATCCTTTTGCAAAAATACCTTTTTTTGTAAAATAAATACTAACTTTATCACCAAACTTAAATTTATGTTTGCGGTTACATGTTTTCATTTGTAATATTGGATTTTTTTATAGCTTTTTTAGGTGTCATTTGATGATGGTTCGATGTTTTCGTGTTATTATATTCACTTACGATTTGTGAAAGGTCATCGATGTGATTACCTGTTGGTGTTTTTAGCTGTCATATGTTTGTGTAATTTCTCGTTTAGCGTGCGATTAAATCTCTCAACACAACGCTTTTACTACCTTCGTTTCTGTAAACATATTTTTTTATATTATTTTGTTCTAGAAACTGCTCAAACTTTTTGTTAAAAAAACTCAGATCCGTGATCAGTCCAGATTTTATTTGGTTTTCTTTTTACACTCATTATTATTTGTTTTAGCGCATCAGTCATTGAAGTTCCTGTCTTATCCGAAACAGTTACACTGAAAGCATATTTGCTAAAAACATCTATAACATTAAACAAATACCTTTTTGGAGCGCCATCAGCGCCAACATTAAACTGAGCTAGATTAGATACATCCACCAAATCTATTGCCCAGATATCATCTACACCATTAGCGACAACTTTACGTCGTGGGAACTTTTTTTTTTTAGGTCTGTGCAGCTCGACTGCAAGATCATCGTATACTTTTTTTCCGAGTCGAGACTCTCCGAGTCCAAGTTTATATTTTGCTCCAATCATTCCCTGAACAAATTTTCTATCAAAACGTTCTCGTAGATTTGTTGGCTTCATATCACGTAATTCGTCTAACATTACTTTATCACAATCTGATTTCGAGTTTTCATGATCACGATAACAGATATCATGACGCATTGCTATTGCATCCACTTGATTATAAGGCTTTTGGCCTGGCAACGGATTGTCGTTTTCATCTAGTTGTTGATCTAGCGGATTCCACGGACCAGTATACCGATGACCTGGCAATGTCCAACCGCCTTTTGGTTTTGGTAATTTTCCAATAATTTTATGTATATCTATACCTGACCCTATTATTTCTCTGTTGTAACAACATTGACAGTATGCGACAATTTTATTTTGTTCAAGACACAAATCTCTGTCAGAATCACAGTTGCATATCATTCTATATTTTTAATCGTCGACTAAAATAATATTAGGGTAGCCAGAGACGAGCGAATTTTTCGCTGGCGACATCTCTGAGGATACTGTCGCTGGGGACCCTTTCTTTAAAAACATATTTTTTCTTTTTCCACAGACTACACAAAAACTTTTTAATATTATCCTGTTGTTTTTGTTTTTTCTGTTGTTTCATTAATATTTTCTGTTTTAGTTCTACACTTGAGACAGTATGTTGACATTATTATACTTATAAGTTTAGATAAAATTAATTGCGATCTCATCATTAACGTGAGAAGGATGCTTGTCAAACTGTAAAATAAATTTTAAAAAGTTAAGATTTCTGCTCATCTGTTGGATAAACATAATACAATAATATCCACAAGCAGACGTTCCAACAGGTTGGAGTTGATTTGATGAATAATATATCTTGTTAAATTTTTTGTTCATATACTTTTTCATTACATCGCTTGGAGGAAGTCCAAACGAGTCGAAATAATTATTATTATAAACTGCTACCCAATGCGTGCCGGATCCGTCATTAAAATCTTGTATATTAATAACACACGAACTTACAGCTGATGGTGATTTTATTGCTGCGAGCTCATCTTTAGAATAAACTCCGTGAAATCCAGGAACCGCTTTTAACTTATCAATGATATCAAAATTACTCAACGGGGTGGTCGAGTTCCCGGTAATATTAGACCACGTCCGATTCCTAAAAGATTTGGCAGCAGACTTACCGCTAGTCCCGCCAAAAGTGGAGCGATTGGAATAATTCCTCCTTGTTTTGTTTGATTGCATATACATTTGCATTTTGGTGTTGGCGATTTTGTTTTTGTTGTTTTCTTTTTTTGTTGTTGGCGATTTCTTTTTCTTTTGTGGCATTATAATATATTATTTACATAAAATTTACAATTTTTTTTATTCCACTTCCACGAATGATACCATTACCTGCGACTGCTTTCTTCGTTGCGCCAGATATTGCTCCAGACGCTGCTGCTAGTCCTAATGTGCCTAAGACTGGTAAAATTTTAGGTATTATTGTACTAGTTAATACTGATAATGCTGGACCAAGAAAACCACCTTCTTTTGCCATCGCTGTCATTTGTGCAGCACTTAAATTTAAAACAAAAGTTTTTTTTTTACGATCATACTTTTTTACTTGATTTTTTTGTTAGCATTAATTTTGTTGAAATACTATCAGAAATATTAGGATTGATTTTTAATGATACCTGTTCTCGCTTTGCAATAGCAGCTACTAATTTTTTAACTTGGCCATCGGTCAAATATACTTCTTTTATAATATATTTTGCCATTTTATATAACAACTGTAGATTAAACTTGAACTGTCATTTTACCTCTACCGTGATAAATCTATCGCTAATCACTAATGCGTATACGTACAACGGTTCTATTGGAACCTCTCCAAGTGTCCAGGTAATTTCA
Organism: Potamilus streckersoni; assembly: GCA_016746295.1. Classification (NCBI taxonomy): domain Eukaryota; kingdom Metazoa; phylum Mollusca; class Bivalvia; order Unionida; family Unionidae; genus Potamilus; species Potamilus streckersoni. Next base: position 2,014,418 of record JAEAOA010001311.1, read on the forward strand.
ATATCCGCTGTGCTGTCTACAGCTCGCTCGTTATGTTTACTAACATCAAAATGAAATATAGGATAAAGTGTACGAAATTCCTCTGCTGATATTTGAGATCCATCTTCAACATCTTGATATTTTTGCATTGCGTCAAGCAGGTACATGTACGGTCGAGAAATATTTTTATTAACGTCATCAGCAAAATTACACTCGATAGCTCGTTCTGGATATTGCTTTGAATTTAATGTAGCGTATATTCATCTGACATCAGAGTGATTAAATATTGCATTATTTTGTTGTGGTTACCTCGTCGGTTTTGCTGTTGAAATACGACAAAGATATTTCTCGGCAGTTGTTCGCTTGATGTTGTTGTGACCCTCCATGTGTAGTCGGTAGTATTTGGAACCGCTGTCTGATATATCTTATGCTGCTTAAAATAAATTCTGTTTGTATGTTTATCAAGCGTATTATTTAGTTCTGACATTTTAGTGATTGATGGTGTTATACGTGGCATCCACAAAGCAAGTTTGTTTATGATAAACTGTACATCAACCCCTCCAGATCTAAACAAGCAATCGTTTTGGTCTGCTCGATCTAAAATAAGAGTATGTTTTACTCCGCGAAATACTTTATCATGATCGCGACAAAAGCCGAAAATTGTGCTTAGCGGAAGCATCATTGTAATTTGACGTGATCCTGCTGCAAGTTTTCTTCGCCTAGCAAAACCATCGTTATAGCGTGGATTTCTCACGTCAAGGGTGTTAAGAAGCAAATTTAACATCGCAGTACCGTTTGCATCTGCAGCTGGTGGTGTTATATTTAGATTATTAAAAGCTGTTATAAGAGAAACTCTTGTAGCGTCTGCATCAGCAGCTGCAACAGGTGCGGCAATACCTAGCGCGTCTGCATTAGCAATGAGAAAATCTCTCACAATTCCAGCATTTGCATCAGCATTAGCTCCGTGTACTATAGCGCCTCTCTTTAGAAATTCTGTTGATTCAGCTATACCCCGTCCAGTATCTTTAAACCACATCATATTAGTTGAAGTTGATCTCGAATGATCGTCGGAAAACGAAATAATATTCAAAATTGTACTTGCAACTTGTAGATGACTCGAAATATCTTCTATAGTTTGATTGGCCAGTTGATATCTAGCACTTTTGAATAAACACCAGCCGTTATTTATAAGAGCTACTTCTGTTCCAACTGCAATTGCAGCAGGTGGATTGGCTACTGTCATAATCTGACCACGAACTTCTAACATAGCTTTATGTGGCAGTAGAAATACATCTTCGTCTCTGGTGTTAAAGGTTCTAATACCAGCTTTATTTGGTTCGTTAGAATTTTCATCAAGGTACTCAACAAACTCGAATTCTGTCACATCGTTGTCGATGTCATAAGTTTCTGTTAACTCGAGATAATTTTTAACAGACATTTTATTTTATTAGATTATTTAAAATTTTATTGCGGCATTGTTACTTTAGATATTAATTTTTGTATGATCTGCTCGCCCTTTGGTGATAATAATTTTTTGTTGTTGTTATCATAGCTTTTTGAGTTTCTTTTGTTGGAGTTATTTCTGAGATAACTTGTTTTATTTCAGATGCAGTCGGTGGATCACCTTTTATTTTATTAGCTATTTTTTGTCCCACCGCAGTCCCAGCGGCAGATGCAGCCCCAGTTGCAAACGCTTTACCAGCGTCAATAACAATTGGTGCAACTTTACGTGCTATACCTGGAATATTTTCAAAAACTTTAGTGAATATATTTCCAAAAAATCCTCCTACTATTTTTCTTCGATAAACTTTTTTCTTTGTTTCATTATATTTGATGTTGCATAATTTTTACTTTTGCTCGCGTAGATGTAAATAATAAGTTACAACTTCATTACTAACATGTAACTGTTTTCCTGATTGATCTGTCAACTGCATTATTATACTTGATATTTGATTTTCAACGTTTAAAGGATAATATATAATATGTTGTGGAGTTATTTGCATGAGAGAACCTGGCGGGACTTCTGGTGAGAAACTGTAAATCGTTTGACCTTTGCTACCTTTTGATGTATAAGAACCAGAAGCAATAGAACAATTTACTAATATTGTATTTACTTCTGTTATTTTGCTGGCAGTTCACTGTCATATGTAATAGGCTGATCAAGTGCAGTGTAAGTTTTTTCAGTAAATCCTAACAGTTGTGCAATTACTTCTTTCTCTGGTTCAAGATTGATTGCTATATTTTTCAAAGTTATCCTAGTTTGTAATGTGTTATAATTTGCTGCTAATTCAAAATTATCAGCCACACCATCAGCTTTTGTTATGAGTTCTTTGATTGTCTTGCTTAGATCAGTAATATTATAAGCTCCTTGCGGAATTTTTATTTTTTTTGTTGTAGATATTGGAGATGTTGTAATCATAGTAAAATACATTTCATCGTTAACATAATTTTTCACGTTAGGTATAGCATTCCAGCAAGTACAAGAAATTAATCCAATTTCATATTGTTTTGTAGGATCTAGTTGGATAGGTGGAATATAATTTACTGAAAAATTTGCGCTATCTATCGCAGACTCACTAGAGTTTAGTAATAATGTTGTTTGCATTCCTTTAATATTATATCATTTTACAAAATTAAGTCGCGGTGTAAAGTTTCATATTCGTCAGATGTTAATAATTCACTCGATCTTAGATGATCAAGTATGTCAATGATTTCATTATCAAGTTCAACACTAACATTCCCAGCTTCCTTTGATGATATTAATAACATTAATCTACCTATCATTTCAGTATTTGAAGTAAATACCTTTACACCAGTTCCTGTTCTTACTCTACATTTTTGTATACGAGATTTATCAAAAGTAAAAAAATTTCCTTCTAAAACTCCACCCACTACCAAAAGGTTTTGCTCTACTATTTTCTGCTGTTTTTTTAAACGTGAGAGCAATGACACTGTTTCTCATTCTATTATAAAATGGAAGCATATCATCAATTTCTGTAACCGTGTTTATTTCATCTTTAGCAGTAACTCCGTCATTAAATATTACATCTAATCTATCGAGTAATTCTTGATATTCTACATCAGACCACTTGCTTATATCATCAATACCCTTATATTTTCTTTGTTTAAAAAATCATCATATTCACTACCTTTTATCTCATCATTTGCTCTTTTTATAAAATGAAATCTTTGATCTCCAACTTCCATAAACTTTACAGTAAGCTCACCGACTCTTTGTTGCTCCTCTTTGATATCTTTTATGTCTCCTGATAAATTTGTTATAATATTTGTTATTCCTTGCGTTGTTAACTCTGCTAATCTTCGCTCAAGTTCCAGCGGATTGTTTATCAATCGATCTGTTTCAGCTTGTCTAGCCGCAGGATCAGCTTTATTTGCTGTAAGGGCCTCAATTAGTTTTCTTTTTTCTTCATCAGATCTAGTAACAAGTTTTGCAGCAGCTGCTTCTTGTTGTTCTCTAACAATTCCAACCAAGCCTTTTTCCTGCAGTTGTTTAAGTTCTTCTTCTGATAGTGGTTTAGTTTCAGGTTGTTTACTTAATAGTGCTTCAGTAACCGGCTTGAAAATTGTAGCTGTTGCTTCTGTAGCAGTTACTTGCCCACGTCGTGCTTCTTGTACTTTTTGCTTAAGTGATGCCTGAGATTGAGCAAGTTTTTTTTAGATCTTCTATGTGTTGTCTGTATCTTGCTCGTTTGTCCATTATTATAATTATAAATTTTATAAAATTGAAACGCTTTACTGTAAGTAAGTGTCAATACAACAGCGAAACATTTTAGTTGGATCATTTGTAAGTTTATCAAACAAGAAAAAGTTAAATTTATCTTTTGTAGCATTACGGTAAAGTTCAATAAACTTATCTTTTGTCACGCCACCGCATTGCTCGCTTGCAATATTTCTAACGTCAACATTATCCAGTCCTGGAAATAAAAAAAAACAACCCATATTTCGCCTAATAAATCTATCAACATTATAAAATCCTTGAGCGAGATAAACAGAATTACACTGTTTGTTACGTGACAGTGAGAAATATGATCTTATTTTATTCATCTCCATGTTATTTAGAGGAATATCGTCAAAAACTACTATCTTATGTTCATCTGCATCAAGTTGATTAACTGGAATAAGATCTTCTGGCTGCCTAATTATAAAAAAAATCTTCACCAGCTTTAAGATCATCACGAAGCTTGTTATTATATTCGCTTAATAACTCATACTTATCTTGCTGTGGATTGATTGTGTAAATATAAACTCTGTCGTAGTTAAAATTATCACCAAGAAGCAAGTTCATTAGCAAATTTGTTTTTCCTTATCCAGTTCGCCCAACAATAAGATAATGACAATCAGGAAGTTCATTGTTATGTTTATGCTTCACTAGTCTCTCTGTATCAAAGTTTAATATCGACGATTTTGCCATTTTATATAATATTAAACTAGTGTTGATAATTTTATCTAGGATAGTAAATAATGAACTACTATACAAAATTTACAACATTATTAGGAGATTTATCCACAGGTGACTTATCCAAATATGCAACTCTTGATCGGCTCAAAAATGAAATCAATAATTTACTAAATCTTACCAGCGTAGATCCAGATGAAGTCGTCATTTTCCAGGACAAAGAAGGACGATTAAAGACGAGTAACGTAAAACTGTCAGATGTAGTTGTACGAAATCCAAGTGGGAATATTGTTATGACACAAAACAAGATTACAGATCTTGGAAACCCAACTGAGGATGGGGATGCTGTCACTTAGAAATATGTTGATGATCAGGACGTTCCAATCAGTAATGAAATAACAGCGCTCAAAAATGAATTTACCGGTCACGTGAACACATTTTTAAATTTTCGCAGAAACATAAACAAAATTAGAGATGATTTTTTTGGAAATCCATCAAATGTTAGCATTACACTCGCTAATATTAACACAAATCTCAATGATATTAACACAAAACGCAATGATATTATTAGTGGAATTCCTAATATTGTTGAGAAAACGAATATGATTAAAATTCCTCACAAACAGATTAAAAATATTATGTATACTGTTGCAACTGGGTCTGGTACATGGACGAAGGAAAATGATTCTTTAAAATACACTGCAGAAGTTACTGGTATGTATAGATTGTCAGTGTTTAGCGGTGTAAAGTTTAAAATAATATTTACCACACTTCCATGGCGTTATTTAAATAATGACTTATTTGGAATATTATATGTAATATTAAACAAAAATTCTGAGGAGAAATTTACACTTGAACCAACTGATAAAAATTTTATAGGTTTTAATCGTGGTGTTTGGAATTTGTAGCTGATTTATCATAACTATGTAAACAAATATTATAATGAAAAGAAGTATAATTGATTTTAATCACATTTCAAAAGATATTCCAGAACAGGATGTGGACGCACTAATACAATACTATAAATATTATCATAAAAAAAACTTTGGTGTGTTAAAAAATGTTACAAATACTACAACAAAATCCTTCGAGTAATATCATATCTACCCTTGTTAATGACCAGTTCTGGTATAATTTCAAGTGGGGTATCATTAAATCCATTTTTGTTAATCATATCTGGTATTGGTGTTTCACTGACAGCGGCGTGTAAAAAAGTAGAACCAAGACTTTTGATAAAAAAGCACGGATGTTTAACGTCAATTAAAACATACAAGAAACTACTTGATCAGATCCGGTCTTACCTACGAGGAGTTAAATATAATATGGATGATTTATTACGTGAATTTCGTATTATTGACAATATGTTAACAGATATTCTACCAATGAGGGTTAGCAAGTATGAAAAAAAATATCAAAGAAAATATGAGTAACGTATAATTTTATCTAAACTTAAGATATAATATAACTAAAATAATATCATTTTCATTCTAATGCTAGTTTAATTTCCACCTTGTTAACTGAAACGTTCTAATATGTGTGGGAGGGGTGGGGGTGGGCCAAAACCCTCATTTCCCTGTTTTGGAAACCCTCATTTAATTTATACTTGTTTGGAGGGTAAAAAAAATGAAGTGAGCCAAAACTCTCATTTCCCTCTACTACTTGTGTGAGTGGTTGCTTTTATTGGTTTGTGTTTTTAATTGTTTGATTGAACGGTGATATGGTAGTGTTGTTTTAATCTATCGCATGCTATGTACAGAGTTTATAATTCTACATTGTTGCTTAAGCCATTAATTGTGTTCTTTTGTTGTTTGCACCTGTTGCTGACCAACTGTGGCTCTGTGTACCCTCTTTTGTTGGTAACGGTTCTTTCATTTCCTAGTGTTTGTGGTCATTTTCCTTTTATGACTCGTATTTTAGCTTTGCCCGTGTTGCCATAGTCTAGTTGCCGATGCTGGTACTCTTATGAATTGTTTCTTAAGGACTCCCTTTTAGCGGGTCAGTTGTTGCCATACTCCTGTTTTCTTTGTTGTTCTTGGTATCATTGACTCTCAAATTGTTGCTAGTGCTCATGTGTTTTCCTAGTTTTCCATTTTCGTTGTGTCTTTAGGTTAGGTTGGGACTTGCTTTTTAGCCGGCGTTTACCATAGTCCTATTAGCTGTTTTGTGGACGCGCAGTTTGGATTGGCAGTTATTGCCATGGTCCTGCTGTCCTGGTGCTCTTTTCATTTAATTCTTGTAGATTCGGGTTGGGGACTTGCTTTATAGCTGGCGTTTGCCATAGTTGTTATTCTTTAAGTTGCTTTGCTTACCATGTATCCATTATTAATCTTGACGTGTTCATGTTTGGTTTTCTGATAGGTTTGGTTCCCTCGTTGTTTTTTTTAATGTATTTTTGTGATTTGTGATGTCTTAATCCTTATCCTCATTTGGTGTTACTTACTCTTATTCCTTAGCTTTGGTGTTGTAAAGCCTAATTCGCCCGGGAGATATTTGTGAATGTTTAGTTGATAGTTATTAGTTCAGTTAATGTTAGTGTTGTATGTGGGCATTGTGGTGTTGGGTGGTTTGTATGTCTGATGTACATCTAGATTTCTTCACGTGAGTTGTATTTCCCCGCTGCTGTGCGTATATTTTCCCGTACTTGTTTATCTGTTTTAAATAAGATATTCTTTTGTACGTGGCTTCTAGGTTGACATTCTGTTTTCTGTCCAGTAGTTCTGGGTACGATGTAGGTGATCATATCCTCTTTAAGTATTCACTGAGGTTGTTGCGTTGAGTTTGTTATCTGGGGCATGTGTTGAAGATGTGATCCAGTGTTTCCGGGACTGGGCAATACGGGCAGTTGTTGTGGTAGCGTTGTTTTTTTTATATAGGTATTTTCCAAAGCTGTCCTTTAGTAAAGTTTTCCATGTCATAAGGTGGTTGTTGGTTCTTACGTCTATTACTTCCATATCTTTTAGGACATTGATTTTCCTGGTGATTTCTTCTTGTAATTGGAATAGGTGTCCTATTTTATTGGAGGTGTTCCATGTAAGTTGTCATTTCTGATTAATGCGTTGTTTAACTTGGTTGTAACGTTCTTGAACGCTGTAAGCGAGTGGGTATATGTCGCTTGCAGCCAGAATCTGATCTGATCTTTCATTATAGTCATGTGTCCACTCTCGTGTATTATGACTGATTAAAGCCATGAAAAGGGTTAGTGGCCTCCCCTTTCCGAGGCAGGGCTCACCCGTGTCTCAGTGCTAGACACTTTTGCCCCGGCGCGTGGGCCTATTAACCCCCCTGGTGGCTCACCGCCTGGCCGGATGTTACCTTTCGATAACATTGCTATCTAGGGAGGCGCTTAGCCCTAGGGCTGGGCTTTTGGTTGTGGTGCTGACCTTTATTTGCTAACCTTAAGACCCTTTGGTTGGCTGCGTATTGTAACAGAGCGTACCGGCCTTCCGCCTCAACTCCCGCCTACTAAAGTCCCCAATGTCTAAATTCACCTAACTTTATCTCAGGTGAACTATTGTCAAATTTAACCAGTTTTTCCTACGAGTGTCCCTATACCAATGATGTGTTAGCCACCTATTCAATTATCCAAATGTTCCTGAGTTGTGAATTTTGAATATATTTTTGATGAGGTTGAATTTTGCTTACTTAGCGTACTTATATGGTTCTAAAAAAAGAAATCAATCTCTAGGTGTATGTCACCTAATTTTGACATTTATCACCGCTTTGACAATGTTTGGTTTTTAATTTTGACCGCCTTTCCAAAGGATCTCGTTTTAATCTTGGGTCTTCCAGGCCAAAGTGAAGACATAGGTTGTAGGCTTATTTTTCGGACAGTTAGCCGCGCGGCCCGGTCTGTCCATCGTTAATTGTTTGTCCGTTCCGTTCACTTTGTGATTGTAGCCGTTATCAGGTTACTTTTCGGTCTTTGTGTGCATCCGGCTAAACGGTCTACTCCGCTCCTGGGAGTTGGAGCTATCAGGTGGGAATTTCCTGATTTTCCCTTATCGGCCTTGACCTTTTTGTCCTTGTCATGGTGGGAAATCTTATCCTATATATAGTGCTTATATGAGTCAGGATCCACCCAGGCTGTGCTAGTATGAGTCCTAGCGCCTGTTTTGTCATGGACTAGGTATGGTGCTTGCAGTTATGTATATGTTTGTATGCGGGGATGGGTTACTAGGGTTCCGATACAGGCTTATTGAATCCCTTTATTTGATATTGATGAATTGTTCTTGTTGATGGTTTGATGAAGTATCTCTTTTGATGTTGGTTCCCCTCTTACCCTTATGAGGTCCTGAGTCCTTTCTTCTTTATTCTTGCATTGTTGATTTAGTAATATTGAATGATTCAAAATTATAAGGTTGTTGTCTCGTCGGTTTTGATTGGATGATAAAAGCCAAAATTTTCAATCCTATTCTAGTTCAATTTTGTTTTCTATTTAGGTTTTATAATAAAATTACGTGTTTTATGGTATTTCATTCTTATTATGTGCTTAGTTGTAGTATTATAGATGGTTATCAATACTAATTAGAATATATATAGTTACTAAGGAAAATTAAAATACACATACAGTAAAAGTATGTTATAAATAGTCATGATTATTGTTTTGATTTAATTATTTATGCTTATAACTAAGGCTAAATTGATTAAAGGTAAGGAGTAATAATTGCTAGGATTCTTATTACAATGGATCAAAATTATTATTTTTAGTTTTATATTTTATAATAAGTGAGCATATTTCTAATGCTGAATTTCCTGCTTACGTCATTAGAATGCCATATTTGATTGGTTGTTGTAGATTTAATTTTCAATCCTACTCTGGCCCGATATTGACTTTTCTGTATGGGAAAAGCGCGCCTAAATTTCGGCCAATCAAATGCAATCTTAGATTGAAGGCTTATTTATATTGTATTACCTAATTTGTAAGCTGGTTCAATATTTTACCCGGCGCGGCGAAGGGAGAATTTTTCCTGGCGGGCGAAAATTAATATTTAATCTTGTTTTATATTAAAGTTTTAGGGATCTTTTTTGTGGAGAGTTTATATTATTGAGTAGTATTAAGATAATTATTGGGGATATTAATGTGGTTTTATAATATTGCCCAAGATAAATGTAGCTGAGCACATATTTATTTACTTATAGACAAAGAAATTGTTGTAACTGATTTTTTTTTTCAATTTGCTTTATAATTATTAAGAGAGGGTATATTTTATATTGTTAGTCATATTGTTTCAGTTTTAAAAAAGACATTCAGATAGTCTGCGAAACTGCCTTTCTGAGTCTCGTCGCCCTTGTGTTTTTTTTTTCTATCTAGGGAAAGTGGTACATTTGGTACAGTTCTAACAGTTGGTATCCCAAGTTCAGAGTTTTAAACAATTCCACGCTAACCCACGTTCCCGTCAAGTCGCGTTCTTTCTGAGTGTGCTGACAAGGTTGGTTTTGGTTGCACGTTTCAGCACAAGTATGACACAAGAAAAACATCAGTTTTCCCTGGCAATGCTGTGGTAACACGGGATGATACAAGTTCGTGGAAAGCAAGACTTTGCACTTGATCAATCCTTGGTATTGTCGAATATTGTCCACGTCAATGTATTCTGACAGCAACTGTGTGTGCCCTGCGGGAGAGTGACAATATTTGCACATGTATGGATACAGAGAACACACGTTAAAGTATTTGATTTCTTCTTTATTCTCGTCAGCTTGGTACAGCAAACAGGTGTCATTCATCCATCCTTCGTACAAACCGTCCCTTCGATTCAGAGGGTCCACCATCTTGTAATTTTCCACGATGCGCTTAGACTCGGGGTCGATTTTCAATCGCTGATCGTACTTCTTGTTCCCACATTTATACCACTTGGTAACCTTGCTCTTCTAACTTCAGCCACCTCTGACAAGTCATCTCGTACAATTTTTCCATGGTCCGTTGTAAAAGCTGGTTTTCAGTGTTACGTTGGGGTTAGCGTATAGGAATCTGCGAAAAAAGAACCCGTTAAACTCGCACACGATCTGTGGGTTTTCTATGTTCCAACCATCCACTGAATACCTTCTGATGGATTTCTCGCCTCCTCCGGTACGGGCATGTTGGATCCATTTGTCTCCCTTGTCACACAAGTAATGTAACCAGCGTAGGGCTTGGACCGAGTATTAATGTTTGACAAAATTGGTTGTTTGAGGACTGATGACAGCTAGGGTATTTTCGTGGATGGTACACTAAAAAACACGTTTTGGCAATGGTGCAGGCTTCTTTCAAAGGATCCGTCTCTCCATGTTCTATGAACAATTCTAAAACTTTTCCTTGCTTAGAAAGCTTTTCATTGTTCGTTACGCATGTTGTCGGGGTCGTAGAAGTGAGCCTCAGCCAAAAGGATAGAACATTATGTTGATTGGCTTCGGCATTAAGAAAGTGTGGAAAACAGCCTTGGTCATTTCTGTCATGCCAAACATTTTAGGCATGTGACTCAAAGGCATGGCCAAATAACTTATAGAATCTTTAAACTGCACTTGACCCACTTGCATTGACTTGATTTTGGCTCCATTCAAAGTCCCTTTAGGATGTTCGGTACTTTGTTCCATATAATATCTCAACAGAAACTGTCCATCCCATCCCGAGAAATTGTGAGCCATTACCGTGGCATAGTGATGGCAATCTCCGTAACATTTGATGTCTTCTTCGCACCACGTTTCGACGATAGGGTTTCAGATCCATTGGGCAAAATTGATTTTTTGACGTCTTCCGGGAATCTTGCTAAGTGAGGGCAATGAGTCAAGATAGGCCCTTGGATGCACTTCTCGCACGCTCGGTGAGCCACACAGAAATTAGGAATGTGAATGCCAGTCTCTTGCATGCATTTAAAATCGGAAAAGATGAAATTGCTTTTCTTCTTTGGTCATCTTCTTCGTCTTCATGTTTAGAATAGTATTTTTGAATGTAACATTGATGTTTAAAGTCCACGGTTTGGTGACAAATGTGACATCTTTTCTTTCCTGAACAGACGTATAACTTGGTACTAATGGTACGTATACTTTGTCCACAAGTGGGGAACAATCTCAGGAGATGACAATTAAGCACTTTACTTTTCTGCTGTGAACCTTGCGTCTTAAAATGTTGTTGGTAACATTTTGGACTGACAAACGTGCGCTGACAAGCTGGGCAATGCACTCGTTCTTGTCCTTCGTCCAAACAGGGTTCTGAAGTTAAACATCCCTTCCATTTCGATCTGCAATGCGTGTGTTTGCTCCCGATTGTTATAACCATAGTCATATTTCTTACAGTAATAACTGCAAGACAGGAATGAAGTGTTACTGGTAATGACATCAAAAAGTTCATCGTGATGATAAACGTGAATATATTTTCCATCTTTGAAATTTTTACCTTGAAACAACAGTGGTATGCGTACATCTGGGTGTGTACTTTCAAGGTGTAACGTGGAGCCAAGATGTCTTGCAATTTTTGCATTTCAGGAATGCCAAAGGGCGTGTATTTAGCTATCCCCGCTTGCTGTAACAGGAGTTCTGCCTCTCTTCTTTGTTTGTTTCGGTAAGATTTTCGAATTTTCTCCCAGTCTCTTTTCCATTCTGTCGTGTCGTTCTTGTCGGCATAAATTCCTCCCACCACGATGGCACAGGCTAAACACATCTCAGCATGGAGATTGTTAATTTGTACGAGGCTCCTTTTGGTGCTGTGAAAGTCGTCCACCAAAAACAGCTTTTAACATCCTGTCCCTTGGGGAAAAGAAACATGGGTCACGAGCAGTGTCGCTTTTCCATCGGTGATGTGAAACTTGTCGTTGGATTGCTGTACCGGTTGAATTTTTTCAATGATTTTGGAAGATGTCAATTCTGATGGACTGCTAAACTCGATCCAAACGGGAGACTTTAAATTGTCCTGATGAATGGAAAGTCTCAAGTAATCGTCTTCTTTGCCGTTTCAGTGTGGTTATCAAAGAATCCCTCACATCGGTGATGAACTCTTCTGCTTTCTCCACGGTACGTCGGACTTGAAATCTTGAAACTTTACTATGTCTGTGTAGGCTGTTGTTCTAAATTTTCTGGAGGAGTGTTTGTCCGTCTCTCAAATGTGGTAGTAATTTTCTGGGTTACTGATGGTAATGTAGTTTGGTTTGGTGTAGACTCTCTGGGTTTAGATTCTGGTTCACTCATCTTCAAGTTCACTGGCATGAATTTATACAAAGATTTCAGCTACTGTGCGAGGCGATAAGTCAAGTTTCTGTCTCTTACTTTTTTCTCCTTTCTTTACGAAAGGATGCGATCGTTTCATCATGATTGCAAAGAGTCAAATGACTACATTTGAAAGGCAACGGACCCTATATATTCTTGTCAGGTCAGTGCATATATAAAAGACGTGACTTCCCTCTCATTATTCATTTTGCTTTCAAACCAATCAGTACAATGGAAGAACCCACACAGATCGAACTTCTGATTAGATTTTTGCGAGGTATCTTACGAAAATTTTCTTTAGACAAGCCAACGGACTACTCGTCCTCCTTTCGACGATATCTGCCAGAACATTGGGCATTGGGCTACAGAATGTCCAGATTATTATAAAAGCAAGACCAGTGTCAGAAGAGACAAAAGTCGAAATACCTGTTATCATTGTAAAGAGAAAGGGTGCCCTAAGAAACAACAGGAGCAGGTGAAGGAGGAAGAAGAGGTGCCTTTGGAAAAGGAAGAACTCCATGATGTTCTGAAAGAAAAGAAAAGGAGAGAAAAAAGGGAGTTAAAAAAGGAAAAAAAACTGAAAGTGAAGAAATTAAAAAAAGAGTGAACCAAAAACAGACACAGAAGTCTATGAACATTTTAAAGAAAAGTGTTGTGTTGTGTTGTGTTGTGAATTGGATTGGTTGGAAATATTTGTACCAGAATAGACTGAAAAAAACGTTGGTGTCTTTTGATTTTTTATTTTTTTAGAATAATAAGGACCTACACTCAAATACTCACAACATGTATATTATAGGGTTATACAAAGGATTTTGAGCTTTTAATTGATTTTAGCAAAATGAATAGTCTCTCTTTTTGAAAGGAGTGGCCCTGAAAAGGACCATTGGGTGTTTGTTTTTTCCTTAGAACAAATTCAGGAACGAGAAGCAATCCACATTAACTGCTGTAAGCCTTTGCCACAGTCAAGGCCTACGTGTGGACTTCCTCCTGTCAATGATTTAGTAGAAATCACTAGGGATGGTATCTCTGATGTAGTCACAGGGTTTTGCTGTTTGGCTCTGGAAGGTCTTTTTCTCTTGGGTCATAATAAAGAAGTCTGATACATTTGTTTCAGACTTCTTAACTCTGCTAAAATATCCCAGAGTACTGTGACCGTTCGACTTTCACTGTTTATTTAATTTAAGGATGATAAGAAGACCTATGTTTTGTTCTGTATGTTAACAGAATGGTGTTAACATAACAAACAACGGCCCTTTTCAGGGCCACTTCTTATGCCTCGAAAAAATCTTTATTTTCATTTTGCCATATATACACACACACATCATATATATATATATATATATATATATATATATATATATATATATATATATATATATATATATATATATATATATATATATATATATATGATGTGTGTGTGTGTGTGTGTGTGTGTGTGTGTTATCTATGTCTTTATCTCTTTATTGTATTTGTCCCTACATAGAGTGGTACCTGTACATATTTAGGTCAGCCCCTTGCTACATTGTTGCAAGTGTCCAGCAGCCCCTTTCTACATTGTTGCAAGTGTCCGTAAGCAACTAGACTTTCATGTTAAATATGTCTTAAATATGTTTTTTTTGTCTTGCTCTAAAAAGTCCACCCTTGGAGAGCCAATGCTGAATAGGATGTCTTCCATTTAAATTGGATAAAAACATCCAGAAAATACATTATTCATGATAAACTTATTGAGCTCCTCAGAAATCTTTGATGATATAAGCTTACATTAAAATTTTTATCAATTTCAGTATGACGTTTAGTATTGTAAGAAGCCCATAATTCATTCAAATACTGCTTGAATACAATGATGCACAATAACAAGGAATGAATGCCATATAAAAGAAAATAGGAAACATGCAAGATTATTCCATCTTAAAATTACAGTTGCATTGGTACATAATAATAGGCTCATATGACTCTAAAACAGTGGAATCAATACTTTTGTTGGGAAACCAAAGTTATGAAAATAATTGAATTGGCATAATTGAAATCAATCTCCTTAAAGGTTTTATTTACATAAGCAAAATATCATGCAAAAATTAATAAATTAACAAGGGCCATAACTGTAAAACAAATTGAGTAGATGACTCAAAATGCATAAAATGCTCATTTAAGTCATATTAAATTTTTGACAGAACATGTTGAAGGATTTTTGTGCAATGTTGCTAGCACAAGAAACCACATATATAAATATATGAAGTTGATTGACAAGGGTCATAACTTTATCCAATTTTGTGTTAATGAGACAAGACTCATACAAGGCACATACAGGTCCACAATACAAAAGTTTTCATCAATTCTATCTGAATATGTTGAATGGTTCTTGAGCTGGTTCTAAACAAACACATGAAGATATGAAGGTAATTGTCAAGGTCCATAATTCTATAAAAAAATCAAGTTGACAGGAAAGCACACAAAAAGTACATGTAGTTCAATTAGATAATGGTCATAATTGCTCATTATTCAGTTTTTAGTTGATTTGAATGCAAGTCGGAAGAGTAACAATTAACACTGAATTGTAAATGCATTATATAGCTAACCTGAATTACAATGAATTAATATATATATATATATATATATATATATATATATATATATATATATATATATATATATATTATATATATATATATATATATATATATATATATATATATATATATATATATATATATATATATATATATATATATATATATATATATATATATATATATATATATATATATATATACACACACACATAAGCATTTAAGAATTAAATGAGCAATACATTTTATGTAGAAATTGCATTTAATCCCTGAATGTAAGTTGTGATGTCATTTCTTGATGAACAGCATAACTTGAAATGGCTATCAATACCAATTTATTTGGTATAAAAATGTTAAGGAAAACTGAAATAAAACAATCATTCTAATGCATACCAGTAATTTCAGTGCCTTTTGGTGGATGCTGAGAATTAATTCATTAAGTTATGGACATATGTTCCAAATCAAGTCATTTGTAGAAGCAGCCTACTCATTATGCTACCTGCAACAAAAAATTTAGGCAGTATTTTTTTGTTGTAAAGATGTAAACCTCTAGTAATTTTTAAGTGTAAGCATTGAAAAATATATTAAAATTTGATGCTGACAAGTTAAGTAATGTTCATATTATTAACAAAAATGGTAGGATGCCATTAAAGTTCAAAATTTATTTGTTAAAACAAGAAAAATTCGTCTACTGGCTGAAAATTTAATCAGATTTGCTTATGATGCTAATGTGTGTAAAATTTCTTGGCTTCAAAATTAAAAAATTATGTACTGTTGCATGAAAGTGATTTGATATGGACACACAAAACATCTAAACAATATGCCAACAACTGCTACAGCAGTGCAGGCAAACAAATTATGTAAAAATGGATATGTGGCAAATGCATAAAGGAGATGGCATTAATCTGCTTTTGCAATGTCAGACATTACTATAATTGTTTTTCTACAACTGTTTTACATAAACAGTAACTATATACTTTACAAAATATCCATATACTTTCATGA
The DNA here is from genome assembly GCA_016746295.1 of Potamilus streckersoni. Classification (NCBI taxonomy): domain Eukaryota; kingdom Metazoa; phylum Mollusca; class Bivalvia; order Unionida; family Unionidae; genus Potamilus; species Potamilus streckersoni. Next base: position 2,030,564 of record JAEAOA010001311.1, read on the forward strand.
ACATTTAATTTTCTGATAAAAGTGTGAAAATACAAATTTAACAGTGCAGAAAATTCCCAATGTCCTGTGCGACTCCTTGTTTTAGCATGCATCTTAAGTTTATGTCTGTTTGTTTGCAAGTTGGTATGTTAACTTATTATTCACTGATCTTAACCTCCAGTGTTATATATGCCAGGTAGCTATTACTTGCATGTTTTGTAAATTCTTGTTTACTTAAGTTTTGCAAGTTAACATATTAACATGTTATAATGTATTAGTAGAATTTATTATGAGAAATCTTATCACTTAAGAAACCCATGCAAGCAACAGTAGGTTTCTTACTTTGATGATTTCTCTTAATAGCTCAGTCCACGAGTTTAACCGTCATTGTGTAAGGAAATTATATATATTTGAAATAGAAATAAGAACAGACAAACATTGAATTGCTTTATTGCTTTCTCAAACAATTTACATCAATGTAATTCATAAAAATTACACATTTACATTATTAGTAGTCCCTTAATAAATGTGAATTCTGCAAACAATATTATGATCTATAGAATAAGTTTGAAAAAAGTTCTCAAGCTGTCCCAAACCTATTGTTCCTAAAAAAATTACTCCAATTTCATGTCTCAACTTTTAAAGAGTACAGCATTCATTATGATATGACATACTTTAACTAGTTCATACAAAATTATGAAAGTATGGAGTAGGGATGGCTTGTAAAACTGCAGGAAATATTCATTAAACTGTATCAAAGTGATCAACATAACTTGCAAGACACACAATTGTTTTATATTCATGATCAAAAACCAATATCCCTCTTAATATCTACAAACTTTTTAAAAATCTTTTAAATATTTTATTCTCTTTACCTCTCAAAAGAGATTTCATTAAATAATTAGATAAAGATTTTTTAAAAAGTATTTACGCAAATATCTTTGATGAATATTGTCAATTAAACAAAATGAGTTTCTTATCAAGGGAGGCAACCAATCTAATCCTTTTTTTCTCAGGATTAAAATTATAGTTATGTCCTGTTAAAGACCACGTCTGACTTTTCAAATTCACTGGGCTGGAAGAGCAAAATGCAGAAATTTAGTATTGATATTATGAGTTTTAATTGCACCTTCAAAACATCATTATTTATATCATGCCAAGGAAATGGCAGCTAAGTGTCTCTCCCAAGGTCACACTGAGGCGGCTAACCTGGGTTGGCCAGGGTGTGTACTGTTCCTGTGTCCCTTGAATTATGAATCTGACCTCTACCAATTGATCTACCATGGCTTCCTTCTCTAATTAATTATCTGAAACACAAACTATTATTAGTAAATGTAATTTGGTGTGATGAAAAATCTTTTCAAGCCAAAAACAGAAGAGAAATTTTAACTCCTCATAATTACCATTAAAACCATGCAAGCTATTCAGTTATTTGAAACTTGTGTACATAGCTAAACATAATTTCAGACTTTTATGTAGATTGTAGAGTTTCAGTTGCATGTGTGAACTTGGAGCAGAAATGAAACTTTCAAATTTATAAGGAAAATGTAGACTAAATCTAGATTTTTGTTTTCACTTTACTGCTTGCAGACACATGTTACTTGCCACCAAGAGATTTTTTTCAATGCAGATTTCACCACGAAGAGGACATTCTTAGTATCAGATATAATAAATATAAAAAAGTTATATTTCAATCAAAGTTGACATGAAAGGCTTCAAAACTGCAAGTAATTATTTGGTAGGAAGCTGCTTTCCTTGAAAATTTCAGTTTGTGCAAATTTTCTCAAGTACAGTCATCTATCTTCCCATCCAATGTAACCCATATATATATATATATTATATATATATATATATATTATATATATATATATATATATATATATATATATATATATATATATATATATAACGCACATAGTTCGCTGTCTGATGAGTCTAATGTTAACGTTTGACAGCTTTTCCATAGCGAGAAACTGCTATTTTGTAGGCTGAAAATATGTACCCACTTGCCGGAGCAAGCATTTAGATTGGTCAAAATTACATAACATCGCCTTGTATGACGGATACACTAGAAGTTATTAGGACATTATAGAAGGAAACTACTATTATATTCGTGCAACCTACTGATGTTATTTGACAAATATTTGTAAACAGTGGTTACCAAAATAGTTCTGACATTTTTGTGTGTGTTTGGTTATCATCTTTCTAACTAATTGTTAAAATAATAATAATAATGTCGCAAGAGATTCAACTACTTCAGCGGATAGCAGAAAATACCACTCCGCGGAAAACAAGTATGATATCAATATCGTCAACAAACCCTAAATTCAGTGTGAATTTTCCTTCACCTGTTTCAGTAAAGGAAATCGCGTTGGCAAAATTACGAGTGTATCATAGTTGGCCTAATATCAGATCGGTTCCATTTGGCGGTCAGAGACCTAATAATTCTCTGGTATTTGCATATAGGAATAAAAAAGATGACACTCCAGATTGGAACGTTGTTTCAATACCAACTGGGTCCTATCAAATTGAGCAAATTAATAATGAATTACAACGTAGAATAAAATCCATTACTAAAAAAGAATCAAAAATTGCGATAACAGTTCATGAACCAACACTATCATCTACAATTGAAATAGGCTCTCCTGGGTATGTTGTAGATATTTATAACAGTTCAATAAGAACAGTATTAGGATGGCCCGAAGATCCACCTAGAAGTGCTGGTAATTCCACGCCCGAGCCTGTAAAATCTGATTATGTCACTGATGAAATAGGACCTGAAAATCCATCAAAAACTTATAAAAAATTCGAGGATATAAACTTTACAAAACGATATCGATATAAGAATCAATATGGTGAAGATGTGTGGAGAATTCCATTTTTTAATGATTATATCCCACAGGAAGGTGAAATTCTGGAAATACATGAAACAAGTCCAACATTTGTAGACATTAAAGATCACATCCTTGATAGAATGAATAATGATTTTTTGTTGCTATTACCGTCGTTAAGATCTGGCTTTCTTACACAAGCTGAGTTTACTAGTGTAGTCGCCGCGGGTAATAAAATCATCGATGACATGGAAATATTTAATTCGAGGATTACTAATCTCTTCACTGATGAAAATAACCCGATTTCAAAAACTAGCTCAGCTCAAGATTATAAAAAAAATATAAATGAAAATCCAAATTATAAATTACCAGGATATAATGTTCCCGAGTTAAAGAAAAAACTCAGAACTGCCATCGACGAAGGATTTAATAAAATTTATCAATCATGGAAAGATAGCCAGCCGAAGCCTATTATCCTCACTTATAATAATTCTCCCGACGGCGACGGTAGACATATCGCACCGAACAATGTGAATATTTCATCAGTGATCGCACTTAATTTAACGTGTGATGTAATCGAAGGAAGTTATCAAATTAATATGGAACAATCAAATCAAGCCCGACAAGGTTACATTCTTTATTCATTTACGCCAACAGCACCCCCCGGATTTTTAATTGTTGAGAATCCGACTAATCCAGTCTATATGCAATGTCAAAATGATTTACTAACTAGAATTAATTTTACACTCACCGATCAGTCAAATAATTTGATTGATCTACGTGGTGAAGTATTATCGATTAGTCTGTTTGTGAAAAGCTAACAAATATCGGTTAAATAATTTGTATTAATCAGCAGCAGGGAGGGTGAAATGACAACATATTTGCGACCGTAGATGGCAGCAATTTGAGGGTGGTTATGACAATGTATTTGCGACAAAATCGCTAAGGCTCCATTTGTAAAATGGGGTCTTTAATTTTTTTTGGTTAAAATATGAGATTTCGTAGGAAGGTTCCATTTGGCATTCTGAGGCTTTAATCAATTTTGTCGCAAAAATTTGTAGGGTTCACCCTCCCTGCTGCTCATGGCCTAGGGCAAAATTATCGCTTTGAATTACCAAAGAGATAAGCTTTGGCTGGCGCAAATTCAATAAATATTGTGTTTGATAATTAATACCTGTACAATCGTAATGTGCTAAATTTCAAGGCAGTTTACACGGTTCACCCCTAAGCTGATACGGTATATTCCAGTTTATACGGTTCAACACTAAGCTGATACCGTATATTCCAGTTTACAAGGTCACCCCTAAGTTGATACCGTATATTCCAGTTTACAAGGTCACCCCTAAGTTGATACCGTATATTCCAGTTTACACGATTCACCCCTAAGCTATTACCGTATATTCCATTTTGAGTACCCTCTTTTATCGCCGTGCCTTTGCGTAAGGAGACGAAATTATAACCCAAGATGTTTTAATATAACATTGAGACAAAAACTGAATGGAGTTATTCGCAGATTGTCCGGATAGCGCAGTAGTAACGCGCTAGGAGCACATATCTTTACTCAATGGGTTCGATACTTACGTGCAGTACCTCCGAGAGTTACTCGTCAATCCGCCAAGATCATTAGTTTCCCCGTATTTATTAAATGTTTTCTCTCTCTCCCTCATTCGAACCTTCCACCATGCGCACCCCACCCTGGGAGTTTCGCTTATTATAGACTTTCAAAATTGAATGTTGCATAATGTAGGATTGTTCATTTGTATTAATACACGTTCGGTTATGTTTTATTTTCATTTAGTCTACATATTTAATGTTAATAAATGAAAAACCTGACAGTATTGATATTGGTATTGGATTTTTAAATACATTTTTGTTGCAACGTTTTTGCGCCCCCACCCCAATCTCGGTGCTCTAGGCGGCCTCCTTTTTCGCTTGTTCATTAATCTCTCTCTCTCTCTCTCTCTCTCTCTCTCTCTCTCTCTCTCTCTCTCTCTCTCTCTCTCTCTCTCTCTCTCTCTCTCTCTCTCTCTCTATTTATTTATGTCGTGCGGTCAATTTGATTCTTATAAATTTACCATTTTACGTAAAATACATAAATGGTTTGGACTAATAAATGAATAAATTATCCACCATACCAAGGGCCTTCTACCTGCTGTTGTCGTGTATTGTAAATCGGCGGTTATCGCATGTAAAACTTACTATACTATAGAGATCATTCGTAAGGTAGCTTGCTATTGCGCAATATAAATACATATGTATGCAAACTTTCGATAACAAGTTCACCAATATTTTTAAGCCTTCCATTTCATAAAAATAATGCCCACGGAATAAAGTTCAGGTACCACCCACTGATTCCGTTTATGTATTTGAATACGCATATTTAATGATTTTATAAAACATTGCATTGTATAGATAAGCAAACACTAACTGGGTGGTTAAATAATAATGAACAATATACGGAAAACAGTCAATTTGTCATGTAGAGTTAAGAAAGTATTACATCGCCAATGTAATTGAAAATAATCATTACTATGTTTCAATCATAACTTAAAACACGGCAGGGGACTTACCGTATAATTTACTGTGGTGAGATGGAACGGGACAATATTTTCTTTGAGTTGGAACATTTTTATTCACTCTTTTCAAATATGGGGGAATTAGTCACTTGATATCATAAGCAGAAAGAGACAGCAGACCAGAGTAATATGTAGGCACAACTGAGAAACTCCACAAGTGAATCTTAGCCCTCAACCTTCATCCTTCGAAAATGAGCGGGTTCCAAAGAACCATTATTATATCAAATAGCCTAACTATAAATATGGTAAAAACTATGTGATAAATAATGGTTTCACAAACCTGTCGATTCGTCTTTTATATTTTTCGTTTTTAGCTTTTGATTGTCTCATAATAATTGTAATAACAAAATCAGATAGAATTTCGAATGAAAGATATAGTCGGAACTCTCAAATTTACTTTAACACCACAAATCTACACGCCATCAACAATCGGTGACATCATAAACATAAAAATTTACTGTGGTGAGATGGAACGGGGCCACATATTAGACTAATGTTAGAAACATTAGTATTGTAATAATGGTATAATATATCCGGGATATCACAATTAGTTAGAAAGATGATAACCAAACACACAAAAATGTCAGAACTATTTTGGTAACCACTGTTTACAAATATTTGTCAAATAACATCAGTAGGTTGCACGAATATAATAGTAGTTTCCTTCTATAATGTCCTAATAACTTCTAGTGTATCCGTCATACAAGGCGATGTTATGTAATTTTGACCAATCTAAATGCTTGCTCCGGCAAGTGGGTACATATTTTCAGCCTACAAAATAGCAGTTTCTCGCTATGGAAAAGCTGTCAAACGTTAACATTAGACTCATCAGAATGCGAACTATGTGCGTTATATATATATATATATATATATATATATATATATATATATATATATATATATATATATATATATATATATATATATATATATATATGGGTTACATTGGATGGAAGATAGATGACTGTACTTGAGAAAATTTGCACAAACTGAAATTTTCAAGGAAAGCAGCTTCCTACCAAATAATTACTTGCAGTTTTGAAGCCTTTCATGTCAACTTTGATTGAAATATAACTTTTTTATATTTATTATATCTGATACTAAGAATGTCCTCTTCGTGGTGAAATCTGCATTGAAAAAAATCTCTTGGTGGCAAGTAACATGTGTCTGCAAGCAGTAAAGTGAAAACAAAAATCTAGATTTAGTCTACATTTTCCTTATAAATTTGAAAGTTTCATTTCTGCTCCAAGTTCACACATGCAACTGAAACTCTACAATCTACATAAAAGTCTGAAATTATGTTTAGCTATGTACACAAGTTTCAAATAACTGAATAGCTTGCATGGTTTTAATGGTAATTATGAGGAGTTAAAATTTCTCTTCTGTTTTTGGCTTGAAAAGATTTTTCATCACACCAAATTACATTTACTAATAATAGTTTGTGTTTCAGATAATTAATTAGAGAAGGAAGCCATGGTAGATCAATTGGTAGAGGTCAGATTCATAATTCAAGGGACACAGGAACAGTACACACCCTGGCCAACCCAGGTTAGCCGCCTCAGTGTGACCTTGGGAGAGACACTTAGCTGCCATTTCCTTGGCATGATATAAATAATGATGTTTTGAAGGTGCAATTAAAACTCATAATATCAATACTAAATTTCTGCATTTTGCTCTTCCAGCCCAGTGAATTTGAAAAGTCAGACGTGGTCTTTAACAGGACATAACTATAATTTTAATCCTGAGAAAAAAAGGATTAGATTGGTTGCCTCCCTTGATAAGAAACTCATTTTGTTTAATTGACAATATTCATCAAAGATATTTGCGTAAATACTTTTTAAAAAATCTTTATCTAATTATTTAATGAAATCTCTTTTGAGAGGTAAAGAGAATAAAATATTTAAAAGATTTTTAAAAAGTTTGTAGATATTAAGAGGGATATTGGTTTTTGATCATGAATATAAAACAATTGTGTGTCTTTCAAGTTATGTTCATCACTTTGATACAGTTTAATGAATATTTCCTGCAGTTTTACAAGCCATCCCTACTCCATACTTTCATAATTTTGTATGAACTAGTTAAAGTATGTCATATCATAATGAATGCTGTACTCTTTAAAAGTTGAGACATGAAATTGGAGTAATTTTTTTAGGAACAATAGGTTTGGGACAGCTTGAGAACTTTTTTCAAACTTATTCTATAGATCATAATATTGTTTGCAGAATTCACATTTATTAAGGGACTACTAATAATGTAAATGTGTAATTTTTATGAATTACATTGATGTAAATTGTTTGAGAAAGCAATAAAGCAATTCAATGTTTGTCTGTTCTTATTTCTATTTCAAATATATATAATTTCCTTACACAATGACGGTTAAACTCGTGGACTGAGCTATTAAGAGAAATCATCAAAGTAAGAAACCTACTGTTGCTTGCATGGGTTTCTTAAGTGATAAGATTTCTCATAATAAATTCTAACTAATACATTATAACATGTTAATATGTTAACTTGCAAAACTTTAAGTAAACAAGAATGTTCAATACATGCAAGTAATAGCTACCTGGCATATATAACACTGGAGGTTAAGATCAGTGAATTAATAAGTTAACATACCAACTTGCAAACAAACAGACATAAACTTAAGATGCATGCTAAAACAAGGAGTCGCACAGGACATTGGGAATTTTCTGCACTGTTAAATTTGTATTTCACACTTTTATCAGAAAATTAAATGTTCATGAAAGTATATGGATATTTTGTAAAGTTATATAGTTACTGTTTATGTAAAACAGTTGTAGAAAAACAATTATAGTAATGTCTGACATTGCAAAAGCAGATTAATGCCATCTCCTTTATGCATTTGCCACATATCCATTTTTACATAATTTGTTTGCCTGCACTGCTGTAGCAGTTGTTGGCATATTGTTTAGATGTTTTGTGTGTCCATATCAAATCACTTTCATGCAACAGTACATAATTTTTTAATTTTGAAGCCAAGAAATTTTACACACATTAGCATCATAAGCAAATCTGATTAAATTTTCAGCCAGTAGACGAATTTTTCTTGTTTTAACAAATAAATTTTGAACTTTAATGGCATCCTACCATTTTTGTTAATAATATGAACATTATTTAACTTGTCAGCATCAAATTTTAATATATTTTTCAATGCTTACACTTAAAAATTACTAGAGGTTTACATCTTTACAACAAAAAAAATACTGCCTAAATTTTTTGTTGCAGGTAGCATAATGAGTAGGCTGCTTCTACAAATGACTTGATTTGGAACATATGTCCATAACTTAATGAATTAATTCTCAGCATCCACCAAAAGGCACTGAAATTACTGGTATGCATTAGAATGATTGTTTTATTTCAGTTTTCCTTAACATTTTTATACCAAATAAATTGGTATTGATAGCCATTTCAAGTTATGCTGTTCATCAAGAAATGACATCACAACTTACATTCAGGGATTAAATGCAATTTCTACATAAAATGTATTGCTCATTTAATTCTTAAATGCTTATGTGTGTGTGTATATATATATATATATATATATATATATATATATATATATATATATATATATATATATATATATATATATATATATATATATTAATTCATTGTAATTCAGGTTAGCTATATAATGCATTTACAATTCAGTGTTAATTGTTACTCTTCCGACTTGCATTCAAATCAACTAAAAACTGAATAATGAGCAATTATGACCATTATCTAATTGAACTACATGTACTTTTTGTGTGCTTTCCTGTCAACTTGATTTTTTATAGAATTATGGACCTTGACAATTACCTTCATATCTTCATGTGTTTGTTTAGAACCAGCTCAAGAACCATTCAACATATTCAGATAGAATTGATGAAAACTTTTGTATTGTGGACCTGTATGTGCCTTGTATGAGTCTTGTCTCATTAACACAAAATTGGATAAAGTTATGACCCTTGTCAATCAACTTCATATATTTATATATGTGGTTTCTTGTGCTAGCAACATTGCACAAAAATCCTTCAACATGTTCTGTCAAAAATTTAATATGACTTAAATGAGCATTTTATGCATTTTGAGTCATCTACTCAATTTGTTTTACAGTTATGGCCCTTGTTAATTTATTAATTTTTGCATGATATTTTGCTTATGTAAATAAAACCTTTAAGGAGATTGATTTCAATTATGCCAATTCAATTATTTTCATAACTTTGGTTTCCCAACAAAAGTATTGATTCCACTGTTTTAGAGTCATATGAGCCTATTATTATGTACCAATGCAACTGTAATTTTAAGATGGAATAATCTTGCATGTTTCCTATTTTCTTTTATATGGCATTCATTCCTTGTTATTGTGCATCATTGTATTCAAGCAGTATTTGAATGAATTATGGGCTTCTTACAATACTAAACGTCATACTGAAATTGATAAAAATTTTAATGTAAGCTTATATCATCAAAGATTTCTGAGGAGCTCAATAAGTTTATCATGAATAATGTATTTTCTGGATGTTTTTATCCAATTTAAATGGAAGACATCCTATTCAGCATTGGCTCTCCAAGGGTGGACTTTTTAGAGCAAGACAAAAAAAACATATTTAAGACATATTTAACATGAAAGTCTAGTTGCTTACGGACACTTGCAACAATGTAGAAAGGGGCTGCTGGACACTTGCAACAATGTAGCAAGGGGCTGACCTAAATATGTACAGGTACCACTCTATGTAGGGACAAATACAATAAAGAGATAAAGACATAGATAACACACACACACACACACACATATATATATATATATATATATATATATATATATATATATATATATATATATATATATATATATATATATATATATACATATATATATATGATGTGTGTGTGTATATATGGCAAAATGAAAATAAAGATTTTTTCGAGGCATAAGAAGTGGCCCTGAAAAGGGCCGTTGTTTGTTATGTTAACACCATTCTGTTAACATACAGAACAAAACATAGGTCTTCTTATCATCCTTAAATTAAATAAACAGTGAAAGTCGAACGGTCACAGTACTCTGGGATATTTTAGCAGAGTTAAGAAGTCTGAAACAAATGTATCAGACTTCTTTATTATGACCCAAGAGAAAAAGACCTTCCAGAGCCAAACAGCAAAACCCTGTGACTACATCAGAGATACCATCCCTAGTGATTTCTACTAAATCATTGACAGGAGGAAGTCCACACGTAGGCCTTGGCTGTGGCAAAGGCTTACAGCAGTTAATGTGGATTGCTTCTCGTTCCTGAATTTGTTCTAAGGAAAAAACAAACACCCAATGGTTCTTTTCAGGGCCACTCCTTTCAAAAAGAGAGACTATTCATTTTGCTAAAATCAATTAAAAGCTCAAAATCCTTTGTTTAACCCTATAATATACATGTTGTGAGTATTTGAGTGTAGGTCCTTATTATTCTAAAAAAATAAAAAATCAAAAGACACCAACGTTTTTTTCAGTCTATTCTGGTACAAATATTTCCAACCAATCCAATTCACAACACAACACAACACAACACTTTTCTTTAAAATGTTCATAGACTTCTGTGTCTGTTTTTGGTTCACTCTTTTTTTAATTTCTTCACTTTCAGTTTTTTTTTCCTTTTTTAACTCCCTTTTTTCTCTCCTTTTCTTTTCTTTCAGAACATCATGGAGTTCTTCCTTTTCCAAAGGCACCTCTTCTTCCTCCTTCACCTGCTCCTGTTGTTTCTTAGGGCACCCTTTCTCTTTACAATGATAACAGGTATTTCGACTTTTGTCTCTTCTGACACTGGTCTTGCTTTTATAATAATCTGGACATTCTGTAGCCCAATGCCCAATGTTCTGGCAGATATCGTCGAAAGGAGGACGAGTAGTCCGTTGGCTTGTCTAAAGAAAATTTTCGTAAGATACCTCGCAAAAATCTAATCAGAAGTTCGATCTGTGTGGGTTCTTCCATTGTACTGATTGGTTTGAAAGCAAAATGAATAATGAGAGGGAAGTCACGTCTTTTATATATGCACTGACCTGACAAGAATATATAGGGTCCGTTGCCTTTCAAATGTAGTCATTTGACTCTTTGCAATCATGATGAAACGATCGCATCCTTTCGTAAAGAAAGGAGAAAAAAGTAAGAGACAGAAACTTGACTTATCGCCTCGCACAGTAGCTGAAATCTTTGTATAAATTCATGCCAGTGAACTTGAAGATGAGTGAACCAGAATCTAAACCCAGAGAGTCTACACCAAACCAAACTACATTACCATCAGTAAACCCAGAAAATTACTACCACATTTGAGAGACGGACAAACACTCCTCCAGAAAATTTTGAACAACAGCCTACACAGACATAGTAAAGTTTCAAGATTTCAAGTCCGACGTACCGTTGGAGAAAGCAGAAGAGTTCATCACCGATGTGAGGGATTCTTTGATAACCACACTGAAACGGCAAAGAAGACGATTACTTGAGACTTTCCATTCATCAGGACAATTTAAAGTCTCCCGTTTGGATCGAGTTTAGCAGTCCATCAGAATTGACATCTTCCAAAATCATTGAAAAAATTCAACCGGTACAGCAATCCAACGACAAGTTTCACATCACCGATGGAAAAGCGACACTGCTCGTGACCCATGTTTCTTTTCCCCAAGGGACAGGATGTTAAAAGCTGTTTTTGGTGGACGACTTTCACAGCACCAAAAGGAGCCTCGTACAAATTAACAATCTCCATGCTGAGATGTGTTTAGCCTGTGCCATCGTGGTGGGAGGAATTTATGCCGACAAGAACGACACGACAGAATGGAAAAGAGACTGGGAGAAAATTCGAAAATCTTACCGAAACAAACAAAGAAGAGAGGCAGAACTCCTGTTACAGCAAGCGGGGATAGCTAAATACACGCCCTTTGGCATTCCTGAAATGCAAAAATTGCAAGACATCTTGGCTCCACGTTACACCTTGAAAGTACACACCCAGATGTACGCATACCACTGTTGTTTCAAGGTAAAAATTTCAAAGATGGAAAATATATTCACGTTTATCATCACGATGAACTTTTTGATGTCATTACCAGTAACACTTCATTCCTGTCTTGCAGTTATTACTGTAAGAAATATGACTATGGTTATAACAATCGGGAGCAACACACGCATTGCAGATCGAAATGGAAGGGATGTTTAACTTCAGAACCCTGTTTGGACGAAGGACAAGAACGAGTGCATTGCCCAGCTTGTCAGCGCACGTTTGTCAGTCCAAAATGTTACCAACAACATTTTAAGACGCAAGGTTCACAGCAGAAAAGTAAAGTGCTTAATTGTCATCTCCTGAGATTGTTCCCCACTTGTGGACAAAGTATACGTACCATTAGTACCAAGTTATACGTCTGTTCAGGAAAGAAAAGATGTCACATTTGTCACCAAACCGTGGACTTTAAACATCAATGTTACATTCAAAAATACTATTCTAAACATGAAGACGAAGAAGATGACCAAAAGAAGAAAAGCAATTTCATCTTTTCCGATTTTAAATGCATGCAAGAGACTGGCATTCACATTCCTAATTTCTGTGTGGCTCACCGAGCGTGCGAGAAGTGCATCCAAGGGCCTATCTTGACTCATTGCCCTCACTTAGCAAGATTCCCGGAAGACGTCAAAAAATCAATTTTGCCCAATGGATCTGAAACCCTATCGTCGAAACGTGGTGCGAAGAAGACATCAAATGTTACGGAGATTGCCATCACTATGCCACGGTAATGGCTCACAATTTCTCGGGATGGGATGGACAGTTTCTGTTGAGATATTATATGGAACAAAGTACCGAACATCCTAAAGGGACTTTGAATGGAGCCAAAATCAAGTCAATGCAAGTGGGTCAAGTGCAGTTTAAAGATTCTATAAGTTATTTGGCCATGCCTTTGAGTCACATGCCTAAAATGTTTGGCATGACAGAAATGACCAAAGGCTGTTTTCCACACTTTCTTAATGCCGAAGCCAATCAACATAATGTTCTATCCCTTTTGGCTGAGGCTCACTTCTACGACCCCGACAACATGCGTAACGAACAATGAAAAGCTTTCTAAGCAAGGAAAAGTTTTAGAATTGTTCATAGAACATGGAGAGACGGATCCTTTGAAAGAAGCCTGCACCATTGCCAAAACGTGTTTTTTAGTGTACCATCCACGAAAATACCCTAGCTGTCATCAGTCCTCAAACAACCAATTTTGTCAAACATTAATACTCGGTCCAAGCCCTACGCTGGTTACATTACTTGTGTGACAAGGGAGACAAATGGATCCAACATGCCCGTACCGGAGGAGGCGAGAAATCCATCAGAAGGTATTCAGTGGATGGTTGGAACATAGAAAACCCACAGATCGTGTGCGAGTTTAACGGGTTCTTTTTTCGCAGATGTCCTATACGCTAACCCCAACGTAACACTGAAAACCAGCTTTTACAACGGACCATGGAAAAATTGTACGAGATGACTTGTCAGAGGTGGCTGAAGTTAGAAGAGCAAGGTTACCAAGTGGTATAAATGTGGGAACAAGAAGTACGATCAGCGATTGAAAATCGACCCCGAGTCTAAGCGCATCGTGGAAAATTACAAGATGGTGGACCCTCTGAATCGAAGGGACGGTTTGTACGAAGGATGGATGAATGACACCTGTTTGCTGTACCAAGCTGACGAGAATAAAGAAGAAATCAAATACTTTAACGTGTGTTCTCTGTATCCATACATGTGCAAATATTGTCACTCTCCCGCAGGGCACACACAGTTGCTGTCAGAATACATTGACGTGGACAATATTCGACAATACCAAGGATTGATCAAGTGCAAAGTCTTGCTTTCCACGAACTTGTATCATCCCGTGTTACCACAGCATTGCCAGGGAAAACTGATGTTTTTCTTGTGTCATACTTGTGCTGAAACGTGCAACCAAAACCAACCTTGTCAGCACACTCAGAAAGAACGCGACTTGACGGGAACGTGGGTTAGCGTGGAATTGTTTAAAACTCTGAACTTGGGATACCAACTGTTAGAACTGTACCAAATGTACCACTTTCCCTAGATAGAAAAAAAAACACAAGGGCGACGAGACTCAGAAAGGCAGTTTCGCAGACTATCTGAATGTCTTTTTTAAAACTGAAACAATATGACTAACAATATAAAATATACCCTCTCTTAATAATTATAAAGCAAATTGAAAAAAAAAATCAGTTACAACAATTTTTTTGTCTATAAGTAAATAAATATGTGCTCAGCTACATTTATCTTGGGCAATATTATAAAACCACATTAATATCCCCAATAATTATCTTAATACTACTCAATAATATAAACTCTCCACAAAAAAGATCCCTAAAACTTTAATATAAAACAAGATTAAATATTAATTTTCGCCCGCCAGGAAAAATTCTCCCTTCGCCGCGCCGGGTAAAATATTGAACCAGCTTACAAATTAGGTAATACAATATAAATAAGCCTTCAATCTAAGATTGCATTTGATTGGCCGAAATTTAGGCGCGCTTTTCCCATACAGAAAAGTCAATATCGGGCCAGAGTAGGATTGAAAATTAAATCTACAACAACCAATCAAATATGGCATTCTAATGACGTAAGCAGGAAATTCAGCATTAGAAATATGCTCACTTATTATAAAATATAAAACTAAAAATAATAATTTTGATCCATTGTAATAAGAATCCTAGCAATTATTACTCCTTACCTTTAATCAATTTAGCCTTAGTTATAAGCATAAATAATTAAATCAAAACAATAATCATGACTACTTATAACATACTTTTACTGTATGTGTATTTTAATTTTCCTTATAGTAACTATATATATTCTAATTAGTATTGATAACCATCTATAATACTACAACTAAGCACATAATAAGAATGAAATACCATAAAACACGTAATTTTATTATAAAACCTAAATAGAAAACAAAATTGAACTAGAATAGGATTGAAAATTTTGGCTTTTATCATCCAATCAAAACCGACGAGACAACAACCTTATAATTTTGAATCATTCAATATTACTAAATCAACAATGCAAGAATAAAGAAGAAAGGACTCAGGACCTCATAAGGGTAAGAGGGGAACCAACATCAAAAGAGATACTTCATCAAACCATCAACAAGAACAATTCATCAATATCAAATAAAGGGATTCAATAAGCCTGTATCGGAACCCTAGTAACCCATCCCCGCATACAAACATATACATAACTGCAAGCACCATACCTAGTCCATGACAAAACAGGCGCTAGGACTCATACTAGCACAAGCCTGGGTGGATCCTGACTCATATAAGCACTATATATAGGATAAGATTTCCCACCATGACAAGGACAAAAAGGTCAAGGCCGATAAGGGAAAATCAGGAAATTCCCACCTGATAGCTCCAACTCCCAGGAGCGGAGTAGACCGTTTAGCCGGATGCACACAAAGACCGAAAAGTAACCTGATAACGGCTACAATCACAAAGTGAACGGAACGGACAAACAATTAACGATGGACAGACCGGGCCGCGCGGCTAACTGTCCGAAAAATAAGCCTACAACCTATGTCTTCACTGTGGCCTGGAAGACCCAAGATTAAAACGAGATCCTTTGGAAAGGCGGTCAAAATTAAAAACCAAACATTGTCAAAGCGGTGATAAATGTCAAAATTAGGTGACATACACCTAGAGATTGATTTCTTTTTTTAGAACCATATAAGTACGCTAAGTAAGCAAAATTCAACCTCATCAAAATATATTCAAAATTCACAACTCAGGAACATTTGGATAATTGAATAGGTGGCTAACACATCATTGGTATAGGGACACTCGTAGGAAAAACTGGTTAAATTTGACAATAGTTCACCTGAGATAAAGTTAGGTGAATTTAGACATTGGGGACTTTAGTAGGCGGGAGTTGAGGCGGAAGGCCGGTACGCTCTGTTACAATACGCAGCCAACCAAAGGGTCTTAAGGTTAGCAAATAAAGGTCAGCACCACAACCAAAAGCCCAGCCCTAGGGCTAAGCGCCTCCCTAGATAGCAATGTTATCGAAAGGTAACATCCGGCCAAGGCGGTGAGCCACCAGGGGGGTTAATAGGCCCACGCGCCGGGGCAAAAGTGTCTAGCACTGAGACACGGGTGAGCCCTGCCTCGGAAGGAGGGGAGGCCACTAACCCTTTTCATGGCTTTAATCAGTCATAATACACGAGAGTGGACACATGACTATAATGAAAGATCAGATCAGATTCTGGCTGCAAGCGACATATACCCACTCGCTTACAGCGTTCAAGAACGTTACAACCAAGTTAAACAACGCATTAATCAGAAATGACAACTTACATGGAACACCTCCAATAAAATAGGACACCTATTCCAATTACAAGAAGAAATCACCAGGAAAATCAATGTCCTAAAAGATATGGAAGTAATAGACGTAAGAACCAACAACCACCTTATGACATGGAAAACTTTACTAAAGGACAGCTTTGGAAAATACCTATATAAAAAAAACAACGCTACCACAACAACTGCCCGTATTGCCCAGTCCCGGAAACACTGGATCACATCTTCAACACATGCCCCAGATAACAAACTCAACGCAACAACCTCAGTGAATACTTAAAGAGGATATGATCACCTACATCGTACCCAGAACTACTGGACAGAAAACAGAATGTCAACCTAGAAGCCACGTACAAAAGAATATCTTATCTAAAACAGATAAACAAGTACGGGAAAATATACGCACAGCAGCGGGGAAATACAACTCACGTGAAGAAATCTAGATGTACATCAGACATACAAACCACCCAACACCACAATGCCCACATACAACACTAACATTAACTGAACTAATAACTATCAACTAAACATTCACAAATATCTCCCGGGCGAATTAGGCTTTACAACACCAAAGCTAAGGAATAAGAGTAAGTAACACCAAATGAGGATAAGGATTAAGACATCACAAATCACAAAAATACATTAAAAAAAAACAACGAGGGAACCAAACCTATCAGAAAGCCAAACATGAACACGTCAAGATTAATAATGGATACATGGTAAGCAAAGCAACTTAAAGAATAAGGACTATGGCAAACGCCAGCTATAAAGCAAGTCCCCAACCCGAATCTACAAGAATTAAATGAAAAGAGCACCAGGACAGCAGGACCATGGCAATAACTGCCAATCCAAACTGCGCGTCCACAAAACAGCTAATAGGACTATGGTAAACGCCGGCTAAAAAGCAAGTCCCAACCTAACCTAAAGACACAACGAAAATGGAAAACTAGGAAAACACATGAGCACTAGCAACAATTTGAGAGTCAATGATACCAAGAACAACAAAGAAAACAGGAGTATGGCAACAACTGACCCGCTAAAAGGGAGTCCTTAAGAAACAATTCATAAGAGTACCAGCATCGGCAACTAGACTATGGCAACACGGGCAAAGCTAAAATACGAGTCATAAAAGGAAAATGACCACAAACACTAGGAAATGAAAGAACCGTTACCAACAAAAGAGGGTACACAGAGCCACAGTTGGTCAGCAACAGGTGCAAACAACAAAAGAACACAATTAATGGCTTAAGCAACAATGTAGAATTATAAACTCTGTACATAGCATGCGATAGATTAAAACAACACTACCATATCACCGCTCAATCAAACAATTAAAAACACAAACCAATAAAAGCAACCACTCACACAAGTAGTAGAGGGAAATGAGAGTTTTGGCTCACTTCATTTTTTTACCCTCCAAACAAGTATAAATTAAATGAGGGTTTCCAAAACAGGGAAATGAGGGTTTTGGCCCACCCCCACCCCTCCCACACATATTAGAACGTTTCAGTTAACAAGGTGGAAATTAAACTAGCATTAGAATGAAAATGATATTATTTTAGTTATATTATATCTTAAGTTTAGATAAAATTATACGTTACTCATATTTTCTTTGATATTTTTTTTCATACTTGCTAACCCTCATTGGTAGAATATCTGTTAACATATTGTCAATAATACGAAATTCACGTAATAAATCATCCATATTATATTTAACTCCTCGTAGGTAAGACCGGATCTGATCAAGTAGTTTCTTGTATGTTTTAATTGACGTTAAACATCCGTGCTTTTTTATCAAAAGTCTTGGTTCTACTTTTTTACACGCCGCTGTCAGTGAAACACCAATACCAGATATAATTAACAAAAATGGATTTAATGATACCCCACTTGAAATTATACCAGAACTGGTCATTAACAAGGGTAGATATGATATTACTCGAAGGATTTTGTTGTAGTATTTGTAACATTTTTTAACACACCAAAGTTTTTTTATGATAATATTTATAGTATTGTATTAGTGCGTCCACATCCTGTTCTGGAATATCTTTTGAAATGTGATTAAAATCAATTATACTTCTTTTCATTATAATATTTGTTTACATAGTTATGATAAATCAGCTACAAATTCCAAACACCACCGATTAAAACCTATAAAATTTTTATCAGTTGGTTCAAGTGTAAATTTCTCCTCAGAATTTTTGTTTAATATTACATATAATATTCCAAATAAGTCATTATTTAAATAACGCCATGGAAGTGTGGTAAATATTATTTTAAACTTTACACCGCTAAACACTGACAATCTATACATACCAGTAACTTCTGCAGTGTATTTTAAAGAATCATTTTCCTTCGTCCATGTACCAGACCCAGTTGCAACAGTATACATAATATTTTTAATCTGTTTGTGAGGAATTTTAATCATATTCGTTTTCTCAACAATATTAGGAATTCCACTAATAATATCATTGAGTTTTGTGTTAATATCATTGAGATTTGTGTTAATATTAGCGAGTGTAATGCTAACATTTGATGGATTTCCAAAAAAATCATCTCTAATTTTGTTTATGTTTCTGCGAAAATTTAAAAATGTGTTCACGTGACCGGTAAATTCATTTTTGAGCGCTGTTATTTCATTACTGATTGGAACGTCCTGATCATCAACATATTTCTTAGTGACAGCATCCCCATCCTCAGTTGGGTTTCCAAGATCTGTAATCTTGTTTTGTGTCATAACAATATTCCCACTTGGATTTCGTACAACTACATCTGACAGTTTTACGTTACTCGTCTTTAATCGTCCTTCTTTGTCCTGGAAAATGACGACTTCATCTGGATCTACGCTGGTAAGATTTAGTAAATTATTGATTTCATTTTTGAGCCGATCAAGAGTTGCATATTTGGATAAGTCACCTGTGGATAAATCTCCTAATAATGTTGTAAATTTTGTATAGTAGTTCATTATTTACTATCCTAGATAAAATTATCAACACTAGTTTAATATTATATAAAATGGCAAAATCGTCGATATTAAACTTTGATACAGAGAGACTAGTGAAGCATAAACATAACAATGAACTTCCTGATTGTCATTATCTTATTGTTGGGCGAACTGGATAAGGAAAAACAAATTTGCTAATGAACTTGCTTCTTGGTGATAATTTTAACTACGACAGAGTTTATATTTACACAATCAATCCACAGCAAGATAAGTATGAGTTATTAAGCGAATATAATAACAAGCTTCGTGATGATCTTAAAGCTGGTGAAGATTTTTTTTTATAATTAGGCAGCCAGAAGATCTTATTCCAGTTAATCAACTTGATGCAGATGAACATAAGATAGTAGTTTTTGACGATATTCCTCTAAATAACATGGAGATGAATAAAATAAGATCATATTTCTCACTGTCACGTAACAAACAGTGTAATTCTGTTTATCTCGCTCAAGGATTTTATAATGTTGATAGATTTATTAGGCGAAATATGGTTTTTTTTTATTTCCAGGACTGGATAATGTTGACGTTAGAAATATTGCAAGCGAGCAATGCGGTGGCGTGACAAAAGATAAGTTTATTGAACTTTACCGTAATGCTACAAAAGATAAATTTAACTTTTTCTTGTTTGATAAACTTACAAATGATCCAACTAAAATGTTTCGCTGTTGTATTGACACTTACTTACAGTAAAGCGTTTCAATTTTATAAAATTTATAATTATAATAATGGACAAACGAGCAAGATACAGACAACACATAGAAGATCTAAAAAAAACTTGCTCAATCTCAGGCATCACTTAAGCAAAAAGTACAAGAAGCACGACGTGGGCAAGTAACTGCTACAGAAGCAACAGCTACAATTTTCAAGCCGGTTACTGAAGCACTATTAAGTAAACAACCTGAAACTAAACCACTATCAGAAGAAGAACTTAAACAACTGCAGGAAAAAGGCTTGGTTGGAATTGTTAGAGAACAACAAGAAGCAGCTGCTGCAAAACTTGTTACTAGATCTGATGAAGAAAAAAGAAAACTAATTGAGGCCCTTACAGCAAATAAAGCTGATCCTGCGGCTAGACAAGCTGAAACAGATCGATTGATAAACAATCCGCTGGAACTTGAGCGAAGATTAGCAGAGTTAACAACGCAAGGAATAACAAATATTATAACAAATTTATCAGGAGACATAAAAGATATCAAAGAGGAGCAACAAAGAGTCGGTGAGCTTACTGTAAAGTTTATGGAAGTTGGAGATCAAAGATTTCATTTTATAAAAAGAGCAAATGATGAGATAAAAGGTAGTGAATATGATGATTTTTTAAACAAAGAAAATATAAGGGGTATTGATGATATAAGCAAGTGGACTGATGTAGAATATCAAGAATTACTCGATAGATTAGATGTAATATTTAATGACGGAGTTACTGCTAAAGATGAAATAAACACGGTTACAGAAATTGATGATATGCTTCCATTTTATAATAGAATGAGAAACAGTGTCATTGCTCTCACGTTTAAAAAAACAGCAGAAAATAGTAGAGCAAAACCTTTTGGTAGTGGGTGGAGTTTTAGAAGGAAATTTTTTACTTTTGATAAATCTCGTATACAAAAAAGTAGAGTAAGAACAGGAACTGGTGTAAAGGTATTTACTTCAAATACTGAAATGATAGGTAGATTAATGTTATTAATATCATCAAAGGAAGCTGGGAATGTTAGTGTTGAACTTGATAATGAAATCATTGACATACTTGATCATCTAAGATCGAGTGAATTATTAACATCTGACGAATATGAAACTTTACACCGCGACTTAATTTTGTAAAATGATATAATATTAAAGGAATGCAAACAACATTATTACTAAACTCTAGTGAGTCTGCGATAGATAGCGCAAATTTTTCAGTAAATTATATTCCACCTATCCAACTAGATCCTACAAAACAATATGAAATTGGATTAATTTCTTGTACTTGCTGGAATGCTATACCTAACGTGAAAAATTATGTTAACGATGAAATGTATTTTACTATGATTACAACATCTCCAATATCTACAACAAAAAAATAAAAATTCCGCAAGGAGCTTATAATATTACTGATCTAAACAAGACAATCAAAGAGCTCATAACAAAAGCTGATGGTGTGGCTGATAATTTTGAATTAGCAGCAAATTATAACACATTACGAACAAGGATAACTTTGAAAAATATAGCAATCAATCTTGAACCAAGAGAAAGAAGTATTGCACAACTGTTAGGATTTACTGAAAAAACTTACACTGCACTTGATCAGCCTATTACATATGACAGTGAACTGCCAGCAAATATAACAGAAGTAAATACAATATTAGTAAATTGTTCTATTGCTTCTGGTTCTTATACATCAAAAGGTAGCAAAGGTCAAACGATTTACAGTTTCTCACCAGAAGTCCCGCCAGGTTCTCTCATGCAAATAACTCCACAACATATTATATATTATCCTTTAAACGTTGAAAATCAAATATCAAGTATAATAATGCAGTTGACAGATCAATCAGGAAAACAGTTACATGTTAGTAATGAAGTTGTAACTTATTATTTACATCTACGCGAGCAAAAGTAAAAATTATGCAACATCAAATATAATGAAACAAAGAAAAAAAGTTTATCGAAGAAAAATAGTAGGAGGATTTTTTGGAAATATATTCACTAAAGTTTTTGAAAATATTCCAGGTATAGCACGTAAAGTTGCACCAATTGTTATTGACGCTGGTAAAGCGTTTGCAACTGGGGCTGCATCTGCCGCTGGGACTGCGGTGGGACAAAAAATAGCTAATAAAATAAAAGGTGATCCACCGACTGCATCTGAAATAAAACAAGTTATCTCAGAAATAACTCCAACAAAAGAAACTCAAAAAGCAATGATAACAACAACAAAAAAATTATTATCACCAAAGGGCGAGCAGATCATACAAAAATTAATTTCTAAAGTAACAATGCCGCAATAAAATTTTAAATAATCTAATAAAATAAAATGTCTGTTAAAAATTATCTCGAGTTAACAGAAACTTATGACATCGACAACGATGTGACAGAATTCGAGTTTGTTGAGTACCTTGATGAAAATTCTAACGAACCAAATAAAGCTGGTATTAGAACCTTTAACACCAGAGACGAAGATGTATTTCTACTGCCACATAAAGCTATGTTAGAAGTTCGTGGTCAGATTATGACAGTAGCCAATCCACCTGCTGCAATTGCAGTTGGAACAGAAGTAGCTCTTATAAATAACGGCTGGTGTTTATTCAAAAGTGCTAGATATCAACTGGCCAATCAAACTATAGAAGATATTTCGAGTCATCTACAAGTTGCAAGTACAATTTTGAATATTATTTCGTTTTCCGACGATTACTCGAGATCAACTGCAACTAATATGATGTGGTTTAAAGATACTGGACGGGGTATAGCTGAATCAACAGAATTTCTAAAGAGAGGCGCTATAGTACACGGAGCTAATGCTGATGCAAATGCTGGAATTGTGAGAGATTTTCTCATTGCTAATGCAGACGCGCTAGGTATTGCCGCACCTGTTGCAGCTGCTGATGCAGACGCTACAAGAGTTTCTCTTATAACAGCTTTTAATAATCTAAATATAACACCACCAGCTGCAGATGCAAACGGTACTGCGATGTTAAATTTGCTTCTTAACACACTTGACGTGAGAAATCCACGCTATAACGATGGTTTTGCTAGGCGAAGAAAACTTGCAGCAGGATCACGTCAAATTACAATGATGCTTCCGCTAAGCACAATTTTCGGCTTTTGTCGCGATCATGATAAAGTATTTCGCGGAGTAAAACATACTCTTATTTTAGATCGAGCAGACCAAAACGATTGCTTGTTTAGATCTGGAGGGGTTGATGTACAGTTTATCATAAACAAACTTGCTTTGTGGATGCCACGTATAACACCATCAATCACTAAAATGTCAGAACTAAATAATACGCTTGATAAACATACAAACAGAATTTATTTTAAGCAGCATAAGATATATCAGACAGCGGTTCCAAATACTACCGACTACACATGGAGGGTCACAACAACATCAAGCGAACAACTGCCGAGAAATATCTTTGTCGTATTTCAACAGCAAAACCGACGAGGTAACCACAACAAAATAATGCAATATTTAATCACTCTGATGTCAGATGAATATACGCTACATTAAATTCAAAGCAATATCCAGAACGAGCTATCGAGTTTAATTTTGCTGATAACGTTAATAAAAATATTTCTCGACCGTACATGTACCTGCTTGACGCAATGCAAAAATATCAAGATGTTGAAGATGGATCTCAAATATCAGCAGAGGAATTTCGTACACTTTATCCTATATTTCATTTTGATGTTAGTAAACATAACGAGCGAGCTGTAGACAGCACAGCGGATATTGAAATTACCTGGACACTTGGAGAGGTTCCAATAGAACCGTTGTACGTATACGCATTAGTGATTAGCGATAGATTTATCACGGTAGAGGTAAAATGACAGTTCAAGTTTAATCTACAGTTGTTATATAAAATGGCAAAATATATTATAAAAGAAGTATATTTGACCGATGGCCAAGTTAAAAAATTAGTAGCTGCTATTGCAAAGCGAGAACAGGTATCATTAAAAATCAATCCTAATATTTCTGATAGTATTTTAACAAAATTAATGCTAACAAAAAATCAAGTAAAAAAGTATGATCGTAAAAAAAACTTTTGTTTTAAATTTGAGTGCTGCACAAATGACAGCGATGGCAAAAGAAGGTGGTTTTCTTGGTCCAGCATTATCAGTATTAACTAGTACAATAATACCTAAAATTTTACCAGTCTTAGGCACATTAGGACTAGCAGCAGCGTCTGGAGCAATATCTGGCGCAACGAAGAAAGCAGTCGCAGGTAATGGTATCATTCGTGGAAGTGGAATAAAAAAAATTGTAAATTTTATGTAAATAATATATTATAATGCCACAAAAGAAAAAGAAATCGCCAACAACAAAAAAAGAAAACAACAAAAACAAAATCGCCAACACCAAAATGCAAATGTATATGCAATCAAACAAAACAAGGAGGAATTATTCCAATCGCTCCACTTTTGGCGGGACTAGCGGTAAGTCTGCTGCCAAATCTTTTAGGAATCGGACGTGGTCTAATATTACCGGGAACTCGACCACCCCGTTGAGTAATTTTGATATCATTGATAAGTTAAAAGCGGTTCCTGGATTTCACGGAGTTTATTCTAAAGATGAGCTCGCAGCAATAAAATCACCATCAGCTGTAAGTTCGTGTGTTATTAATATACAAGATTTTAATGACGGATCCGGCACGCATTGGGTAGCAGTTTATAATAATAATTATTTCGACTCGTTTGGACTTCCTCCAAGCGATGTAATGAAAAAGTATATGAACAAAAAATTTAACAAGATATATTATTCATCAAATCAACTCCAACCTGTTGGAACGTCTGCTTGTGGATATTATTGTATTATGTTTATCCAACAGATGAGCAGAAATCTTAACTTTTTAAAATTTATTTTACAGTTTGACAAGCATCCTTCTCACGCTAATGATGAGATCGCAATTAATTTTATCTAAACTTATAAGTATAATAATGTCAACATACTGTCTCAAGTGTAGAACTAAAACAGAAAATATTAATGAAACAACAGAAAAAACAAAAAACAACAGGATAATATTAAAAAGTTTTTGTGTAGTCTGTGGAAAAAGAAAAAATATGTTTTAAAGAAAGTGTCCCCAGCGACAGTATCCTCAGAGATGTCGCCAGCGAAAAATTCGCTCGTCTCTGGCTACCCTAATATTATTTTAGTCGACGATTAAAAATATAGAATGATATGCAACTGTGATTCTGACAGAGATTTGTGTCTTGAACAAAATAAAATTGTCGCATACTGTCAATGTTGTTACAACAGAGAAATAATAGGGTCAGGTATAGATATACATAAAATTATTGGAAAATTACCAAAACCAAAAGGCGGTTGGACATTGCCAGGTCATCGGTATACTGGTCCGTGGAATCCGCTAGATCAACAACTAGATGAAAACGACAATCCGTTGCCAGGCCAAAAGCCTTATAATCAAGTGGATGCAATAGCAATGCGTCATGATATCTGTTATCGTGATCATGAAAACTCGAAATCAGATTGTGATAAAGTAATGTTAGACGAATTACGTGATATGAAGCCAACAAATCTACGAGAACGTTTTGATAGAAAATTTGTTCAGGGAATGATTGGAGCAAAATATAAACTTGGACTCGGAGAGTCTCGACTTGGAAAAAAAAGTATACGATGATCTTGCAGTCGAGCTGCACAGACCTAAAAAAAAAGTTCCCACGACGTAAAGTTGTCGCTAATGGTGTAGATGATATCTGGGCAATAGATTTGGTGGATGTATCTAATCTAGCTCAGTTTAATGTTGGCGCTGATGGCGCTCCAAAAAGGTATTTGTTTAATGTTATAGATGTTTTTAGCAAATATGCTTTCAGTGTACCTGTTTCGGATAAGACAGGGACTTCAATGACTGATGCGCTAAGACAAATAATAACGAGTGTAGAAAGAAAACCAAATAAAATCTGGACTGATCATGGATCCGAGTTTTTTAACAAAAAGTTTGAACAGTTTCTAGAACAAAATAATATAAAAAAAAATACGTTACAGGAAACGAGGGTAAAAGCGTTGTTGTCGAGAGATTTAATCGCACGCTAAACGAAAAATTACACAAACATATGACAGCTAAAAACACCAACAGGTACATCAATGACCTTTCTCAAATCGTAGGTGAATATAATAACACGAAACATCGAACCATCAAAATGACACCTAAAAAAGCTGTTAAAAATCCGATATTAGCAAATGAAAACATGTACCGCAGACATAAATTTAAGGTTGGTGATAAAGTTAGAATTTCTTTGATGAAAAAGGTATTTGCAAAAGGATTTACTCCAAACTGGAGCGAAGAAGTATTTGTGATTGATAAGGTACTTTTAACAGTACCTGTAACGTACGTTTTAAAAGATCTGGCAGGGGAACCGATCGTAGGTAGTTTTTATGAACAAGAACTACAGAAAACTGAGCAGGATGTTTTTGTTATCGAGAAAGTGATTAGAAAAAAAGGAAATAAAAGTTTAGTCAAATGGCGTGGGTATAGCGATAAATTTAACAGTTGGATCCCAACTAAGCAGATTATGATATAATGTTATTATAAATTAACTCATACTTTTGTTTGACAGATTTACATTTTACTGGTTTACATAACGATATTAGATACTGCTTACGATCGTTAGAGATCGTCATTAGATTAAAAATTTTGACGAATATGAAATCGAATTTGATATTTTTCTGTCGGCCTGGAATCTTGATATTTAAGAAAGGTTTGATTAGCTGCCAAAACAGTTGTTGTTCGGCAACGGTAAAATTAAATTTTATTATTTGTTTAGCAATGTGATACTTGACATTATACCGTTTAGTTGTTGATCTGCTGTAATTTGATCTGTCAGCAACAGTGACTATTTCACCATCATCATCAGATTCATTGTTATACAAAATATCATCTTCACTATAACCAATAGATTTGTCTATAAAATCTTTGGAAAATGTGACCTTATCGCTGGTGACTTTGTCGCTAGTATCTTCTTCGTAGAGTTCAGCAAGTCGTTTCATCAAGTCCATTATTATAATATATTTTTATCTAATTTATTATTATAAGATTACTGATGAGATAAAATATCACCAAAAAGTTAATATAGTAAATTACAACGAACTAGCCGAAGCGGTAAGAAAATGTTCGTTGGGTTATAGTGTTGATGTTATTGTAATGCAAGGTGATTCTCATAAAATATTACTAACAGAAGCAGAAAAAAAATTAATGAAAGTGCAGTAACGACGCTAAAATTTAATCACGATGATATAGCATTTGCTCATCATTTCTTGACTAAAACCGAATTACAAAATATTATTGATCATCATATCTAAAACCAATCCTAGCATCGTATTCTCTTGAAAAAGCTGATTTTGTTACTCCATCGGCTATAAATTTTATTGTTCTGGAATTTATCTTATAATATTTCGCCGCAGCTGTAATCGATTTAAATTCAATCTCCTCATCCGTTTCGAGGTTTTTTGAAATAACAGGTTTTATTGGGCATCTAAAATTAATACCATTACTATTTTTTCCTTTTCTCACATTTTCCTGTTGCGTCACTATCTCCAGATTTTCCAATCGATTATCAGTTTGTATATTATTGATGTGATTGATAACCAGACCATTGGGTATAGATCCGTTGAACACCTCGTAAACAAACCTATGACCATTATAACTAACAAAATCTGTTAGTGTTCCTCTAACAGTTACCCTGATATATCCCATATTGTTCATAGTACCAAGAACTTTTTTAGTTTTTCTGTTTCTTATAATACCACGATCGTTAGCCTCGTATAAATCAAAGACTGGATGCGGCTGAAACTCATCTTGTAAGGATAAATTTTCAATGTTGTCATCAGTGACTTTACCGTTATAATGATATACACGCTGTCCCTCTGGAATATCATCGCAGAACAACGTGTAAATAAAATCTTTTCTAAACATTGCAATCCTCTCGGCATTATCTCCCTTTACACTAATATTATAACCCGCTGACGTTAATTTGCCAACAGGTATTCTAGTTTTAATGTTAATAACCGAACCTAATACATTTCCAGCGTATAAGTTATACTTTGGGTGAATTTGATATGCTTCTTGCTCACGTGCACTTGTCAGATTTACTGTCATTATATTATAGGTAATATTTTTTATCTTCAATTGATTTTTAGCGCATGCGCAGTGTGAGATAAAGTTATACTTTGGATGAACTTGATATGTTTCTTGCTCACATGTGTTTGTTATATTTGCTGTCATTATATTATAGGAGATTTTTTTTATCTTCAATTGATTTTTAGCGCATGCGCAGTGTGAAAAAATTATTAATTAGATATTACATTATAATATAATAATGTTAAAATTACGTGATATAGCTAAGAAACGCCTTATGGGAGAACCTAATAAAATAGCGACTGCTTTTGCAGGTTTTGATAATAGTTATCAGTTTGATAATCAAATTGTTTTAGTAAATTTTAATGCAACGAATCTTTACCACCTACTACAGACAACTGTAAAACGTGAGCTCGAAAAATATAAAAGTATTAGATTATTTGTGCAATATCATGTTATATTTTCAAAGTTAGTTATAACGGAAGAATCAACTAACAAGGAAATTGCAGAACCTTATATTAACGCAAAATCAAGACGTGCTTTGCTTGGGACTGATCTGTTATCACTATCTGATGAAATACACCAAGAAATCTGGAAAAAAATAGAGGAATTCGCTCAATTAGGTTCTGGTTGGAAGTTTGAAATGATCAAAGAAATATTGTTTCACACGATGAAATATAATGTATTACGAGGTAGTTCATACGTCGACCTGCCACCAAAAATAAAAAGTAAAAGATGTTGTATAAACATCAAAAACGTAGATAATAAATGTTTCCAATGGGCTGTTCTTTCCGCACTATTTCCAGCAGAAAAAAAACGCTACTCGTGTTGAAAAATATATCAGTCACGTGTCTAGATTAAATTTTAAAGATATTAACTTTCCTGTGGCAGAAAATCAAATACCAAAATTTGAAAAGCAAAATAATGTTTCAATTAACGTTTTCGGACTAGATGAAAAAGAGGATGTATACCCGAGATATATTTCAGAAAAAGCTTCACAATCGACTATAAATTTACTGTTTTACAAAAATCATTACGTTTGGATTAAAAACTTTAACGGACTAGTTGGTAAACAGTACAATAAAAATAGAAACAAAAAGTTCTTTTGTTACCGATGCTTGCACGGTTGTACTAACAATGAAACATTACAAAAGCATTTGCAGTACTGTAGTGATGTGCAAAGAATAACAATGCCATCTAAGGGAGATAGTGTGTTACAGTTTGTCCATCATAATCACAAACTAAAAATTCCTTTCGTCATATACGCTGATTTTGAGTGTTTACTTCAACCTGTACTTGGCGTAGAAAATAATCCTAATCAATCGAGTACAAGAAAAGTTCAAAATCATGTTCCGTGTGGAGTAGCGTATAAGGTAGTTTGTTGTACTGATTCGAGATTATCTAAACCGATCAAATTATATCGAGGTAAAAATCCAGCTGTTTGGCTTCTCAAGCAGTTGATTAACGAAGTTGATAATATTACTTATCGTTTGAAAAAAGTAACGCCAATGTTAAAATTAACACCTCAACAAGAATCCGATCACGAGCAAGCAGAAATTTGTCATATTTGTGAAAAAGCTTTTGACGATGACAAAAAAGTACATGACCATTGTCATTTGACTGGACAGTATCGTGGAGCGGCTCATAATCAGTGTAATTTAAAATTTCATGCTCCAGATTTTATTCCGGTTATTCTTCACAATTTTCGAGGATATGATAGCCATATTATAGTAGAAGCTTTTGGTGATCCTGATATAAAATCTCATCTAAAACTCGATAACATCATCAAATGCATCCCAAATAATTTTGAAAAGTACATGTCAGTTACGCTAGGTAAATTGCGTTTTATTGACAGCCTGCAGTTTATGGCAGCCTCGTTAGATGAGCTAGTGAAAGGTTGTAGTAAATTTGATAACCTAAGAGACTGTTTTGGAGATAAATTTAATCTACTAGCTAAAAAAGGAGTCTTTCCATACGAATACCTCGACGACTGGAGTAAATTTGATGAAATATCTTTACCTGACAAAGACAAATTTTACTCACAACTTAAAAATGAAAATATAACTGACGATGAGTACAGGTATGCACAAGATATCTGGAAAGAGTTTGATTGTGAGACTTTTGGTGATTATCATGATTTATACCTGAAAACTGACGTGTTATTATTAGCAGATGTTTTTGAAAGTTTTCGTGAAGTGAGTTATAATAATTACGGACTAGATCCTTGCTGGTATTATTCTGCCCCTGGGTTGTCATGGGATGCTTTGCTAAAGTTGAGTAAGGTAAGGTTAGAATTACTGACTGATGTTGATATGTTCAATTTTATCGAAAAAGGTATCCGAGGTGGTATTAGCGTGATAACAAAAAAATATGCTGAAGCAAACAACAAATACCTGAAACAGTATAACCCTGACCTTCCTTCGAAGTATATAGTTTATCTAGATTGTAATAATCTTTACGGTGGTTCGATGGCAGAACAAATGCCTTTTAGCGGATTTCATTGGATCACGGTTGATCGATTTCTATCAGAGACAGAAAAAAAGATACCCGATGATGTTTCCTATTTCGTTGAAGTTGATCTTGATTATCCAAATTCGCTACACAAATTACATAATGATTACCCTTTCTGTGCTGAATCGATGGTCATAGATTATAGTTTGTTATCAAAAGAACAACAAGCGTTAGCATCACCAAGGCAACATTCCATGGTCAAGAAACTAGTACCAAATTTACTTGATAAGAAAAATTACGTTTTGCATTACAAAGTTTTAAAACAAGCAGTCGATGCTGGTCTTGTGTTGAGAAAAGTTCATCGTGTACTAAAATTTAATCAGTCGCCGTGGATGAGAGGTTATATTAACTCAAACACTTCAAAAAGGGCTGCAGCAAAAACAGAGTTTGAGAAAAACTTTTTTAAACTGATGAACAATTCCGTTTTTGGTAAGACGATGGAGAATATTAGGAAACGCGTAAATATTGAAATAGTTAATGATGTCAATCGCAGAAACAAACTTGTGTCAGACGATGATTTTGTGAGCATGAAAATATTTAATGAAAATCTTGTTGCGATACAAAGAAGAAAACAAATCTAAAACTAAACAAGCCGATCTATGTTGGAGCTGCCGTGTTAGATTTATCAAAGTGGCTGATGTACGATTTTCATTATAATTTTGTTAAAAATCAGTGGCCGGCTAGTAGATTATTGTTTACTGATACTGATTCGCTCGTATATGAAATCGAATGTGAGGACATCTATCAGGACATGTACAATAATCGACATCTGTTTGATCTTTCCGATTATCCACGTGACAGTAAATTTCATGACGACACAAATAAAAAGGTTATTGGTAAGTTTAAAGATGAAATGAACTCGAGTGCTATCAAATACTTTATCGGATTACGCAGCAAAATGTATGCCGTATTATTGGACAATAATAAAATAACGAAAAAAGCAAAAGGTCTGCCTCGTGATTTTGTTAAAAAGTTTATGAAATTTGATGACTACAGGTATGCGCTTGATGGTGGTGTTAGTTTTATGAGAGCTATGGCAATTCGAACTAATCATCATAAACTCGAAACAGATGTTATTATCAAACGTGGATTGTATAATTTTGATGACAAACGCTATTGTGAAAATGGGGTAGATACATTTGCCCTTGGGTATTGTTATGATGATAGATCTATACTCGATATTATCTTTTTCAACTGAAATTTTATCTAAACTTATAAAATAATGTTTGAAAATTTGATAATGACAAATAGCTACAATAGTAACATTAAATATTTAATGATGGACGGTAAACGATTGACAGTTGAATTTAATAATGAAACATCAGGTATATGTTTTAATGGAACACATGACAAGTTAAAACTTTCGCTCATCAGATCTGATAACAGCGAGTATTTCAATTATCTCGAACAATTGTATCAAAAGTTGCTAGCGGAATTTAAAAACTTTCACAGCCCCATTAGCCAACAAAAATATACTAAACTCACAATTGATCTCGATCGTCAAAGGTATATTTTATCGACAAAAAATATCCTCTGAACAAACCAGAAATAAAAGATTTGTTTGAGTCCCGTCGCTGCGTGAGCGGTAAAGTAAAATTTATTATCTATAATCGTGATAATGAAATATTTTTAATATCAACAGTTGAAACATTAATCATTGGTAACGAGATATAAAATAATATCATTTTCATTTTAATGCTAATTTTATTTCCACCTTGTTAACTGAAACGTTCTAATAGGTATGGGAGGGGGGTGGCTGGGCCAAAACCCTCATTTCCCTGTTTTGGAAACCCTCATTTAATTTATACTTGTTTGGAGGGTAAAAAAATGAAGTGAGCCAAAACCCTCATTTCCTAATACTACTATAATCATATCTTTTAACATGGGGCAGCGATTATATTTTTCTCGTAATTCTTCTCTTTTTTTATCATCAACAATTTTATGATCGCCTGATTCATGTTTAACGATTTTATTTGATTTTAACTCATTAGCGCTGATTTTCATATTGTTTAGCTCATTAATCACTTTTTTAAGTTCATCTTGTTTAGGAGGTTCTGTTTTAGTTTCGTTAATTAACTTTTTTAACGAATCAATCTTTTTGTTTTTGTTTTTAAGTTTCTCGTTAAGATGTTTTATTTCATTTTCTAGTAGCCCAATCTTATATTTGAATTGTAAATTCTCCGCAGGATTGCCATCAAAGACTTTACACTTGTTCGCACGTTCTTGCAAAATTTTTATTTCATCATTTTGGTCATCAATAACATCTTCAAGATTCTTATTTGTTGTTATTTTTGTATAAACGCTATTTTTCAACATTATTATTTCATATTTTTGATCGGCAATAATATTATTACACTCTTCGATTGTTGATTTGTATGAGGTTATTTCATCTTTTAGCTTTTTGTTTTTATTTTCGAGTTTGCTAATGATGCTCTGTTCATCATCAAGATTGTTTGTAAGTACTGCGCTAGATTTACACAATTTGTTGTTTATAACAGCATCATCATATTTTCTCCAAATTTAATATACTCTCGCTGTGCTTATTTTATAACGTTTTGATATTTCTGTAGCAGATTCTTTGTTTTGTGAATTGTAAATATTCTTCTCATCAGCTAATGATAGTACTGATGTCTTTGGAATATTATTTTTACGAAATAAAAAAAATAAAAAAAGATAGTGGAATTAATTTTGTTAAAACAAAAAATATCGCCACTTTTTATAATGAACATAATACTAGCTAGCAATTTCTAAGTTTAAAATCATCTTTCTTAACGAGAAACTTAAAAACAAAAACAAAAAGATTGATTCGTTAAAAAAAAGTTAATTAACGAAACTGAAACAGAACCTCCTAAACAAGATGAACTTAAAAAAGTGATTAATGAGCTAAACAATATGAAAATCAGCGCTAATGAGTTAAAATCAAATAAAATCGTTAAACATGAATCAGGCGATCATAAAATTGTTGATGATAAAAAAAGAGAAGAATTACGAGAAAAATATAATCGCTGCCCCATGTTAAAAGATATGATTATCGGGATAATAATCGATGTCGAATACGGTGATATTACTCGTAATGAGGCGATGGATATTCTTATTGACGTAAATTTAAGCCCGAATAAGCGTATGGATTATTATTTTTATAAAGACCGTTTACGTACTAGTTCCAATGCGGATCTAAACCCGAGAGAAGCTGCTTTATTTTTAGATCCAGTTCATAATAAAAAATTATGCCTTAGCGGTAAATATCTGTGTTTATATTAAATTTATCATATAAAAAACAATATTGTTCTGTTTTACAAATTTTCTCGTTTTTAGTCGTGTATAAATTTTACAAATAGAATATTTTTGCTGAGATTTTCTTGTTTTTATAAAATATTTTTGCTGAGATTTTCTTGTTTTTATAAAATAAAATATTTTTGCTGAGATTTTCTTGTTTTATAAATAAAATATTTTTGCTGAGCTTTTTCTTGTTTTATAAAATAAAATAAAATATTAATTTTATTTACGCTAACAAAAATAAAATAAAATAAAAATGATATTATTGATATTAAAATCTGAAAATGTTTCAAAAATCTAAAATTGAGTTATATATTTACACAATTTCTTTCAGAAATCTATAGATTTTGTAAAATCAAGTCATATGTTTGCACGACTTCTTTCAGAAATCTTATAGATTTTGTAAAATCGAGTCATATGTTTGCTTGAATTATTTCAGAAATCTTATAAATCAGCTCAAAAATAAAATAAAATCAATACTATTTACGCTAACAAACAAAAATAAAATTAGTATTAAAATCTAAAAATGTTTCAGAAAATCCATAGATTTTGTAAAATTGAGTCATATGTTTGCTTGATTTCAGAAATCTTATCAATCAGCTCAAAAAATAAAATAAAATTAGTATTAAAATCAGTATTGAGTTTGATAATGTCCTAATGCGAGTGTTTATTCCATCGCCACACCAGCGTTTATCATCAAAATTTGTTAGCCCTTGTTTAATAACCCTATCCGTTTTACGCTGTTTGTATGAACGAAATGATGTCATTTCCGCGGTGTGTTTTATTTTGTTGAATAATACGTTTTGATAATCGCTAAAGTTAATATTTGTTTTAACAACAGATTTCTTTACACCTTTAGCTTTTTTAGATTCCTTACCATCATCTACTCGCAACGCATACATTTTAGATCGTAATCCGATAAACTCTTTTACAGGTTTAAAACAAAACTCATCTTTCATCTTGCCCATAACTTTCTTGTTGGCTGAGTCATGAAAAGGATTTTCTTTAGCAACATCTGATAGATCAAATTCATCCTTATGATTGTAGATATCTTTGTAAACATCTTCTGTAAATACTTCATAAACTAGCGAGTCGGTATCAGTAAATAACAAACTTGAGTTTGGCCAAATCATTTTGGTAAAATTATAATGAAAATCATACATCAACCATTTCGATGTTTCTAATACTGTAGATCCAACGAAAATCGGTTTATTAAGAACTATATTTGTTTTATGTTTTTTGATCATAACATTTTTACAAATTGGAATAATTCCAGCAAACTTCTCTGATGCAACTAATTTGTTTATACGTTTTTGGTTGTTTACAATTTCAATATCAACTCGATTACGTATATTTTCCATAGTTTTGCCAAAAACAGAATTGTTCATGAGTTTGAAGAAATCTTTCTCAAAATCGGTAGTTGCTTTAGTTCTCATGTCGTTATTAAATTTTATATAATCAGCCATCCATGGTCGTTGCTCAATCATGAGTGTGCGATGTATCCTAGTCACGCGCAAACCACAATCAATAGCCTGTTTTAGATTTTGGTAATGACAAATATAATTCTTTTTATGCATCAAATTCGGTACAAGTTTTTCAACCGCACATGGTTTTCCAATGCGGTTTTTCAACTGCTCTAATGATAATAATGAATCAGGTATAATTAACTTTTCTGGCAAGAAAGGATAATCATTATGTAAGTCGTGTAATTCTATAGGATATTCTACATCAGCTTGGATGTAAAAAGAATATTTTGATTTTGTTAAGTCAGCCTTAAAGTTATTCGTGTAATTTAAAAACTGCTCTGAAGTAATCCAACTAATACAACATGTTGGCATTGGTTCACACATAGCCCAAGAGTATAATGCGTTCTTGTCAAGATAGATGATGTATGAGGATGGTTTGTCAGGATTGTAATCTTTAAGATATTTGTTATTTGCTATTGCATGTTTCTTGCTGATAACGCTTATACCACCTCGAATTGCTTTTTCTATAAACAAGTACATGTCAATATTGCCTTCAGTGATTAGTTCTATCCTAGCCTGTTTTATCTTAAACAAAGCATCCCATGATAATCCTGGTGATAAAAAATACCAGGCGGGATCAAGACCATATTTGGTTATGCTTGTTAAGCGAAAACTTCTAAAAATATCATCAAGCGGTAGTACATCTTGTATAAGATATAAATCTAGATAATCACCAATTGTTTGACAATTAAATCTATTCCAAACTTCTACAGCGTGATTATAGTCCTTGTCTGATATATTTTCGTTGTAAAGAGATGAGTAAAATTGATCTTTGCTTGGTAAAGATGTTTCATTAAGTTTTTCAAAATCGTCTAGATACTCATAAGGAAAGATGCCCTTCTCTTTCATCAAATCTGTAGTATCAGCAAAATAATCGGATAATGCCGGAAACGCACTACAATTTTTAGCAAGCGAATCTAGCGATGTTGACATAAATTGCATGCTGTCTATGAATAAAAGAGAACCAACTGTTAACGACATAATTTTTTCGGCGTTGGTTGGAATGCAGTCAATCTTTTTATTTCCACAAAGTTGTGTTATGTCCGGACGACCTAAAGCTCGTATAATAAAATGTCCATCATATCCTCTAAAGTTATAAGCAATGCATGGAATAAAATTAACAGCATGAAATTTAAGGTTGCATTGATCATGTGCCGCTCCACGATACTGTCCGGTTAAATGACAATGATGACGAACTTTTCTCAGCGTTGTATTGCTTGCAATGTTGTCTACAATGTTGTTGGAAAATTCCTTTTCACAAATATGGCAGATTGTTGCATTGTCATATTCGTTTTGTTGTTCTGGAGTTAATGGAATCATCAGCGTTATTTTGCTAAGATTGGCTGTGATTATAGTAGCTTCAAGAAAAAGATTTTTTAATAACCAAACTGCTGGATCCTCATCTTCAGTTTTTCGCCGATATAATTTAACAGGCTCTGATAAACCTGGATCTACCAAGCAGCTAATTTTATATGCCACAGCTACAGTAATATGCTCATGTGTGTGTGTTGTGAATTGAGAATCAGCTATGTTAGTATCGTAAATTGGTTTTAATATTGACTCAAAATCGTATGTGATAGAAAATGGTATAACAAACTTCTTTTTGAAATTTTTAAAGAATAGTATTTTATCTGATTATTTTGGTAGCGTTGTTTTCTGATTGTAAACACAATAACCTAGATGTTTTTGAAGTAACTGTTCTGCAGCAAATCCGTGAAGGCATTTGTAGCAAAAGTAGTGTCTTTCCTTATAAGATGTATATTGGCTTCTGACTAATCTGCTAAAATTTTTGATGAAACAAAAGTGTTTTTTATATTGCAGTAGATTGATTGTTTCAGGGCCGGCAAAAGGTGATATTCTTAACGGAAATATTTTCATAGAATCATCAACACCATAAACGTTGATGCCGTGTGGAATTCACGGTTTTGCTTTTCGATTTTGCCAATTTGATTTATCGGCGTGGGAAAGATAATATCAGTTAGATTTAATTTCTCAATATAACGCTGATAATTGCTGGTTCGATTGGGATTATCATTATTAGCTGGAAATAATGCTGCTAAAATACTCCACATGATACATCTGTTATCATCGCTTTTAACATTAATACAGCTATGACTATTTTTAATCTTGCTGGGCAACTCCACAAATTTACCGCCGTGTAGTGGATCGTATTTGTGAACATCTATAAGTAACTCGATGATGCCATCAAACACCCAATCCGATCCTTTCTCTGTAAACTCATCAAGATGTTTATCATAGTTTTGAATTATTTTATCAACTAGTTCATCAATATCATTGTCTGGTTCCTTTTGGCGAAATAAATAATTTTGAAATTGTTCTTGATTTTTTAATTCTTGCATAATTCCTTTAGTAACATTTTTTTATATCAGAGTTTTCTAAAATTATAAAAGGTTTCGTTTCCAAATAAGGATCTGACATTTCCTGGTCGGTGGATCGTTTTAGCAATGCATGAATTTTTATAATGACCTTAACTCGTCCATCTTCATGTTGAATAAATTTTATAACATCTTTGATTATCTCGTTTAACTCTCTTGACTGATCGTTGATAAGCAGACGATAGGTTTTGAATATTCCATGAAACGATGATTGAGTTAATTCTATACTAAATTTTATACGATCGCTATAAATCTTTTTTATATCATCTTTTAATTTTTGTAAGTCAGTATTTGAAAAAGGATATTTCACCTTATTTCCAGTAAGTTCTTTATATTCCGTTAACAACCTTTTAACTTTCTCATCGCGAGATTTTTTATCAGGTTTTCTAAATTTTTTAATTTCATCAAGGACATATGTAAATTTTATTTTCTCTTTTTCTTGCCATAATCTTTCAACTTCATTTTTTAACAGCCCAAGTTCATAGTTTGATTTTGGATATTTTATTGATTTCCCAGAGAGATTTTCATAGTCTCCCATCAATCAATTTTCTGACGATTTTATCTCGTTTGTGTCGAGCAGACTGCATTGTTATATATTACTTTTAGATAAAATTTTATTCAAATTAAAAAAATTTTTGCTTATAATATTGATATCATTTGATGATGAAATATTATTTAAAAATTTAGCAATGACATTTCCAGTTGGACAAAACCATTGTAAATATTTGCTACAGGGATCCGCTGAGTTTTGTAACAAAACATGTTATGGAGAATATTGTTCTGTTCATAAGCAAAAACTAAAAAATGGATCAAAACTTTTAAAACCATGTATAAGCTGTGGTGCTGGATTGTGAGGTAAAACAGATCTTTGTATTAAATGTGGTGGTAAAAATTATCGTTCAGTTGTTTATTATTATGAAAAAAGATCACCAGAGCGTAAAGTAAGAAAAATAGAACCTCCTTCTGTTGCAGATTTTATGGAAGTTGTTGTTTAGAAATAATTCTATAATCTTTTTCATCTTTTTTGAGTTATTTTTAAAACCTGTTTTTACATTGAAAATAATTCACAATCAGTTTTCTTTAGTAGTATGGGAAAACAGGGATTCGGCGGATAAATTTCATTATGTTAATTTGTGTGAGGGTTTTATTTTTATTTGGCTGTTTTGTAGGAAAATATTTTTCGTGTTTGTTTTCATTTTTCGTTAAGACGGTTTGGTCTTTGACATGATGGTCTTTGGGGGCTGAAAAAAAACTTAAAATAGAGGCTTTAAAACAGCAAAATAAGCGTTAAAAAATGGCGGCAGATACTATGAGTATGGAGTTGCCGCAGAACCCGTTTTCCCATACTACTGCCTCTGAATTCAATTCTTGTGTTTTCCCACCCAGCAGCCAAAGTTTTGGAACTTGCTGCCTAGCTATTGCATCATGTTCTTTTGATGTATTCTTAAAATGACAACATGTACATCAGTTTGTCTTTCAGCCACTAAATATTGTCATGATTGTAAAAATTGATCGACACACTTTCCCCACTAAGACGGTGGCAGAAGCAGGACTGATACGTCTTTAAATTTTGCCTATCAATTATTACATGCATACAGAAGACTCCCGTCCAAGTAATTTTCTGCATCCCAGATAAAAAACTGTCCAAAAATGCATGATCAAGCATTTCTGAAACTTCTGCAAACACATATTTTAATTTACCAAATTATGTTGCTTTTATATCATTTGAAAGTTTTGATCACCTTGACTGATTATAGTGAACACTAGTGCCAACACAGTAATGTTTGTGATAATAGTGAACACTAGTGCCAACAACACTGTTTGTAATTATAGTGAACACTAGTGCCAAACACAGTAATGTTTGTGATTATGGTGAACACTAGTACCAACACATCACTGTTTACTATTATAGTGAACACTAGTGTCAACACAGTAATGTTTGTGATTATAGTGAACAATAGTGCCAACACAGTAATGTTTGTGATTATAGTGAACACTAGTGCCAACACAGTAATGTTTGTTATTATAGTGAATACTAGTGCTAACACAGTAATGTTTGTGATTATAGTGAACAGTAGTGCAAACACAGTAATGTTTGATTATAGTGAACACTAGTGAAAACAGTAATATTTTGTGGTTATAGTGAACACTAGTGCTAACACAGCAATGTTTGTGATTATAGTGAACACTAGTGTCAACACAGCACTATTTGTGATTATGGTGAACACTAGTGCCAACACAGCACTGTTGGTGATTAGTGAACACTAGTGCTAACACAGCAATTTTTGTGACTATAGTGAACACTGTACACTGTAATGTTTGTGATTATAGTGAACACTAGTGCCAACAGCACTGTTTGTGCCTTTAGTGAACATTAGCGCTAACACAGTAATGTTTTGTGAGTATAGTGAACACTAGTGCCAACACAGTAATGTTTGTGATCATAGTGAACACTAGTGCAAACACAGCAATGTTTGTGCTTATAGTGAACACTAGTGCTAACAGCAATTTTTGTCATTATAGTGAAAACTAGTGGCAACACAGCAATGTGTCATTATAGTGAACACTGGTGCCAACATGGCAATGTTTGTGATTATAGTGAACACTAGTGCAAACACAGCAATATTTGTGATTATAGTGAACACTAGTGCAAACACAGCAATGTTTGTCATTATAGTGAAAACTAGTGGCAACACAGCAATGTGTCATTATAGTGAACACTAGTGCCAACATTGCAATGTTTGTGATCATAGCGAACACTAGTACAAACATGGCAATGTTTATGAAATATTTCTAAGCTGCCTTATTAAGGAAATACCAATCTTCAGTTCAAGGATTTGAGCAAAAAAAAAATCATAATGGAGGTTTAAAATGTACAAATATATCTATTCTCAGCACTGTAATTTGTTTACTGCTGGAAACATTCTTGTATTTGCACAATAAAAGCTGCTTCAATAATCCAAAGTTGTTAATATAAGATAAATTGTATTTTAAAGTGGGAAGAATCTCTTAATCTACAATCTGAAAAGCCTGGGTAACAAAGCCAGAACAACTTTGGATTATTGAAGCAGCTTTTATTGTGCAAAAACCACTCTTAGATATCAAGGAATATTACCTCTGATTGTTTTCTGTGTCCTGCTTCCAAAAGGTGAAAAATCTCAGCACATTCTCCAGATGATCTGCAATATCCTGCTACCAAATCATATTTCACCTGATCTGGATATTTTTCTGCTTCTGTGATAAATTTTTCCAAAGCTTCAAAGAGAAATAAAGATATAAGGAAATGAGAAATTGCCATAATGAAATAGACTGCAGTACAAGAAATAAAATGACAGCACTAAAAGATGTGACATTTGTGCACATGATCAGAAATTGTATCAGATAAAATTTTACAATAATTTTATGTAAATCAAACATTAGCAACCTAACTAATCATGCTACACACTGAAGAAATAAGGAACCATCATTCACATGCTGTAGAGGAACTGTCAATTAACATGATTTCAAACAATTTAAATTTGTAAAAAAAAAATAATCTTGCATGTTCATGTTCAAGAGTGGAAGTTTTAATACTTGTGGCATACAAATCTACTAGACCACTGACTACTGGACCTTCAAGTATATTAGTCTCATCATTTGCAGGGCAGGGTATTGTGGCATATACCTCTACTAGACCACTGACTACTGGACCTTCAAGTATATTAGTCTCATCATTTGTAGGGCAGGGTATTGTGGCATATACCTCTACTAGACCACTGACTACTGGACCTTCAAGTATATTAGTCTCATCATTTGTAGGGCAGGGTATTGTGGCATACAAATCTACTAGACCACTGACTACTGGACCTTCAAGTATATTAGTCTCATCATTTGTTGGGCAGGGTATTGTGGCATATACCTCTACTAGACCACTGACTACTGGACCTTCAAGTATATTAGTCTTATAATTTGTAGGGCAGGGTATTCAGAAGTGTTTGAGAAGCTTAGTTTCCTCAACCCTGCAAAAATCTCCTATTAACGTTCATAGTTGAGAACAGATTAGAAGTTGGTGAGCCAATAGTTGTATTATATATAAGTAACAACTGTAGCTTCAAATTTCATAATTAGTTTATTTCTAGTATTGTGGGCATGCTGATGTGTAACAATAATGAAAACACTTCATATTTGTTTGATAGAGTAGCCATTGAATATTTTAACTACGGATCAAAATACAATGTAATAATCTCATCTCTTAACAGTAAACAACAACATATTGAAACTTTTATAAGTCAATAATTTCCTAGCTTAGCTTAAGTATCAAACCATCACATAATCTACCACATAGCTTAAGTATCAAACTATCCCATAATCTATCACATAGCCTAAGTATCAAACCATCACATAATCTATCACACAGCTTAAATATTAAACCATCCGATAATTTATCACATAGCTTAGGTATCAAACCATCACATAATCTATCACATAGCTTAAGTATTAAACCATCCCATAATCTATCACATAACCTAAGTATCAATCCATCCCATAATCTATCACATAGCTTAAGTATCAAACCAATCACATAGTTTAAGTATCAAGCCATCCCATAATCTATCACATAGCTTAAGTATCAAACCAATCACAGTTTAAGTATCAAACCATGTCATAATCTATCACATAGCCTAAGTATCAAACCATCACATAATCTATCACATAGCTTAAGTATCAAACCATGCCATAATCTATCACATAGCCTAAGTTTCAAACCATGCCATAATCTATCACATAGCCTCAGTATCAAGCCATCCCATAATCTATCACATAGCCTAAGTATCAAACCATCACATAATCTCTATATGTAGCTAATGATGCATTGCCATGTCAGTGCATGTGACAGCACAGTATTATACACCACAGATGAATGATAATCATTAGCAACAAATGAAACATGGCAAACAGAAACTATTCCCCTTCATAGGTAAAGTGCTTC
Organism: Potamilus streckersoni; assembly: GCA_016746295.1. Classification (NCBI taxonomy): domain Eukaryota; kingdom Metazoa; phylum Mollusca; class Bivalvia; order Unionida; family Unionidae; genus Potamilus; species Potamilus streckersoni. The sequence goes on from JAEAOA010001311.1 coordinate 2,073,777, forward strand.
ACCTGAACACAAAGTTTATAGCTTTCAATATCTTAGTAATGTGGAGAGACATACAAATGGAGTCACAGCTGGGCATTGAATGTTAATAATTTGCCAGTGTCATTCAAGACCTTCAAAATGAAAATGCCACCTTTCTGTTATAAACCAAATGGCGAACTCACTTATACTATGGCATGCATCACTTACACTATGGAATGGAGTGTGAAAAAGTGTGAGTATTGTTATGTATATTTAATTTAATTGTTTAACTGTTTGTCTTTAAAAAATTATATTTCATTACATGCTATTGTTATGTAACATTGTATGCTGGACTTAACCGGCTCCAAAATTGAATTCATTTCTGCCTGACCTGACTAACTTTTTAATTTCATTTTGTGTAAACAACAAATACATAACTAAATTATTCTCTCTGTGCATGGGCTTTATATCTGGATCATTATTAATAGATGAAATAAATATGTTTATTTGGGTCAAAGTTTTGGAATTTCCTAATGGAATTATACATAATCCAGGTCATTGTTTTTGTAAACATCAGAATCATTCTAGAAGGTTAATTTCCATTAGGTACTGTTTTTTTTTTTTTTTTAGAAAATGCTCATTGTGACCCAAGGTAGAGTAGAGAATTATATAATCTTGTAATTGTGAGGACTGGCTTTAAGTTTTAGCAGAATCAAGTTGTATGTTGTGTCCAGTATTTGTTTAAAATTTCAGGCTGAAATATTTTTCTTCAAATTATTGAATTCAAGTGATCATTTTCTCTGGAATTTCAAAAGTGCTCTGATAAAATTCTTGAATAAAGCCATTCACTGGAATTTATACCGAATTCAAACCTGGAATTACATTACTATGATTCAACAAAAGACTGTTGACACATCAACACCCAATAAGCTACAACAGACATGTAATTGCCTTCAGTTTTTGGATTTCTTCGCGTCTTGTACTGAATTTTATTCAGGACTTTAAATTATTAGGATTTGTGTATGTAATTCTTGGATTATTTTTTTTTATTTAACTCCCAATACCATAAGTTTTTTTTCTCGTTTTGACTTTGAATTCTAAGTAAATAAATTATTTGTTACATTTTACAAAGTTTGTTTTCTTTCACTCTTGTCTGTTAATTATTTTAAGAGCATCAGCTTGCAACAGTGTTGTTGCCTTAAGTTACAATTCAAATTCTGATAGACATGGGAAAGAGTTGTTTGAATTCAGCAGGGTGAATATTTATTAAACTTAAGAATCATTGTTAGAAACTCTCTCTCTTCAATGCTTAAGAATAAAAACTTTCAATGACAAATATACAATGCTAAAAAAAGATTTGATAGCCTGATGCCTGTGACACTCTGATATCAGGTTGGGCCCGACCTGTATTCTAAGTGAAGCTCACATGGGGCATTTTGAAAAAGCAAATCTAATTTGCCTGAGAAAACTCGGCTCATGCAGATGAAATGCAAAATGTTTATTTTCCATTCATCGAAAGAAAAATTAGTAAGTTATTAATATTTGTCCAAAAGTATTCCACTTACCATTATGAAGATTAACTACTTAATGTACTTCAACTGAAAAGATGTAAACTTTGTGGAAAAGCAAAGCCTGTGACCTATGAATGAGAAACCGAGTTACATATAATTTGTGCACATCTGGCTTTATTATACATTATTTTACTGGTGGTATTACGAAAATACAGTTTGTAAGGCTGCCTACCATAATCATTTTATAGTTGAAATCTACACTTATGAAAATTAATAGTTTTTAAAAATAAATTGTTCCAGCAGTCATTGCAATAAGTGCAATGATGCATGACTGAGTAATCAAATTTACCAAGGTTGTTAATTACCTTATTGTTGTAATCTGCTGACTTTAGGCCCAAAGTAGGATATTTTTTTATGTGTTCTATGCAGTAAAGGAATCAATGATAGCTTTGAGTCTCTGATTAAGGCTAATGAATGTATACAACAGCTGTTAATTACCATCACACTGCTTTACATAAAATATTTGATATCTGAATAACACATAAGTCAGTTTAAAATGTTTTTTTTTCTTTTCAAATTTAAAGTACAGCAGTTGCAATGTTGTGTGAAAAATAATTTTAAAAAAAATAGGGCACTCCTGGGTGTATGGAGTTGGGAATCAGGCCTTGTGGAATTTGAGCCGAGGCATGGTTTCAGTGAATTCTACCTTTTCAATAAGGGATGAGCTCCGACTTCCCCACCTAACATAACTGTCCAAATATCTAACACAGGACGAAAAAGGTCTGAGGAAACTCCAAATAAACACTATTCATGTAATACATTTGATTTATGAGAGCAACATTCCTCAAAAGAAATGTGATTACCGTACTGAACAAGAAACAAATTGCAAATAAAATACAATCATTTACTTACCAGTGAAAGTTACCATACTTGTATATATATCACCCCTCTCCTATAATTCAGCAAATATACTAAATGATGCTCATGTGCAATAAACAATGTCCAATAAAGCATACTATGTCTAGTATCAAAACGACCAAGAGATTCTCATATTCTCATGGCAAGTGATATAACTGCTGTATGGAGACCCAAAGAAGCTGGGAAATGGACACGTCTTTTATAACATATCAAATTGCTGACTGTAACAGAAAACTTGAAATTGCTAATCTTTTAACTATTTGCACACTGAAAGTCATTATGAGTCTTCAAAGTTTAATATGCACCTATTTTACATCAATTCATGAGTTTAAAAGCTCATTAATAAGATCCTCTTGATCGAGTATACAAAGTACACCATTCATATAAAAACATCCAGGTTTCCATCACATTCCAGCCAAATGAAATGAAGGCCAATAGAACTTGAAAACACGCCCATTTGCTTGTGTAAGAATTTGAATTTATTAGAAAAAAAAAAAGACATCAGAGAAAAGTCTGACTATAAGATTGTCTAATTTGAAGAAAAGTGTCAATATGAGCTGCCAAGTGAGATATTTCTAAAAATTTGTCTTATCGTTCTGATGTTAGCCGACATCAGAACACGTTACATAGCGCCGTTATTTAGGCCAAAACATAAATATTAGGGTCGATGTCTCACATTGTAGGAATAACACATAATACCGATTCAGAACACCCAATAAAGTCTTATATTTATGGAATTCTAAAGTCCGGACTATCATTTACACATTCACACACTTTCTTTTTTCTACAAACAATGTTGTAATAAATTAAGTTACATTATGATACTATATACCAGACTAACATAGTACCTGCAAAACTTGTGTTTGGGTCTTTCAACATAACTTTAAATTCAATTTCTGTAAAGGCATGCTCTAATTTTGTTTTCTTTGGACTTGATTTTGTATCGTCGTCTTGCGATTTGGGCTCTGATGTGTGTCTTTTTTTAGATTTCAATTTGTCAGGGCGACCCACGTTGTCTGTGCAAGTCGCCATTTTCAAGTCACGTGACTGGGAAGTTTACTCAAAGATCGATGACGCTTTGCACACATGACATCATTAATGTAAAACAACAACAGTCACTTGAGGAAGAGTCATACCGCAAGGTGTATGCATTTATTGCTATATATTGTTCTTTAGTCAGTCACATATCAGTAGTGAGAGGAAGAGGAATCAAAGGTCCAAGTTTTGAAAGTCGTCTGAGTGAAACCGAGAAGAATGGACAGTATCCTTTAACAAGATGTGTTACAGCATCTTATAAGCCCGGACACCAGAAGGGGGTGGGGTACTGAACCGTTCGATTCTTCTGTAAATAAGAATTATTCTGATTATAGTGTTATTTCCGATGTATTTTTTTTTTTACTAAGGAGCAGTAAGCTCAAGGTTAGAATTGAATAAGTGCTACAAAGGTTCATTCTTTCAAAATTTCTTGGTAGCAACAACTATATATATAGTCCGATGCTACATCCCTGTTTGTTTGTACCACAGATACTCGACGAGAGGTTAATGTTAAAAAAATATCTACATGTTTTGGACACATCTACTCTCAGGGGACAACCAGTGCAAACAGCTACCTATACCATGTTTGCGACTCTACGATACATCCCTTCAATTACAGAACTGTGGTCTCGTGGGTCGTTGGTTCTTTCCGGTAATTTTCCGGTTTCTTCCTCCACCATTAATACTGGCCGCCATGAATAGCCTATCATGTGCTGAAAAATGGCGTTAAGCCCAACAACAACAGAACTGTGGTAGCTGCAAAAGTAAGTGTTTACTTACCATTACTCAATTCAACTTTAGGAATCCTGTTCCATCGAAGAATTAAACATTTTCTTTGTTACAGATATAAGGGAAACTCAGTTTGAAAACATGTATACTGTGTGGCACAAACATAAACAGCGAAATATGATTGGTTCAAAATGTTATACCTGAGCGTAGATGTGTCCACTCTGACAAAATTCGTAAAATTTGCGCATTTCGGAGCCCGTAACTTCAGTTTGGTGCAACGTAAAATGGCGATGGCTTGGGTTGCGCTCTACAGTTTCATATTTAGCATAGGGTTATAATTTTAAAGAAAAAGAGTTTCCCCGGGTTTCCTCACTAGTTATACTGGTTTTTTTACAAGAGACTTTGTTTATCTTAGGTATTGTTTAAAGAACCTTTAATTCCCTTTATTTTGATGTATGATTGATGGGTGTAATATGGGTTAGAGAGTATACAGCTTGGCCTTACTGCAGATGTGCACCTTTCAAAAAAGTGCTATCTCTACTTGCTCATATTCACTTCTCAAACTTCAGAGGTAAATTGTAAAGAAAAGAGCCGATAACTTTTTTTACATTTTATGTATTTGGTAATTCAGTCATTGCACTTTTAGAAGCTGGCATTATCTAGTTTCTAGTTTGGCAAAATTCATTTTCCATATTTTAATAGCTGCCAAGAATAGTGTACTTTAGACAAATTCAGGTTGATTTGTGGAGCACAAGGGAGCAGTCATTTTAGTTTGCAGTGTCCTAAGCTCATTTAAAATTTCCAAAAGTACAATATCCAAAGAAATTTCATCCACATTACATGAAAGTAGTATATAGGTATGCCAACATTCTCTCCACTGTGCATGTTTAAAATGCAAACAACTTCACCTTACATACATCACTCTCTCAAAAGTACATAATAACTGGTGAGCGCCACCATAAAGAGGATATAGAAATTATTATTGTATGATTTAATTTTGATTGTATGGCTGAAATATTTAAGTCGCAAGCATCAAAACAGTCCTTTGTAATAATTGTCCTATATTTTCCCCCTCAGAACAGCATTTATTAGAGTCAGAGTCTTAAACCGGTAGAGCCCCCCCTCCTTATGATAAAAAGTGAACAATTTTAAAAATGTGCATTGCATTTTGTCAACATAGCAACCAGTGTTATGCTGATAGACAGGAACATGAAACTAACCATATTTATTCCTAAGATGTCAACAATAAATTTCACAGTTATAAAAGGGATATAACAGGTGAGGTTCATAAAGGTCAAAGGGTAAAATATTAACTAATTGTTTGATATGGAAGAAAGCGAATTTGCTTTGTTATCATTTATTTTTTAATTTCATTGCAAATAAATGAAATGAAACATTTTCACTATGTATTTCTGTTATTTATTGCAACATTTTTCAATTTAAGTTGACTTTATTTCTATATTCTAAGACTTCTAATTTCCCCATGATGAAGGTCACTACTCACCCAAACATGCCTCATAGCAAAGTAGGTATGCTAGAGCAAAAATAAGAATAATTAGCTTATTTTCATGAATAAAATCATTCTTAATGTACCATTTTACTCAGAAGATAATACATACAAATATGAAAATAAGAAAAATAATTGCATATATGTTAATATTTGTTTTTAAGGTTGCGCTCTACAGTTTCATATTTAGCATAGGGTTATAATTTTAAAGAAAAAGAGTTTCCCCGGGTTTCCTCACTAGTTATACTGGTTTTTTACAAGAGACTTTGTTTATCTTAGGTATTGTTTAAAGAACCTTTAATTCCCTTTATTTTGATGTATGATTGATGGGTGTAATATGGGTTAGAGAGTATACAGCTTGGCCTTACTGCAGATGTGCACCTTTCAAAAAAGTGCTATCTCTACTTGCTCATTTTCACTTCTCGAACTTCAGAGGTAAATTGTAAAGAAAAGAGCCGATAACTTTTTTTACATTTTATGTATTTGGTAATTCAGTCATTGCACTTTTAGAAGCTGGCATTATCTAGTTTGGCAAAATTCATTTTCCATATTTTAATAGCTGCCAAGAATAGTGTACTTTAGACAAATTTTGGTTGATTTGTGGAGCACAAGGGAGCAGTCATTTTAGTTTGCAGTGTCCTAAGCTCATTTAAAATTTCCAAAAGTACAATATCCAAAGAAATTTCATCCACATTACATGAAAGTAGTATATAGGTATGCCAACATTCTCTCCACTGTGCATGTTTAAAATGCAAACAACTTCACCTTACATACATCACTCTCTCAAAAGTACATAATAACTGGTGAGCGCCACCTTGATGGATATGAAAATATCTCGGGGTAAAACAAGCCATAGAATATGATCGCATACTGTTGGAGACGAAAATAGCAAAAGGAAATCTAGGGTCATGAGTGGAACGAATTGTTCAGAAGTTACAAACCTTGTCTCTTATATAGTATGACAGAGAAGGTCCAATGTCAGAAATGGTCATAAGGGTAACCTGAGATATTTTTGTCACTCTGTATGAGTTTTTCCTTAAGATTATTGTTTGTTTTTTAACATTAAGCTCGCGTCGAGTACCTGTGTTTTGTACCCCCCTACTGATTTCAATAACTAAAAGTTTAATGTGATAAAAGTGCACAAACTAAGTCAATTGAATCATTGATTTATAATTTCTAACCTGATTGTGACCAGAATGGTACTAATACTATTATCCTCTTGCACCTTTCTTGCCTAACAGACTTTCCATACATGGCACCATATTCCATACAATATGTGGTAGTTTATTTCCATCAGACAACATAATGAAGTAATGCATCCTATTCAGTAAGTGCTGGATAATTCCGTAAATTACCATAACATCGAGTTTGGAATTATATTCCTAATTATATTCCTTTGCACACATGAACATATTAATGAAACCACTTGTTAAATTCACATGAAAGGCACTTTTTTTCATTCTTTACCTTTGTTTGGTTCAACTGTAAATATGGAAGCAGATGACATATACATATACATCTTTAGTTGTGCATACAACCCTTTGCTTAAAATGGACTTGTCCAGGAACTGGAAATGAGTTTTAGGCATGTCAGGCTATAGTATTGAAAACTTCCATTAAACATAAAACGCGCAGACAATGACAGTGTTATGGCTATTCTACTCACAGTCTGGTTGGAAAATATAAATGAATGAATGCATTGATTATGTTCTTTGCACTTTTTATCAAATTGAAGGTTTCTATGATTAAAATCGGTAGGGGTTACAAACCAGCGGGTTAGTATGCTCAGACTTTCTAATACCACTTGCAATATGTTAAAAGATGTTGTACTCAGCTGTTGTTTTATCCTACATACCAGCAGCTTGTAGCCCCTTTCCGATTTTAGAAATTAAAGACATTAAGGATATATAAAATGCATAAAACTTACAAATTTCATTCATTGATTTATAATTTCTAACTCTACTTCATTTAACTGCTTTAAATGGCACCATGAAAATTTATTATATGATGTGAAACATCAAATCATTGAAAATTTTATTGTACTTTCCTCCCTCAAAAATAATTGATTCCAGGTTTTAAGATAAGTTGAAAGTTAAGTGGGCATAATTGGAGAGATACATTTGGAATTAGTCTAATATTTACAAGAAAGTTTGGTGCTCTTCCTTCAGAAGTTAATTGTGGAAGAAATGTGGAAATTTTTGAGCATCAGTTCTTAATGCTTACTGTTACATATGAGCTGAGTTTGCTATTAAATGTTAAGACTAAATTTCTTCTTTTTTTATTTGAAAGTTTATGTTTATTAATGTATAAAGTCATACATTGCACACAGATTCTGTTTTAATGGTATATACTGACTTTTATCACTAAAATTTGCCCCTGTACTGGACAAAAATGAAAGAGATTGCATTAATGATCTGACAGAATGGTAAACCAGGCTTTAAGTCTTGAAAGTTATTAATCTCAACATCAAAGTCATTTCATACATTATCCTTCTAACTTTGATCAGGTGGCGCTCACCAGTTATGTACTTTTGAGAGAGTGATGTGTGTAAGGTGAAGTTGTTTGCATTTTAAACATGCACAGTGGAGAGAATGTTGGCATACCTATATACTACTTTCATGTAATGTGGCTGAAATTTCTTTGGATATTGTACTTTTGAAAATTTTAAATGATCTTAGGACACTGCTATCCAAAATGACTGCTCCCTTGTGCCCAAAAATCAACCTGAATTTGTCTAAAGTACACTCTTCTTGGCAGCTATTAAAATATGAAAAATGAATTTTGCCAAACTAGACAATACCAGCTTTTAAAAGTGCAATGAATGAATTACCAAATACATCAAATGTAAAAAAAGTTATTGGCTCTATTTTTTACAATTTACCTCTGAAGTTCGAGAAGTGAAAATGAGCAAGTAGACCTAGCACTTTTTTGAAAGTTGCACATCTGGAGTAAAGCCAAGCTGTATACTCTCTAACCCATATTACACCCATCAATCATACATCAAAATAAAGGGAATTAAAGGTTCTTTGAACAATACCTAAGATATACAAAGTCTCTTTTAAATAGCCAGTATAACTAGTGAGGTAACCCGGGAAAACTCTTTTTCTTTAAAATTCTAATCCTATGCTAAATACGAAACTGTAGAGCGCCACCTCAGTGATTTACAGCAACAACACAACTCCAGAAGAAGATTTGGCTGATCTCTTTGATGAATTCTGGTGATATAATGGTATCTGTGTATAATTCTGCTTCCATAGTCTATTAAAGTAGACAACTTACAATTATGGTTGCTTATTTCACGAATATCAAATTTTGGAAACATAGTATTAGATTGCTGCTCCAGCTTAACAAGGGAATATAGGCCAGTTTCTTCATGTCTAGTTGATGTAAAAATCTGTGACTAATTGCTGATGCATGAACTTTTATTTCTTTTCGTTGAACACAAATTATGAAATAAATAGCCACATGCTTGTTGAGGGGCCTGCTAGGTTTATGTTCTGTTTTCTAGTTATTGGTGACCATAAGTTATGAGATTTTTTGAAGGCTTTCACTTGAACCAAGTCACTTAAATTAAACATTTTATGTTGTGCATATCCTTAACTGTTTACTTTATAAGTGAAATTTGAACTAAAGTTGTTAGTCTTATATGTATTGAGTTGGTGACTGACAGTAATGATAGTGGAATGGGATAACACTACTCATTGTGTTGATATGTGACATTGTCCATTATCAGTGTATCTCCTTTAAAGGTCAGAAACTAATTTCATTTTTTTTCTCCAAAGTATTTTCCCTTCTTTATGCAAATGATTGACCATGTATTGATGAGACTGGCTGTTTTTTATTTCTACCAGTGGCATTTTACCAACTTTTTCCATCCCTGCCATTATGAAGTTCTGACAGTTGCACAACTCAAGCATAATCGCTGGCACACTCAAAAGCAAAAATTGAATGATATAAAGCTGGTTGTTAGCATTGTTTCACACCATCTTTTTATGTATTCTATTACCCTTAACTTATCTACAGAACATTTGTTTAATCTCAAGTTTGCAGCAAAGGACCTTGAGAGAAATGCCAAGAAGTGTGAGAAATCCGAGAAAGAAGAGAAATTAAAGTTGAAGAAGGTACATTATACACTTATATTCTACCGTAACATTAATGCAGTCCTTGTGTGTATGTTTCTCCATTCATTTGTCCATGATACCTTGATTATGATTTTCATTTAAGTCAGTTTCAGGCACTGTAATGAAACATCTGTATTCTATAAATACAATTTTAGTTTTTCAAGTTTCTGTAAAAAAAATGATATTTTTTTTTTGTTTTGAATATTTTGAAAGTTGATCATAGAGCTATACAGCAGGAAAAATTTGGAAGCTGAAAGAATCAATTTTGTCTCAAAACACAATTGGTACATATACATAGAACCTTTTGCCAGCGTCAGAAGCAATGGCAGTGGCATATCACATTCTTGCAATGGAAACATTTTTGAAATGTGAAACTCATTTAAAGTAGAGGCGAATGTAAACTTGTCCAAGACAAGAGAGTTGTAGAGCACTTCTTTCTTGATTGATTTTATTCTATGGATATTTTGTTTGTTGTTCATCAGTTTCTTTTAAATTTCTGAAACCTGCAAAGCACATGTAGAATGATAGGGTCTTCAAGGTGAAAATTGGAGAACGTTGAGAACAACATATTAAAAATAGGGGAAGATCATTGATCATTGCAAATCATGATTTCTTTAAAGTTAATTAAAAAATACTCAAGATCCTTTAGTGTTTCCCAAAATAAAATAATACATTTATATAAAACATTATGTTCATTTTTGTGCATTTATAGTGACAATATTGAGGATGGTTTGTATTATGTCTTTCTGTAAGACATAATTTTCATACCATGAAATATTTATCATGGCTTCATAAAAGAGATAATATTACAAGTACAGGCAGATTGGTCTGACACGATTTATAAGACTAAGGATTAAATATTATATTTTAATTTTTTACGCTATGTAGGCCATTCAGAAAGGCAACATGGAAGGTGCTAAGATCCATGCAGAGAATTCCATTCGTCAGAAGAACCAGGCTTTAAACTACAGAAGAATGAGTGCTAGGATAGATGCCGTGGCAGCCAGAGTCCAAACAGCAGTGACAACAAAACAGGTAACAAATAAAAAAACTCCACGGTTTGTCACTCAGCATTAGTAATGGTGATACATAGGTACATATATCCATTTTCTTTTTTTGGCAACAGTATAGTCGTCAGCATGAATGTTCAGTGATAAATTTTTGTATTACAGAGGTAAGATGGACTTAAAATTTTCAGCAAAAGTGGCTTCTTGGTCCTGCATAAATTAGGCAGAGTAATTGGAAAATAATGAAAATGGAGTCAACAGTCAAATTTATATATTTAAGATATATATTTAAAAGGAATAAACATAGCAGGATGCGGGAGGTCGTGGGTTTAATCCCCGGTCGAGTCATACCAAAGACTTACAAAAATGTTACTAACAGCTGCCTCGCTTGACGCTCAGCATTTAGAGGTTAGTGTTAGGACTCATTGGCATGGTGTTAGGATAATGTGACTGGGTGGGATATCATGCTAATGTCTGCGGCATGATGCCCCAGTGCGAGACATCACTACACTGCAAACATCGTAGTGATATGAATGAAAAATTGTTAAAAGCTACGTTAAAAATTATAAACACTAACAAACCATAAACACCAGGATAGTGCACCTTTTTGGATGATAGAAAGATTTGTACAATTGATAAATCTGATATGAAAACCATATACAAAATGCATATTAAAATACCTAATTAATCAAGTCCTTCAGTTTTATCACATAAACATTGTTCAGTTATGAATATTTCTGGTTTCAAGACAACTTCTCAAGGTTTCTTTGTGTTCATTGCATTTCATTTTATTGAAATTTACCAACACATGATTGACTGTTTTGAGCAGAATATCAGTTGGTAAATAGATGGGTGGGTAGGTGTCTTTTGGTGGCAGGATAAAGTGTGCTTAGCTTTCTTGGTGTGTCACAGATAAATGTTATGGACAAGGGTGACAATTTCATTCACCTCACCTGGTTTCATGACCACTCACTCAAAAGCCATGAAACTGACTGAGCACAAAAGTTGAATGAAGGCTTACAAATTCAAAATCATAACTCATCATTTAGTATTTTATTAACATGAGATTTATGTATACATGATTCTTATCAGACATGTGCCATTGGGTTTTAACACATGGAATTTAAATTCAACTCATATCTGACACATGATAATTTCAACATTTTCATTTTTATAATTTATATTGGTTTGGGACAGATCATCAGTCTTAATTACTGTTGATTCTTCTCAAGCATAGTCCATACCAAATTGACTATGCACCAGTGGTCGATATTCACTGTAGACTACTATTTACACATTATCAGCCAATAATATCGCACCTTTGCAGAACCAGTATGGACTGGGCACATTCAAATAATGTTTATATAGAGGGAGAGTTATATCAAGTCAGTGTGTCAAGTCACAAGTAAATGTAAAGACTTGTACAAAAACAATGAATCATCTACGATCATCTCCAGTGTCTTGATTAGTATCCATTTAGTAAAGAAGAGACTTAAATGATTACAAGTTAAGGCTGAAGCACTGTCACCATGAAAAGTTCCTTTTCTGTTTTGAAGGTTACTAGCTCTATGGCAGGGGTTGTGAAGTCAATGGAGAGTGCAATGAAATCCATGAACATGGAAAAGGTAAGGATCCTGTTATCATTTACTCGACCTTTTACAAATAATGATATTGTTATGCTTATTGTGTCTAGGTTATTATAATATTGTCCTGTTTATGATGAAACTCTGTATGTGGTTCTGTAACAAATTATGTCAGAGGCATGGGGACTGATTATTTTAAATATATTTTAACATGATTTCACTACACCTATAGGGGCCACGAGTGGCCAAGTGGTCTAAAGCGCTGACCATTACGGATCACTGCCATCTCACCTCTGTCTGTGTGAGTTCGAGTCCAGAACTTGGCTAATGTGGGTGAGTGAAAAAGCCTGCCAGTAGCGTCTTGTGGGTTGGTGGTTCTTCCCAAGGTTTTCCAGGGTTCTTCCTCCATCGTTAATACTGGCTGCCATGTGTAGCCTATCTTGTGCTGAAAAATGGCGTTAAGCCCTACAACAACAACAACTACATCTATAGACCATGTATTTTTATATCAATACATCATTATCTATCTTTTATCTACCTAGACATTCACTGGGGTAGTCAGTAAAACCTTCTCATTGCTAGTACCTTTCAAATAAGATCGCTCCAGAGCAGCAACTTTGTTTTTATTTCTGTTCCATTGATGAAAGATTAAAATTGTCCTATGTAATCAAATTAGAAAATCTATCATGCAAACTTGGCATTATGTTGGTGTTGATTAGCTCATCAAAATGCTTTTAATGGTTGCAAAGGAAAATGCAAAAGTTAATTTTAGAATCTACTTTTTTAGAGCCTAAACAAGAACTGGTTCCTTGTAAGCACTTTATAATCCTCCATTACAGAGAGTTTACTTCTGTTGCCTTATCATTGTTTTGATCCTTTAACACTGCTCATTCATTGCTAAGTAACTCTATCTGGATTTGACCTGAGTGGATGCCTGGATTAAATGACAACACAAATACAATGTGATGAAAGATGGAAGTTTATGAACTGAATTAATAAATATATGTAAAATTCTCTGCAACATAACAGTGTGATTCTTTCACTCTCTAAACATACAGTTCATTCAATTACTTCACACAAATGTTCACAAATGGAGAAAAATTGTGATTCATATATTCAAAATTGTAGACACATAATACAGCAAAACCAAGATGAGATTCATATAATATCATCTAATAAAGGTATGATTCATATAATCTCATGCACATGGGTGTAACTCAAATGTACTCAATTGAAACATAACACGTTCCATGTATTCATTCATAATATATGTTTCATGTAGACACATGCTACTAAATTAAACTCTTAATAGCAACCTGTGAAAGTTCAAAAGTTCATAACATTTTAAATCAGTGTAGTGATAAAGGCAACATATCATACTAGGTCATTAAACCTGAATATGCTTCACATATTTGCAAAATAAAATGTAACACTTACCCCAATGGTTGTGAATGAAATGGAGAGCATACACTCCTTGACAAGATCTCAGAAAGACCAATATGTCGATTATAACAGATTGTTGCCTTATATCTACAGGGAAAATGAGTATTAGCAGGGGTAAATTACCAGTGTATACTGTGCTTTTTAGTGTCTATCCACAAGTGATCTATGACGAGATGCATGCTAGCTCAGTCACTTAACTAGAAAAACAATTATCCAACCTACATAACATTGTGTATAGGCAAGACGAAAGTGATCAAATCATTCTAAGGTGAAACCAAGATATTTCTTGCCTTATTCTGTGATACTAACCATTTACTTCATCCCTAATCAACTCAGAAATGAGACCATTAGCAATAACAAAGATCTGTTTCATTCATATTCCCTATATGAATGAGCCAATTTGTGTTCTGTAATTAAACTACCGTCTGCTAAGACCACTTTTCACTTAATCAATCAATGGTCTTAACTACAGCTTCTCCTCTGATGATTGACATTTTGGTCCTTTGGTAATCCTCATTATTTGCTGTGTACTTATTTTCAAGCACTGTGTTTCAATTCTTCTGTAGGTGTCCCAGTTAATGGACCGGTTTGAGCAGCAGTTTGAGAACCTGGATGTTCAGTCACAGGTGATGGAGGACACCATGGGTAAGACCTCTACATTAACCACCCCACAGAGTGAAGTTGAAGGCCTGATGCAGCAGGTGGCAGATGAAGCAGGGTTAGTATTAATCATTCCTCTTTGCACATATGGTTGAGTACATGTATGTTATATTTCATCTGAAGCTTCGTTAAAGCAGATGCACAATTCAGCCTGCATTAGTGTTGTGAGACAAAGGCATCAGGTACTTTGCACATATGGAAATGCCAACAATTTTAAAGTTTTTGAAACACAAATATGATGGTGAAATATCAGTGCATAAATGCAGGTAAAACACCTGTTTCCACAGAATACTTATCGAAGACCAGCCATCTTAAATGACCACGTTCATGCCTTCATTAACCCTATTATGTTTAAGACATCCCAAGTATTAATGTTGAATCAGGTTAATTATATAAAGAACTAAATGATGATGAAAACATAACATGTGACATCAGGGGTTTCATTTTGAACTTCTTTCTTGAAAATGAAAAGAAAATATAATAAATAAAGAATAAAATTAGATGCATATACAGCAGAGATTCAAAAATTGTAATGGGTTTTGATGGACATTTCTTTGTGAAAATTATTGTGGTGGCCATATATCTGTGAAATTATAATATGAAAACATTAAAATTAGGTATAACAGGTAGAGGCAAAAAAGAAAACATTGATGGACCTAATTATTATGTACAGGGTTGATCTAATCCCCATAGCCATGTGTCCTGGACAATTCATTTCTGAAGTTAGAAAAGTAAAAGTTTCCAAGCCACTAGCCTGAAACATTTTTCCTGATTTAGAAAAGGCAGACAACTCCTTATTTATAATTAGTCACTTTATCTTTATCGTGCCGTGCATGCGTTCTGGGTGTACTGTATGTTTGATTTAACTCCTGTCTATGTATTTATTTCCATCCTGTATCACACCTACTGGTGGTAATTGATAACTGTCACATGTTCTGTACTGCTTGACTTCATGTTTATTTGGCTAATCAAACACATCAAGCAAATCAAAGCTGGTGTGATTAAATAGTGTTTTAAGTGGATTTGTTGTGTTGTGTTTTCTCAAATGATGAATGGCCCACTCTGGTTTTAATTCATTGAGTCAGATTAATTAAATTAATGCAAGGCACTTTGCTTAGTGTCAGTTTCTTTTATGAATTAACTAAATTGTTGTAGTGATTCTTTAATTTTAATTGATTATCAAGTGAATTAACTTATGTGTACAATATTGTGTTTGCAGTGTAACAATTATACTAATTAATGGACTATCTCTTTTCATAATTAAAAGACAAATATATGTTATAATCATTTAGAAGTAGTTATCAAGCAAGTTTTGTTGATGAAATTGGGTTTGCTTTATTTATTCCACAAGGAAGGTAATGAGGTAGATTCTGAAAAGGTGAAAGTGAAAGGATAAAGAGACAAAAGCCAGAATATTTGGCATGACACTACCAACAGCTGCATTGAGTTGTTTGTTTTCCCACATTGACATGGAAGGAAAGATGTTCTGCATTTATTGTAAACAATATATCTCAGAGATAAAGGATGAACATTGAACCATTATATTTTTCAGTGGAAATTACAAATTTATTGTTTTTGATCAAGTCAAATAGACCAGTGCTTAAGGAGCTCTATCAGACACAGCCATGATCTGTTGGCTTAGTGCTGGTCCAGGTGGAAGACATGTACTTGGACATCACAGCCATCATCTATTGGCTTAGTGCTGGTCCAGGTGGAAGACAGGTACTTGGACATCACAGCCATCATCTGTTGGCTTAGTGCTGGTCCAGGTGGAAGACAGGTACTTGGACATCACAGCCATCATCTGTTGGCTTAGTGCTGGTCCAGGTGGAAGACAGGTACTTGGACATCACAGCCATCATCTGTTGGCTTAGTGCTGGTCCAGGTGGAAGACATGTACTTGGACATTTTTTCTATCCAGCAGCTGAAAGAAATATACCTGTAGTTGCCAAATGTATAAGATCAAGCACTTGTTTTAAAAATTAAATTTTTCAAATTGATTACGTTGTAAGCTATTTTGTATTTTGTTTGTTCTTTCAATGGATTAAAGTGCATACATCAAAACTTCGTAAATCAAAAAGCAAGTTGGGACAAGAAAATTTTCTAAAAACTTGTTCTGGGCAAGTGGATGAAAACTATCTTGAAAAGCCCTAACATATACCAAAAGTTTGTTTCAGAATTTGCTGCTGTTTCGGTTTCTTTCAGAGATGAATTAGCTTCCTCTAAAACTAATTCTTTATAAAATAATTATTTTCTTTCCTAAAACCATACTATTTGGTATGGAATAAGTTCAAAAATGTTTGCTTGTCTCATTGAAAATCTGATTTGTCCAGCAGATTTTTCTGGTTACCAGGTAAACTACAGCAGTTGCCCACAAGATTGCCTAATAACAATTATTCAACACCAGGGTTTTTACTGACTAAGCTTGTTTTGGTAATTAATGTTTTTCCCAATTGTTTAAAGAATATGTTGCTACAAAACACAGGGCAAAAGAAAGGTGAAAGCATATCTCCTGGACTTAAACCCTATAACTGAATACATGTATTTGCCTGAATTGCTACAGACATTGTGCCAATCCTTGACATCAAGTGCTTGTCTTGTATTGTTTCAGCATAATTGGGAAAAACATAATTGACAAACAAGCTTAGTCAGTAAAACCTGTTATTGTCTGAGAAA
This sequence comes from Potamilus streckersoni, assembly GCA_016746295.1. Classification (NCBI taxonomy): domain Eukaryota; kingdom Metazoa; phylum Mollusca; class Bivalvia; order Unionida; family Unionidae; genus Potamilus; species Potamilus streckersoni. The sequence goes on from JAEAOA010001311.1 coordinate 2,090,924, forward strand.
GAAACTACTTGATATCTGAGAACTCCCATGACTGATATGCTTGTCAGAACCTTTCATCTATCAGATACATCTGGCACATACAAGGATTTTAGGATCTCTGATATTACATATTATCAGTAAATAAAATTTGTATTGTTGCATTTGTAAGAAATGTTTTGCTTGGTATGGTTCTTATATAAAAGTGCCTACTTCAAATAAGGGACTGTCAGTCCTGAGAGATTGCATTCTGTTTGCAGAAGGAGTTTCACTCTTATACAAAAATTATCTTAAGAATTCACTCAAAGAATCAAGTGTAGATAAATGTTTTTGAAGATTTTGAAGTAAAGATAAATACAAAAAAGCATAACATTTAAATGTATTTATTCAGAATGAATTGCACTATTTTAAGATTTTGTGATTAATCATATATACAGTATTTATATTTTCCAGTGTTTTGTTTTTCTATTTGTCTTGTTTCTTTTTAACCAAACTAATTGATAATTAACATAAAATCACCATGTTGCAAGCTGTGATGTCTGATTATTAAACTTTAAGACAAGCCTAGTTATTTAAACAAAACATTTGGTCCTGTCTCATGGATAAAAGCAAAGCATAATATTCAAACTGTAATTTTGAAGATAGTAAAAAATCTCAAAAGCTCTTTTCATTACCATATAAAATCACTAGTATGTCCAGTCCAATTTGAACTTGCATAGACCCAGATCTGCCATTGCATAAGTGCCAGTGAATCAGGTTCTATATTTGTTCCATAAGTTAGTCCTAACAACTGCATATACCCAGATCTGACTGCATTACATGATTGCCAATCTGGATCTGCACACTTAGCAATTAGACTTGAATTTTAAGCAGGTGTATGCAGTAAGCAATCAACTGCAGTCTTAAACATTGTGAAGACCCTTTATACCCAAACACTTTGAGGACCTTTCATACCCAAACATTGAGGACCTCTTCATACCCAAACATTATGAGGACCCTTCATACCCAAACACTTTGAGGACCTTTCATACCAAAATATTGAGGACCTTTTCATACCCAAACGTGAGGACCATTCATACATAAACACAATGAGGGCTCTTCTTTCCAGATTGATGCAGAAGTGAACCCATATTAAGTAACTACCTTTCTAGGAGGATATTGTTTTGTTTTATCTGTAGTGGCTATATAACCTCACTAATTATCCATCTTTTCAATCTTTATCTTTCTCTCACATTTAGGTTGGAGTTGAACATGGATCTACCCTCAGCCCAGACATCTACAGTTGGAACAACTACATCACAAGCCTCACAGGAACAGGTAAGATCATTGAATATAATCTGTACTGAAAACCTAGATGCTTTGCATGTTGGTTAATTTTAGATACTGGAAAAACTTTTTGATAAATGACATAAACATTTCAGAAAATCTGTTTAAACATGCATGCATATTAGTTTAAGTTAATGAGAAATATTTTTATATTTTCTTCTGGAAACTGTCAGTGGATTACCAGCTGATTCCATTGTCAGTCAGCATTTGTCAAGCCTGCCTAGGTGTAACTTGATCTAGCGACACTTTGACACATGCATGTATTTCCATCCATCTGTACGTGCAGTTATCCACACTTTGATTAGGCTCAACATTATATATGTTTGTGTCCACACCCTAGATTAGACTCATTGTTAGAGCAATTTATTTTCATGTCCACACCCTAGATTATGCTCAGTATTAAGTATTTTATTTTCATATTATTAAGTACTTCCATATTATTTCAATACTGTTGAATCCCATCCACTTTGGATTTGGAATATAGCTTCAGTAAGCTCCTTAGTAAATTAAGTGCTCTTTATAAAAGCTTTGTTGTGGGCTTGACATCTTGGCCATGGCTAGTTAATTGTTAACACATATCAACTGAATATGGCCACTTACAACTACTACCTCTGACAAGGTGTGAGTGTCATGCAATTACAATCAGGCTGTAAACATCTCACCTAACTTCCTGTATCAGCTTCAACACTTTCTTGAATTTTACTATAAAATATTTACACCTTAAAGCATTAAAATTTCCCAGCTAATTTTTATGTCATTTTTAATATTTACTGGAATTTATTTTTAGTTTTCATATAAATTGTTGCCATTATAAATAAGTTGAGTTTCATTGCATAAATTGTGATGTTAATGGTTGTTGTAGTTATGTCCACTCTGGTTATCTATCATTTGAACTGAATTTCATGGAACTTGAATAAATGTATTATGGAACACATTTCTTTCCTGATTCTGTGTTCTAATTTGTTAGGTTATTGTCTTCATTCATCTGAGTGAAAGGAGTTAGAACAAAAGTATTACAATAAAATGGATCTTACTATTGTATCCAGTTTTTATTTTCTTCCCAGGACTGTTCTAACCCTGTATTGTAATAATGTTAAATAAACACCACTATATTGTAATAATGTTAAATAAAGACCACAATATTGTAAAAATGTTAAATAAACACTACTACATTGTAATAATGTTAAATAAACACCACTATATTGTAATAATGTTAAATAAACACCACTATACATGACTCTTTAGTACAATCCTTGGTGATTAGTGAATTTACAAAAAACAATGACTTCTTGCAGCAGGATGTCAGGAATAATATCTCATTTATCATTAAGCAGAGCAAAGGTTAATTATCTTGAAAAAAATATATATTTGGGGGTAGTGTATTACATTTTTGCAAGAGATAATTTCCTGTGTATCATTTCCTGATTGCATTATCAATCCATGAACAATCTGATTTTTACCAAATTTGATCTCTCATGGTCATCTTACAATTATGGCATTTATTGTTGCCTGTTGTTAAAATATCTTGAACAATTTTCAGTCGGATTCTTCAATTATTGTACGTTATTCCAGATAAAAGCTAATACATTGATGACAGGCTTAGCTGTATCTTCAGTAATCCTTATCATTCTTCTTTATTTGCAGGATGAGTTGTCACAGAGGTTAGCAAAGTTAAGGAATATGTAGACAAGTGTGTTCTGTGATGCAATTTCAGAAATCCCTAGGGGATCAAGCATCATCATTGGAGTTCTAATTTAATGTTCAGTACATAGGATGGATAAACTGTGGCCATTTTGTACACCGATACAGATTCTGAGGACTTGGAAGTGCTAGTGTACCATGTATATCACTTAGTAATCATTCATTTAAACCCATCTGTGAAATATATGTCTGCTCCATCATTTGTATTTACCTCACAGGTTTGAAAAACATGCAGACATTGACACTCTTTCAAGACAAATGATGTGAAATTTGTCATACAAAAGGTATATGTTTCCCACTAATTGAATTATGACATGTGAAAGATAAGGTATATAATTTTTACAGATGTTACTTTGATGGTAATATAATCATTGTTGGAATTTAACAGTTGTTGAAAGGCATGTATCTTTGTATCATTTCTGCATTAAATTGAACACTAGGAATTCTAAAGCTGAATGCTGCATTCTTATTTATGGGCAAGACAACTTTTTCTGAAACCTCTTCATGTTATTTATAAATCATAATTGCTTTCTTGAAATTTAATGAATATTTGGAAGAATTCGCTCATGCTTTCCAACCCTTCACTCAATTATATGAGAGAACTAGGTACATTTTCAAACCCTGCCATGTCCAAGACTTTACTTTTCATAAAATTATTTTATATAGAATACTTTTTAGTATTATATACTGTTTCTTGACTCTGCCTGGGATTATTCTCTCAGTATTGAAATATACAAATTTGCATAATGAATTAAGATCATGCAATTCATTGAATGCTGCAAAATACACAATGGAAAATTGCATGGTCAGGAAAATAAGATGGGCTTACTGAAATATTTTCAAAATTAAAAATGTATCCTATTAGCATCAGTTTTTATTTTTTGCATTTTGCCAGAATATTTGTAATTTTGACCTAAAATTATAACAGTTGGGGTTATTAGAACACTGTCTGGTTTGTTTTTTGATAACTAAATTGGATCATTATATACTTAGAAGTTAGAAATTGTTGATTGTTTGAATCTATTGGTTCTGTAATTCTGGGCTACAGCTATATTTGCTTGAGCTCCAGTCTCAGTGCGACTAACAAAGACTGCTGTCAGTAGTAGTCATTAAACTGATTTGTATGTTCCTGACAGATTCTGTCAACTCCTAGTTTTGTATATTCCTGACAGATTCTGTCAACTCCTAGTTTTGTATGTTCCTGACAGATTCTGTCAACTCCTAGTTTTGTATGTTCCTGACAGATTCTGTCAACTCCTAGTTTTGTATGTTCCTGACAGATTCTGTCAACTCCTAGTTTTGTATGTTCCTGACAGATTCTGTTAACTCCTAGTTTTGTATATTCCTGACAGATTCTGTTAACTCTTAGTTTTGTATATTCATGACAGATTCTGTTAACTCCTAGTTTTGCATGTTCCTGACAAATTCTCTCAAGTCCTAGTTTTGTACTTATTTACAATGGCTTAAGCAGTAATTTAGAAGAATCTCATTTCAAATTTACAGTTTGGTATCTCATCCAAACCCATTGCATTCAAAATATGTTAACAGAGTATAATTGAATAGGCAGGACAATTGCTGATTGTTTTTCAGGAAAAAAAATGGAAGAAAATCCAAACCACCGTTTCCTAAATGTTCCATGAAAGTAAAACAAACTTTTTTTTTTGGTATGCTCAGAATTAAAGCACAACTAGGAGTATTAAGTGATAACATTAGTGTATCCAGTTAAATGTTAATTATAACATACTTTATAATTTAATTTTTACATACTATTTTAATTTGATTTATCATAATTCCCAAAGTGTACACCAAGAAAGTTATAAGTTTGTATAATACATAAATTCTGTAGAATTGCCAACATGTTCTTATAGTTAACTCTAGTAATTTAAATTTGATCAAGTCCAATTCCATCTAATATTCCTATTACCTAAGATTACTGATGTCATGTTACCATATTTTATAAACTCTGTCCAATAGTATCACATCTTAATTTCATTCTGGACACTTGCATTTGTCTTAGCAGCATTTGACAGAAAATAAATGCCCATTACTGATTCAGAGGGAGAGAGAGAATAATGTTTGTATTGTATCTGCATTGTATGTATTGGAGATTGTACTATGTGTCTAAGGATATGATTATGTGTGAAATCAAACTTGTAAATTAAAATGTATTTGAAAAAATTGTATTTAAGCTATTAATCTGTACTTGTTCAAATAAAATTAAAAATGTCTTTTCTTGATCATTCAGTCTTGTTGCTTAGTTAGATATATGGAGCCAGTTTTATTTATTTTCCAAGTTCAGTCACATGCTCATAGTTTAATGCACGCTTTAATAAAAGCATTTTTTCATAACTTGTAATTATGATTTCTTTCGCTAATATAGGTATTGTGAAAAAGATTACAATGCAGCAGAATGTAGCTAAATCTTAAAAAAATTAAAGACATTACAATTGTGGTTTAATGGATACATCAATTCTTGCTTTCATTAGGTGAATATAAATTATTTTTTCAAATTCTTTGTTGTACAGCACACATGGGACAGGACTAGTTTTGGACATTCTCTTATTACCCCATGTTTGGTTTGACCAGTGTCCTTGTATCAGTATAAACTGAATTTAACCATTCCCACCATTCTGTGGTATACATTATGGATCCTTGTCAGACACAGTCATGTCTTCTTAAACAGATTGTCATGTATTGTTCTGCTCAATATGATGACACAAGATGGAGTAATTTATTGATGATGTGGACAATCATATCAGACACAAGATGGAGTAATTTATTGATGACGTAGACAATCGTATGAATGTGTACATGAAGTAGAGGCCTTATTAATTGAGACATCTTAAGAATGCTGTTGGAAAATGTTTAATTTGCTTTATTTTGTCCCATCCTTCTGTTGTTGAACTTTAAATCATGTTCATGCGATGAAGTCAAAATTACATTTAGTACATTTTACTTCTATATAAGTTCTTTATAAAGTCAAAAGTCAAAATTACATTTAGTACATTTTACTTCTATATCAGTTCTTTATAAAGTCAAAATTACATTTAGTACATTTTACTTCTATATCAGTTCTTTATAAAGTAGAATTACATTTAGTACATTTTACTTCTATATCAGTTCTTTATAAAGTCAAAATTACATTTAGTACATTTTACTTCTATATCAGTTTTTTATAAAGTACAATTACATTTAGTACATTTACTTCTATATCAGTTCTTTATAAAGTCAAAATTACATTTAGTACATTTTACTTCTATATCAGTTGTTTATAAAGTACAATTACATTTAGTACATTTACTTCTATATCAGTTCTTTATAAAGTACAATTACATTTAGTACATTTTACTTCTATATCAGTTCTTTATAAAGTCAAACATCAAAATTACATTTAGTACATTTACTTCTATATCAGTTCTTTATAAAGTCAAAATTACATTTAGTACATTTTACTTCTATATCAGTTCTTTATAAAGTACAATTACATTTAGTACATTTTACTTCTGTATCAGTTCTTTTTAAAATACAATTACATTTAGTACATTTACTTCTATGTCAGTTATTTATAAAGTCAAAAGGCAAAATTACATTTAGTACATTTACTTCTATATCAGTTCTTTATAAAGTACAATTACATTTAGTACATTTACTTCTATATCAGTTCTTTATAAAGTACAATTACATTTAGTACATTTACTTCTGTATCAGTTCTTTTTAAAATACAATTACATTTAGTACATTTACTTCTATATCAGTTATTTATAAAGTCAAAAGGCAAAATTACATTTAGTAAATTTACTTCTATATCAGTTCTTTAGAAAGTCAAAATTATGTTTAGTACATTTTCTATATCAGTTCTTTATAAAGTGCAATTACATTTAGTACATTTACTTCTATATCAGTTCTTTATAAAGTCAAAAGGCAAAATTTCATTTAATACATTTTACTTCTATATCAGTTCTTTATAAAGTCAAAAGTCAAATTACATTTAGTACATTTTACTTCTATATCAGTTCTTTATAAAGTGCAATTACATTTAGTACATTTACTTCTATATCAGTTCTTTATAAAGTCAAAATTACATTTAGTACATTTTACTTCTATATCAGTTATTTATAAAGTCAAAAAGCAAAATTACATTTAGTACATTTACTTCTATATCAATTCTTTATAAAGTACAATTACATTTAGTACATTTTACTTCTATATCAGTTCTTTATAAAGTTAAAAAGCAAAATTACATTTAATTCATTTACTTCTATATCAGTTCTTTAGAAAGTCAAAATTATGTTTAGTACATTTTCTGTATCAGTTCTTTATAAAGTACAATTACATTTAGTACATTTACTTCTATATCAGTTCTTTATAAAGTCTAAAGACAAAATTATATTTAATACATTTTATTTCTATATCAGTTCTTTATAAAGTCAAAATTACATTTAGTACATTTTAATTCTATATCAGTTCTTTATAAAGTCAAAAGTTAAAATTTCATTTAGTACATTTTACTTCTATATCAGTTCTTTATAAAGTCAAAATTACATTTAGTACATTTTAATTCTATATCAGTTGTTTATAAAGTCAAACATCAAAATTACATTTAGTACATGTACTTCTATAGCAGTTCTTTATAAAGTCAAAATTACATTTAGTACATTTTACTTCTATATCAGTTCTTTATAAAGTACAATTATATTTTGTACATTTACATTTATATCAGTTCTTTATAAGTCAAAAGTCAAAATTACATTTAGTACATTTACTTCTATATCAGTTCTTTATAAAGTCAAAAGTCAAAATTACATTTAGTACATTTTATTTCTATATCAGTTCTTTATAAAGTCAAAAGTCAAAATTTCATTTAGTACATTTTACTTCTATATCAGTTCTTTATAAAGTCAAAAGTCAAAATTACATTTAGTACATTTTACTTTTATATCAATTCTTTATAAAGTACAATTACATTTAGTACATTTTACTTCTATATCAGTTCTTTATAAAGTCAAAAGTCAAAATTACATTTAGTACATTTTACTTCTATATCAGTTCTTTATAAAGTCAAAAGTCAAAATTACATTTATTAGATTTACTAATATATCAGTTCTTTATAAAGTTTCACATTTTAAGCAGAAACATGACTTTCTTCATTAAAATGTTTCAAGAATGAGGGCCAGATGTAGCCAGTTGAACTTGCTATCTGGAAAATCTTAGGTTATCTCCCTTAGGCAAACTTTGAGAGAAAAAAAAAATGTTTTTAATACATACTAATTTCTGTGCCAGCAGCATTAAACAAAATCACTTTATGAATTTACAGTTATTGTTTTATCCATCATTTTCTTTCTTTTCCCCATGCTTCCTTAAATTCAGTAGTTCAGATTTTTTTATTTCAAGTATGAAATGCAATATGGAAACTTATTTTCTATAAGACTATGTTGGTAATAGGAATTGAACTATTTTGTTTACAGTGTTTCTTTGCATTGTCAATAATCAAACAATGCTGTCACTCGTTTGTACACACATAACATAAAACATGGATAGACTCATAGGAAAACCTTAATTTATTCAGAAACTATGAAATTAGAAGCAAGTATGAGTGAAAAATTATACTAATGATTAAAATATTTTCTTTTTTCATTTTAATATATTTTTGCCACTAGATACAGTTATCAAAGAAAACTTTGTGTATCCTTCTTGAACATTCACATATTTTCATGTTCATTATTTTGCTTGCATTTACTCGTGTTGCATTTGATAAAATAACCCATGTCTCCTGACCTAGTTTTACAACGGATATATACAGTACTTTCTTGATTTGATCTGTAAATTTCAAGAGCACTATGGCTAGATCTTCACTGATTATATACAGTATTTTCAGTATTTGCTAGTTTATCAACTTCGTCAGGTATATTTAGAAAGAGAGAGAAAGTATATCTCTTATTTGTGTGTGTGTGTTCCTTGCACTCTTTGAACAAGGATTTAAGTAAAAATTATGCAGATGATAAAAATGCTGTTCATTCATAAATATTGGTTAGAGAGAGAGAGAGACAGACTTTTCTAACTAAAACTTTAAATTACACTGCTTGAACATGGTGATTTCAGGTAATAATTTACAGGGGACAAGAAGTATATAATCCAGTTACAAATAATTCAAATATTTTATTGACAAAATAAATTTTAAATAAGATGTGCCCTGCCCCCATTTGCTTTTTAATGCTGCTTCATATAATATATCCATTTGCTTTTAATTGCTGCCTCATATATTATATCCATTTGCTTTTTAATGCTGCTTCATATAATATATCCATTTGCTTTTTAATGCTGCTTCATATAATATATCCATTTGCTTTTTAATGCTGCTTCATATAAAGCAGCAGGGAGGGTGAACCCTACAAATTTTTGCGACAAAATCGATTAAAGCCTCAGAATGCCAAATGGAACCTTCCTACGAAATCTCATATTTTAACCAAAAAAAAAATAAAGACTCCATTTTACAAATGGAGCCTTAGCGATTTTGTCGCAAATACATTGTCATAACCACCCTGGAAATTGCTGCCATCTACGTCGCAAATATGTTGTCATCTCACCCTCCCTGCTGCTGATTAATACAAATTATTTAACCAAATATTTGATCAAGTCCAATACGATATCGTGACCGAGGGTCGTGTAAATTCATTGTTATAAATCCATATGGGACTGACTGAGCATGACTAAAGTAATTTTTAAATCCATTGAAGTCCATATCGGAACACCATGTTTGCCAAATATTTCGTAGCGTATGTGTATCAACGCCATTGAATACAGCAAGAATATTGCAGTTATCGCGAATCACTTTTGGAATTTGAGTATATCGTTGAGTGACATATATCACGTCAGTGTTTTTATGCCTACCTCGGGAAAATATTCTAGCAGGGTTCTTTTGATTATCTAACATTACATCATCGTACACTACAAGATTGTTTATGTCTCCATCGAGATCTTCTACTGATGGTGCATCATTAATATCAGTAATAAAGTCGATTACACTTTCACCTTTAAGTTCTGATGCATTTTCATTATAATCTTTTAGCACTTCATAGCACCGTTGATCATCTACGGATGGGGCAACTAAATATAATTTATCCCACTTCATAAATCGCACTATCAAATTAAGCAGCAATTGTGTTTTGCCTGATCCAGATGGTCCGATTATAATGGCACGGACAGAATTCGGAAGCGCTGCGTGGTGTTTTACCGGTTCTCTTCTTTTAGTCGCTGAAAAGTCAATTATATTCATAACTCTATATATAAATTATGGATCTATATTGTGTTAAATGTAAACAGCGTACTGATACAACCGATCAGACAACCATTACAACTAAAAACAATAGACTAGCGCTTACTGGTAAGTGTGTAACATGTGGTACAAAAAAATTTCGATTTTTAAAAAAAAGCAACTCGGAGGTGATATTGCCGCAAAACTTGGAAAACTCCCCGGAACCCCATGGGCAAAATACCCCGGAGAAAAACACCTTCCAGGATATAGCTACTGTGGTCCCGGAACGAGATTAGATATCAGACTTGATGATCAAAATCAGCCCCGGCCTGGTGAGTATCCGATAAATGCTATTGATAAGGCATGTCATGCTCATGATGTTGCATATAAAAGCAATAATTTGCAACAAAGACATCTCGCGGATGTAAAATTAATTCATGCGTTAAATGCTATTCCCGATAAATCCTTCAAAGAAAAATTGGCTTCATGGTTGGTCAAATCAGCTATGAAAGGCAAATTGGTGTTAGGTGCTGGTAATTAAAAATACTAGTGTTTTTATAGTATGGAATCTATTTATTATTCTCCGAAAGGATACTGGAGGGGTAAAGCAGCAATTAGTAAACTCGCTAACGCTGCAAAAGTGAAAAAATCCACTGCAAAAGATTGGTTATCCAAACAAGCTATATGGCAAATTTATCTACCACCGCCTAAACAAATTAATTATTCTCATTTTGATGTTACCGTACCCAATGAAGTTCATCAGGCTGATTTATTGTTTTTACCACATGACCATGGTTACAAATACGCGCTAACTGTAGTTGATATTGCGAGTCGATTTAAACAAGCAGAACAATTGAAAACAAAGTCAGCTTCTGAAGTCGCTTCTGCATTTGAAAGGATTTATAGACGAGGTCCTCTAAGATGGCCAAATCTATTACAAATTGATCCTGGCAAAGAGTTTCAAGGTGCTGTTCTATCAACAATGAAAACTCATAATGTTACAATACGACGGGGACATACTGCGTTACATCGTGATCAGGCAATTGTAGAACGATTTAATCGAACTCTTGCAGAACGGTTATTTGGATATCAATATGCAAAAGAATTCATCTAAGAAAAACGATCTCGTGAATGGGTCCAAAGGTTACCGAGTGTAGTTGCAGCGTTAAATAACGAGATTACTCGAACTATTAATATGAAACCAAATATTGCAATAAAAAAAGAATATATTCCCGAACAACCACAGCGGGTTAGTACTCAGCCACTTCTCGGTGATGTTACTGTGAGATATTTATACGAACCAGGAGAGCTTGAAGGTGGTAAAAGAAGAGCTACTGATCCTATATGGAGTGTTACTACGCATAAAATTTCAACCATAACGCGATCAACTGGTAGACCTCCAATCTACAGATTGGATTCAACTGCACCTCAGCGTGGTTTTACACGCGAACAACTACAAGTCATTCCGGACGATACTCAATTACCGCCACATGGTCTTAACTAGCTCCGTTACGTCTATTACACTCAACACAGGTCAACATCACATTGTTTCTGACATGACCAAGACTGTTATTTTTTCTGTCTACGGTGAATTGTCGAGGGTCTTTATCCGAATACTGCCAGTGCATTATACAATTGCAACTGGCGCAGTGATTATTCTGTTGTTCTTTTAATGCGATTATTACTTCAGCATCAATATCAAATTCTCGTTGGTTTTTTTTGTCCTGCTGTTTGTAACCAGAGAGTTTTTTATTAATGATGCTAATATCAGTGTTATCATCGTTTGCATTAAAATCATCATCGAAAACAATCCTTCGTAGTTGATTTATTCGTCGTACTCTGGACACTGCGAGATAGACTAAATTTGACCATTCAATGCGATTATCAACTATCCAAACAATTGTATCCGTGATGGTTAATCCTTGTGACGAGTGTATTGTTGTTACATAACCAAGCGTCCATGGTGATTTATCAGCGCATAATGCATCTTCTACAGTATTGATATCAACTAACACAATATCATTTAACACTAGAATCTGTTTCTCCGTCTGGCCTGGAATTTCAACTTCAATATTCTGCTTTCGTGTATCCAATGGTCTATAACACAACGGTACTGGAAACGTTGGGAATTTTTTCTTGTGTAGCTCAAACAACTTTTTCTGAAGTGCGTCTCTGACTATCTTTCTACTTGCTACTACAAAATCATTTGGTTTCCATGTTTCCCAAAAATCATTCATAGGTGTTTCAGAAATTATTTCACGCGCTACTTCACATTGAATTCTGTCGGGTTGTAATCTAATTAGTTTTTTAAACTCACGTAACTGCTCATCGAGTGCTCTATAGTCAGTATCAATTTCTTCGTAATAATCAACAAATCCTTTCAACCAATTATGTGGACTTCTACCAACAAATGGTGGTGGTTGACCATGATCGCCGCACAATATAACTTTTGTATTATTTTGCAATAACCAATCAAGAAACATTTTTAATACATCTTCTGAAACAGTACATGCTTCATCCCAAATAATAACCGCTGGAATAAATTTCTCACCCATTCGCTCAGGAGTCCAAGCATCACCCTTGTATCGAAAAAAACTATGATACGTGCAAGCTTCAACATTTCGTTGTTTGATCTCTCTCGCTAGAAAATGATGGATAAAACAATAACTGTAAATTCATAAAGTTGGTGTGAGTACAATCATGGACGTTCTCTCTCGATATAATTCTATCGCACGTGTTGTCTTTCCAGATCCACCACAACCGTTTAAATAAACTGTTTTATATCTACAAATTGGATCTGATATTGGTGGTGCTTTAGACATAGAAAATCCTTCGGATTTTTCACTGATAGAATTATCGTTCTTCAGGTAACTGCTTTTAATCTCAACGTCTGCTGATTCAGAATAATTGCATTGTATTTCATGTTTAATTCGCCATGTTCCCCAAGTCTCTTCGCTATTAGTAAATTTAGTTATCTCTTTGATATATTTTTTATCGACATACATTGAATCAATTGCAACTCTAACTGCTATACTAGGAAATCTATTTATCATTGCAAATAAATTGATAGATGCATAACCCAGCATAGAAGCTCTCAAATGTAGATATGCAGAGCTTTCTCCATCACTGTAAGTAACAATTCTACCTAACTTTGTTTTATTGGACAAAAAGGCTGTTTTACAATTTGCGTATCTATTTTTCTCTACTGCATCTTTAATAACGAAGTCGTATTGGGCATCATCTATAATCAATCGTGAGGATTGTCTTTTAAAGTTGAATTTGTTTCCACCTTGTGTAAATTTACCGATTATTCTTCGGCCGAGATCCTTTGCTTCATTATTTCGTTGATTAAATATCTTTTTTGACCATTCAATGATGTACTCCTCGTCAGCATCAATATGTTTTCTAGACTTATCGATTATACTATCAAGACATTCTGGTTCTGGTAACCAGACATTGGTTTGTTTTTGATATGAGATAATCGCTTCGCTGACAATCAACGAAACTAACATTTTACAATCAATCATATATCGCAATAACACTATTGGTAACCACATCCTTTCAGCCATGTGTCTACCAATCCAAACATAACAACACGGATGAAGTCCTTCAGCGAATTCAAATGATACTACGCAAGCAAAACCGGTCAAATCAAAATCAGGCAGTGGTCCATTAATAGCAACGCGAGTCATTTCATGTGTGGGATGTCCAAACCGTTTAAAATACTCACCAGCGAATCCATATCCTAGAAAACTTCCTGGATAACAAGCAACGATATCAACTGATATCATACTTTCACGATTGTATTTAACGTTCCATAGACCGCCATGATAATATTCCAGACAGCTGGATTGAACATCCTGTAAAAACTCTTTTCGTGTTGGTTTCCAATTATTTTTCTTTCTTGCAAAATGAGCTGCAACCGATGGAATTGTAAAACAATTTGTAAGTAACTGTTCGTAATCTTCGGATTTTCCATTAAAAACGCTAGCGTTTTCACTGAGACTTATTGCTAGATTTTTCATCCTATTATGTAGACTTTCAGTACGATATAATTCACCGTTAGGTTTCACAAATTGATTGAATTGACATTCTTCATCTTCAAAACTATGAAGTAGCCATACTGATACAGGGTCGTTTTTACACAAACTAGCAATAGCATCGAATAATCTTTCTTCAGTGAGAATACCATCCTTGGTGAATTCTTCTGGGATATACTTCACTGTTCTGTCTCGCGGGAATATTGTAACCGCGGATGTCCATGCGTGTTTGTTATGATCAATAATTTTGATTGGAGCTCCGTTTTTATTGTATTTTGATTCGTATAATACTTCGCCAGTTATCGTTAAAACGGTTATCGGAAATCTCAACGACTTTTCCAATCTAGCTATATCGGAAATAGTTGCTCCGTTCTCTTTCACTGTTAGCTCCCATTGATCTATTTTTTATGTCTTAGATCGGTTAATTTATTCCCACGGAGTGCATTTGTAAAGTGTTCTATGACTCTTTGTGCCACACAATTGAGTGGCTTTTCCACTGACGTTGACTGTTTCATTGGTGCTAGTTTTCCAATGTCAGGTTTCTTATTTAACGGATACATCCCATAAACGATTGCTGTTTCTGGATACGCTTTTTCATAGTATGGTTTATCAATTCCAGTTAACAGCCCTGGTCTGGAATCACGGCTAACAATGACTGTTGTCCTATCTTTGAGAATTGGCTCAAACTTGTCTCTTATAACCCATTCGCCCGATTCTAAATTGATAATAAATTTCACTCTGAGAAAATACCGTTTATTGCCAAGTTGTGATAGTATCATAGCTGCTGTTTCATCATTCATTCTAGCATCAACAACACCATCAATTCTAAATGTTGACCAGGTGTGTGATGCACCGTCCTGTTTAAACTCATTAACACAATCTCGTATTTTTCTAATCAGATTTCTATTATTTATTCTCTCTTTTGGTACATCTTCGAGAGTTCTATCAAGATTGAATTTAATATTTTTCCAAGGCTTGATTGCCGATAATCTCTTGAATTCTTCATTCATATAAATAAGACAAGTATTTAAATAGAAAATTTTGTTTATATATAATGAATCACTGCAAATGGCTTATGATTGGATCAGTAACCCCATGCAATAAATCGTGTAGAGGTGAATTCTGTGGTTATCACTTACAGAGTGTCAGAAATAATTCGACAGGCCCGTCCCCATGCATAAATTGTGGGGTGGGTGTGAGAGGAAAATCACAATTATGTATCAATTGTGGAGGTAAGCGGTTTAGAGAATTGAAACGTTATTATGATAAACGAATAAAAAACGCTATCATTGACCCTAACCATGACTCTGTCAAAGACAAAATCATAAAAACCCTCAAGACTACATTAATAGATTTATAATTAAAGCAAATAATGAATTAGACAAATAGTATTATTATATAAATGGAGCAAGATTTCAGACCACATCCAATACTCGTTAGTTATGAAATATCTCGTAATGGTGTTGTTAGACACTGTAGACTGAAAAAGCCAATTGGTTTTGTTAATCAGGGATACTTGCAATTTACTGCTGGAAGAAAGGGATATCTCTGTCATAGGGCAGTCTTTGAGTGTTATATGGGACCGATTAAAGATGGCTGTGTTATTGATCACATTGATTCTAATATTCAAAATAATTCTCTTGAAAATTTACAATGTATTTCTCAAAGAGAGAATACAAAAAGAGGAAAGACAGGAAATACTCAAAACGACGCAGGGGAGTTAAATCATTTGATACAGCGACGAATGAAGAAAGAGGTTTTCATTCAATGAATGCTGCGGGAAAATATTTTGGAATATGTATTCCTTCAGTACGAAAAGTTGCTGAAGGGATTTATCAAACAGCTATCTCAAAGAAAAATGGACATAGAATAAAGTTTTCATACGCATGAAATGACTCTCAATAATTACTATTAATAAAATATATTTTTTTATTTTTTTAATTTTGTTCCGTATTTCCCCTCATTACTACTGATCGTCACGTGACTATCCTACTTTCGATATTGATTCCCGGTTATGTAATTCGTGCGAGAACACATGTGAAATTGGATTGAATTAATGATGTGTGTGATCTCATGTACGTATTTAATGGTTAACTCGGTACGTATCAGGTATGTACGGATTTTGATTTTGTGTTATTGTGTCTTGTTTCTAAAGACTGTATTGAGAACAGCAGTTAGGGTTTTGTTGGAAAAACCTGTACAGGGTAGACAATTTGACAGAGTTATGTATGGCCGTGTGAATCCAAATTATTATAAAAGGCCAGGGTTCTATTAATAGATTTTTTAAAAATCCCAATTACAAAGACAGCGTTAAGAGCGCTGTTTAGATTTTGTATGAAAATGAAATTACTTTGTAATTATAAATTAAAATAGATTGTATGTGAGGTCAAAATAGTAAAGCGCATTACATGTAATTTAGTTTTTTTAGTGTGGCTACATGTAATAAAATTATCCAATGACACAGAAAAATATCATTCTCGAATAGCAGGTCCTGAATTGACAGGGATCCCCATAACAGAGTTATCTCGTCATGTAAATCCATTATTATTACGATTATTTAATCGTAATATTATAGAAATTAATAAATAAATTGCTATTATTTAACAGTTGTATTTCTTGTTTTAATGTTTTATTTAAATATTTAGCTTCCATTGAACTTACTACACAATATTCATTATGAAATGCTAGGAAAATAAATACACACCTACACATTGACACTGCAGCATTAGTCACCTTATATATAATAAGAGCCGTAATAAGTTTGGGGCTTTAAACGAAGCCCAATTTGCCAATTAAAACTCCCACGCCATTGACATGGTGTGGTTGAATTTTTTCAACTGCAACCATGGTTAATTTCTTGGGTTGCTTTTGATTGGTAGATTGGGTGTAGGTCCGCCCCGTCGTTTCATGTTTGTATCGTCTGTACTGTCCCTATCATTTCATTGTAAATATAACCATCCTATATAATCGCATTGTATATATGTAATGTACTGTCCCTAGTATATATATATATAATTGCATTGTATATATACCATCCTATCATCTCATTGTATATATACCATCCTATCATCTCATTGTATATACCATCCTATATAATCGCATTGTATATATACCATCCTATCATCTCATTGTATATATATCATCCTATCATCTCATTGTATATATATCATCCTATATAATCGCATTGTATATATAATCATCCTATATGTAATGTACTGTCCCCCCCACAACATAACTTCCGGAAGACCTAATATAGCATTTGTTACGTTAGAGCTTCCAATTGGGAGATCTTTGTTTGTGGCCCTTGGGCTTATATAATGCGAAGGCACTAAATGAGTTCCAAGAATGTGCTGTCCCCCCTCTGGGCCTCTTTGACGTCGTTTGGCGCGAAAGTGGTTTCCAAATGAGGCTTCATGTTATATGTTCAATGTTTGTAAAGAAATCACTTGGATTTCACGTCTAATACCCATATAACCCGCCCTTGAACTCGATTGGGGGGTTAGGGTATTGTATAAGTCTTTAATGTATGCCTTTCTTGCCTCGGAACTCGAATGAGGAAGAGACAGGGCATTGTATATGTTTTGTTTTTTTTATATATAAAAATATTTTGAAGATACAAATACATTAGTAATAATATTCAATAAATGGAATTTCAAGATATTACATTTATCATTACAGAAATATCAAATTTAAGAAATCAAGGAATCGTACTTTCTGAATTTTTGAATGAAGACAGACTTTTGAATGAATTTGAACAAATTGATATACAATTGAAACATGGATGATATGTTCTACCTAAAATGTATTCACTGATAAAAAGAATCCAAAAAGCGGTTAATGCTTCTTTGTATAACAATGATATTAATTTATTCATTCGGCTATTTAGTATAGTTGAAGCAATTAGAAAGAAACTCGGGGAACAGTACCAAGTTCGGTCAGAGATTGCTTTGAAAGTGAAATCTATAAGACGTTTGATTGATGCAAGCATTGCAACCCACAATTGAAAAAACGTTAGCATTTCCAATAATGACATCAGAAGCATTGACTACCAGACTAGCCCGTGAGAGGTTAGCATTACTGAAAAAGTTTATACCAATTCGAGATGACGTGCGAGATAAAATACAACTTAGACAGCAAGCGCAGACTGACTTTTCTATTGGGAGCGAACAACTTTTTGCCCCTGTAACTAAAGCCACTAAAGATATGAAACTTGCAACAGAACGTGCTATATACGGCGACATCCCTAAAGAGGGAGCAGTACCTATTATTGATGTATTAGGAAAGATTGCTACAGAAACTGAAAAAACCAAGGAGGAAATAAAACAGCTTTCAGGTGAGTTACAAACTCAGCGAGAAATACAACAAATGGGTAATATTGATACTGATGATAACCCCGTTGAAGAATCTAGTGATTCCACTAAAAAAAGTGTTCCTTTTAACGAGAAATTCACCGATGAAGCAATAGAAGAAATCAGACGAATTCAATTGTTGAAAAATGAAGACTATATAGAATTTGGTGACTTTGCTGTCAAAAGTTATTATAACAGGGGGAAATTTTTAAAAGACGAGTATAAAAAAAACACAATAAAACGAGATCAATGGGTGGATTGGTTATTAAAAATTAATAAAAAAATCTCCGGCAATTTAAATAAGAATACATTGGAATACAGAGCTTTTAAAATGGGAGTTGATGCGTATGGTATAGAACAACAACAACAACGAAAAGAACAACAACAAGGTCGAGGACGAGGTCGAGGTCGACAATCTCCAGAAATTCAAAACGTTTCCGAACCAGCTCCAGAAATTCAAAAGTTTCCGAATCAGAAAGTTCTTCAGGAGAGGGTTATGGAAGTTCTCATCATGATTCTCATATGTGTCCTAGTAATATCATTAATGATATATCACGACTTGAGGTTCTTATGGGAGGTAAGCGAGCTGGGAATAACTCAGTCGAAATAACTAATGAAGCATTTGATATTTGCAGACGATTATTCCAAGGTGGGATAATTGATATTCATACGTATCGAGAACTCTTGGATGAGTTAATGGACGGAATTCCAGGGGAATTTAGTGGTTATTATAGCGATTGAAATTTCTAATTGCTTGCATTTAGAAATTACAAAGTCATTTCAAATAAGATGATAGTACACTATAATCACAATAAACCAACAAACGTGTATGTAGTAAACTCAAGATTGCCCGTTTATAAGGCATACTATGGAGACGGCCTTGGAAATACCATAGCGGGTTTATTCACAAGAATAGCCCCAAAAGTAGCACCAATTGCTAAACAATTAGCGATGAAAGCCATTGATGTTATTCGTCATAAGGGAATTAACGCTGTTGGAGATCTTGCAGGAACGGCCTTTTCTACCGCAAAGAATAGAATAACGTCATTGGTGAAATCTAGATTCGGACGAAAACCACCACAAATAGTTTCAACACCGCTACCTTCAACAACAATGATGCCTGCAAATGTCAGTAAAGTGATAAATAACGCAGTGGAACAAAAACTAGCATCATTAGCAATGACTTCACCAGATAGTAGTAATATTGCAAGTATGATAGCGGGAAGCGGTCTTGGAGGAAATCGTAAAAATGTCAGACGAAAAAGAAAATGATAGCATTACTACATTTAGAAAAACGATAACATTTTAGTATAAATGGCATTTAAAAAAATTGCTGATCCAGCGTTTGATATGGCAGCACCGGTGAATAAAGATGATTCTAAAATTAACTATCAGTATTATGCCTATCCTGCAAGAGAGCCTAATCAACGGGGGAGAGTTGAACTTCAAGTTCAAGATACAAGTAGATACTTTCTGCCGTGTGAGGCGTTTATTGAAGTAGAAGGAGAGCTTGTAACAGATGTTGCAGCTGATACACCATATGAGAATGACCGAAATATCCGAGTTGGTTTTGTAAATAATGGCATTATGGCGCTATTTAACAGTGCAAGATATATCATTGATGGAAAAGAAATTGAATCAATAGAACACGATGTTGATATTGCAACAACAATAATCGGACTTGCGAGATATTCTGATGATTATACAAGATCGGCTGGTCCGTCTATGATGTTTGCTAAGGATACTTCTGATCATGCTGACCATATTCAGTTTATTAAAGTACGAACTAGGCAAGCTACTGCAGAAGCTGATCAACAACTCGCAGCTAATCTAGACCGTAAAGATAGACCAGCCGCTGAATTCGACATTTTAAAAAGGGTCAATGATAATTTCAATCTAGGATTTGCAACACGAAAAGGAGCATTGAAAGGACAGCATCGACGGTTTTCATGTGCAATTCCGTTACATCACATATTCGGATTTTGTAGAAATGTCAGAAAAGTCATCTATGGAGCAAAGCATACAGTCGTGTTAGTGCGAAAGGAAAATGACAATGATGCAATTTGGCGTGCTAATGGTGTTGATGATGGTAAAGTCATTTTAAATAAATTGGTTCTATGGATACCCGTCTTGACACCAGCAGTTACAATAGAGCAACAATTACTATCGTTTATGGACACAGGTGGAAAATCATTGCTAAGTTGGCTAACAACAACGACTGATACGAAGCAGGATAATGTAAATGGCACATTTACATGGCACTTAGCATCAAAACAAGGTGTTTCAGCTCCACGTCATATCTGTATAGCGTTACAGGATGCAAATCGAGTGGGTCGACAATTTTCTAGTCATATGATATTTGATAAATTAGGAGTAAGTGAAGTTTCGTTGAGAATAAACAGACAACAAGAGCCAGCAGAGATTGTACAGCTTAATTATGAAAACAACAACGTAGCACGTGTATATCATAGAATATTGTCGTATATGGGTCGTGATCAAAATGTTGATACTGGTTTGCAAATATCGCAAATTGATTTTGAAAAACACTATCCGATTTATTACTTTTCATTGGAACATCTTGACATGATGAGACAATCTGTTGTTGATATATACTTCCAAGCTCGGGTACAACGCCCTGCTGGTATAGCCGATTATAGAGCAGTTACTGTCATTCTCAGTGATAAATCAATGTTGTTAGAAGGAGTTGGAGGACGAATGAGACTTATTGATGCACCAGTGGAAAATCTTTGATTTTCCAAACATGTAGTTAGGATTTTCACAATAAGATCAATTGAAAGTGTAAATTACATTTAGAATAGAATGACATAGTATTGTTAATGTCCAGTTGACTGATGGTCAGGTCAAGAAATTGAAATCAAAGTCGGCTAAAGAATGTGGAACTACAATAACGCTGAAACCCACTCAAATGTCCGGTGGTGCACATAAATTATCATTGACAGATCGTCAAATAAAACATTTCAATGATGCGCTAAAGAACAAACGAGGAGTTCAAATTGATTTTTCGAAAGCAGCAATCGCCAGAATGATAAAATCAGGTGGTATATTCCCGCTGTTAGCTGCTATTCCAGCATTGATTGCAGCGACTGCCCCAGCGGTTGCGAAGGCGGCAGCGTTAGGAGCCGTTGGTACTGCTGCAGGAATGGCCCTGAAAAAAGCTACTGGGAATGGCTATAAAAAAAGGAAAGGGTCTAAGACTACCAGGAACTCCACACAATTGGTACAAGGGTACGGGCCTAAGAATACCAGGAACGGCTTATTAGTGGAAAAATCCCTAGGATTTTCACCAATGTCCAATTTTGATTTAATTGATGCTGTAAATCATTATCAATAAAAAACTTTAGAGGAGTTTTCCTGAGAGATCAATTACCGTCAAAACCAATGAAAAATGAAACGGGTATTATCAATCTTGATAACAGCAGCGGAAAAGGAACTCATTGGGTCGCATATGCAATTGATCCACGTGGAATTGTATATTTTGATTCATATGGATTAGCTCCACCAAAAGAATTCATGCGATATGTATCCACAATAACAAAGTCATCTCCAATTTTTTATTCCACGCTCCCAACACAACAGTTAAATGATCCACCGATATGCGGTCGTGAAGTATTAAACGTCCTTGCAGAGATATCTAGATTTCCAAGGAAACCACCACAAGTTGTTGTTAATGAATATACTAGCAGGCAATGGCAAAAACGATAGCGTTATGATTTAGAAAAACGTAGCGTTTTCGTATAATGATTGATATTTGGGGACGACCTTTATCAGAATAAAAAAAAAACAGAAACCGATAGTAAATTAGCTGTCGAAAGTGTAAAAAAAATAATCGAAGATGAAATCGCCGAGACATTAAATTTGTCAAGTGTAGATCCTGGGGAAATAGTTGCATTTCAAGATCGCCAGGGCAAATTGAAATCTAGTAATGTTTCATTGGATGATGTCTTAATACGAAGACGTGACGTCGTTGAAGATACAATAGTGTTATATTTAAATGATGGAAAACTCAAACCAGGTGTACTTGTTTTTACAATCACAGATGCATTAAAAAATTTAAATGAAGAACTTGAAAAACATATAACAACATATACTTCCCTTCGTAAAAATATTATCAATAAATTTTTTGGAACACCAGCGGTAACCTCTCCATCTCTCGCTGAAATTAAATCCAATTTTGATGAAATTAAATCCAATATTAAAAATATTAATGATGCTGGATTTAGTATTATTAGAGATAGCATTAGTAATATTAAAAAATCTTTCGAGGATATTACAAAATTTAAAACAGACAATCTTTCGCTACTTGAAAAAATAAAGATTCCTCATGAGAGGAATATCATAAATATGGTATACACAGTTCTCTCTGGATCATTAGATTGGGAACCTAAAAAGAATACAATAACTCTCACTGTGTCAAAGCCGGGTATTTATCGATTAACAATAGTGTCACTGAATCAGTTTAATATATCATCATCGACTTCATATGGATACAACAACGTGATTTCAACGACTATTGCCCTGGATGAATACAAACGGTTTACAATAACAAGCACTGATCCTAATTTAAATAAGACATCATTTGTATGGTACATGGAGTTTGTAGCTGATCTAAATTAGAATTTTTAACAATTAGAAACCACTTGAGGTTTTAAAATAATATGATTCCATCATCGCAATATCGCTATGATACTGTCAAAGAGTTCTTAACAAAACTCAAAACACTCATTGATGAATATGAAATAAAAATTAAAAAGTATCGCAGGAGAATTACCGCAATTGATGTTACAGTATACTCGGTATCCGGTATAATGGCCGGTGCTGGTATTATACTATCTTCAGTAACTATGGTAGCTCCGATTGCTGTCCCAATTGCTATTTTCGCGGTGACAACATTTGCTGGAATTGCAAATGCTATTACTAAAAAAATATCATCGTGTTCTCAAGAAAAACTTAACGACTATATAGTAAAACATCAAGCAGTATCTAACGGTTACTCACAATTATCCTCGTTGATGTCATCATCGATTGATGATACGATAATTACCGAAGACGAATTCTCCGCGATGATACGTATTTATGATACTACGATTAAAAACGCTAGCGTTTTTTCATCTATTGCAAAATTAGACATTGTAAATAATAATAATAATAATGTCGCAAGAGATTCAACTACTTCAGCGGATAGCAGAAAATACCACTCCGCGGAAAACAAGCATGATATCAATATCGTCAACAAACCCTAAATTCAGTGTGAATTTTCCTTCACCTGTTTCAGTAAAGGAAATCGCGTTGGCAAAATTACGAGTGTATCATAGTTGGCCTAATATTAGATCGGTTCCATTTGGCGGTCAGAGACCTAATAATTCTCTGGTATTTGCATATAGAAATAAAAAAGATGACACTCCAGATTGGAACGTTGTTTCAATACCAACTGGATCCTATCAAATTGAGCAAATTAATAATGAATTACAACGTAGAATAAAATCCATTACTAAAAAAGAATCAAAAATTGCGATAACAGTTCATGAACCAACACTATCATCTACAATTGAAATAGGCTCTCCTGGGTATGTTGTAGATATTTATAACAGTTCAATAAGAACAGTATTAGGATGGCCCGAAGATCCACCTAGAAGTGCTGGTAATTCCATACCCGAGCCTGTAAAATCTGATTACGTCACTGATGAAATAGGACCTGAAAATCCATCAAAAACTTATAAAAAATTCGAGGATATAAACTTCACAAAAAGATATCGATATAAGAATCAATATGGTGAAGATGTGTGGAGAATTCCATTTTTTAATGATTATGTCCCACAGGAAGGTGAAATTCTGGAAATACATGAAACAAGTCCAACATTTGTAGATATTAAAGATCACATCCTTGATAGAATGAATAATGATTTTTTGTTGTTATTACCCTCGTTAAGATCTGGCTTTCTTACACAAGCTGAGTTTACTAGTGTAGTCGCCGCGGGTAATAAAATCATCGATGACATGGAAATATTTAATTCGAGGATTACTAATCTCTTCACTGATGAAAATAGCCCGATTTCAAAAACTAGCTCAGCCCAAGATTATAAAAAAAATATAAATGAAAATCCAAATTATAAATTACCAGGATATAATGTTCCCGAGTTAAAGAAAAAACTCAGAACTGCCATCGACGAAGGATTTAATAAAATTTATCAATCATGGAAAGATAGCCGGCCGAAGCCTATTATCCTCACTCATAATAATTCTCCCGACGGCGACGGTAGACATATCGCACCGAACAATGTGGATATTTCATCAGTGATCGCACTTAATTTAACGTGTGATGTAATCGAAGGGAGTTATCAAATTAATATGGAACAATCAAATCAAGCCCGACAAGGTTACATTCTTTATTCATTTACACCAACAGCACCCCCCGGATTTTTAATTGTTGAGAATCCGACTAATCCAGTCTATATGCAATGTCAAAATGATTTACTAACTAGAATTAATTTTACACTCACCGATCAGTCAAATAATTTGATTGATCTACGTGGTGAAGTATTATCGATTAGTCTGTTTGTGAAAAGCTAACAAATATTTGGTTAAATAATTTGTATTAATCAGCAGCAGGGAGGGTGAGATGACAACATATTTGCGACGTAGATGGCAGCAATTTCGAGGGTGGTTATGACAATGTATTTGCGACAAAATCGCTAAGGCTCCATTTGTAAAATGGGGTCTTTATTTTTTTTTTGGTTAAAATATGAGATTTCGTAGGAAGGTTCCATTTGGCATTCTGAGGCTTTAATCGATTTTGTCGCAAAAATTTGTAGGGTTCACCCTCCCTGCTGCTTATAATATATCCATTTGCTTTTAATGCTGCTTCATATATATCCATTTGCTTTTTAATGCTGCTTCGTATAATATATCCATTTGCTTTTTAATGCTGCTTCATATAATATATTCATTTGCTTTTTAATGCTGCTTCATATAATATATCCATTTGCTTTTAATGCTGCTTCATATATATCCATTTGCTTTTTAATGCTGCTTCGTATAAGATATCCATTTGCTTTTTAATGCTGCTTCGTATAATATATCCATTTGCTTTATAATGCTGCTTCGTATATTATATCCATTTGCTTTTTAATGCTGCTTCATATAATATATTCATTTGCTTTTTAATGCTGCTTCATATAATATATCCATTTGCTTTTTAATGCTGCTTCATATAATATATCCATTTGCTTTTTAATGCTGCTTCATATAATATATCCATTTGCTTTTTAATGCTGCTTCATATAATATATCCATTTGCTTTTTAATGTTACTTCATATAATATATCCATTTGCTTTTTAATGCTGCTTCATATATATCCATTTGCTTTTTAATGCTGCTTCATATAATATATCCATTTGCTTTTTAATGCTGCTTCATATAATATATCCATTTGCTTTTTAATGCTGCTTCATATAATATATCCATTTGCTTTTTAATGCTGCTTCATATATATCCATTTGCTTTTTAATGCTGCTTCATATAATATATCCATTTGCTTTTTAATGCTGCTTCATATATATCCATTTGCTTTTTAATGCTGCTTCATATAATATATCCATTTGCTTTTTAATGCTGCTTCATATAATATATCCATTTGCTTTTTAATGCTGCTTCATATAATATATCCATTTGCTTTTTAATGCTGCTTCATATAATATATCCATTTGCTTTTTAATGCTGCTTCATATAATATATCCATTTGCTCAAAAGTATATACCTGAATGTACAGAACTAATATATGCCTGAATTATCTCAATATGAATTTACATCATTTATCAAGCCATTGTATCCAAGATGATTATTTTTTATGCCAGTTTTTTATGGTGCAGCTTCTGTCTATGATTGAACTAAATTATCTTCCAGTTGACATTCAGAACGATTATTTAACAACAACACATTTTCTTTTCTTGAGAAACATACAGCAGTGATATAAATTATTAATTTGCTTGTGGGTTTAAATATATATATATATATATATATATATATATATATATATATATATATATATATATATATATATATATATATATATATATATATATATATATATATATATATATATACATATATATAGTAAAATAGTAATTCATTCAGAAAAGTGTAAAGGTAATATAATTTTAAGCTGCATCCTTTGGCTGCTAAAACATCAATTAGATTGACTGGCATTATTATTAGCAGTAAAATTGAACATAATTTAAAAAATTGTTTGCACAAAAATCAATCCTCCATAGCACAATGAAAACAATTTTAGTATTGGGATTTGTATAAAATTTTAAGATTGACCAATTTCTGCTAACCAGTTAGTATTCAACTAAAACTATATATTATTTTCTCAACCTGATGTCTAGTGTCTTCCATTACTATTCAGAGTAATCTGTCTTTTTGTATTATAATATTCCTTTATAGCCTCTATGCAAATCCCATGCTTTTGAAATTCCAGTGTTACCCTGACCTTTATTTGTTGAATTGGTGACAGCAACTGAAACACATGCAATTTTCTAACAGTTTTTGATGAATTTATAGTTTCTTTCAATGCTTCTGTAGAGAGTAATTTCAACTAATGTTTGTTCATTTTCATATGGGTAGGATACTGTTACGACCCTGTAGTTAAAAAGTGTGTTAAGAAATGAATTTTGTATAAATCTTTTTATTTCATTTTATTTCATTAAAAGTAATTATTAGTATAATTATATTAATATCAGTCAAATATGTTATTGAAAAAACATTGTGTTTATTTGAGTCGTAAATGTGACTCATGTGAGCATGTGCTGTGTATGATAACAAATTCATTACAAGTAAACATTCAGGAATAGCTTTGAAAATGATTGGCTGATGCTTGGCCAGGCTTTCCTAATGTCCAGAAGTATTACGAAATTGCATGCGTCCTCATGCGCATGTAATTCAAACAACGTATTAGCTTCGTTTATTTACCGAGGTATTTTGTAAGACGTTCAGAGTCACAGATATACAGTCGTAGAGTCAGTTTATTGCAACATCTTAGAGTTATACAACTTCTATTACCTTAAAAGGTATTTTTTGTGCTAGAAGAAGTTGTCTGTTCGTATTTTTACGTAGAACATGTTTTGTTAGAGGAGCTAATTTTACTTCGTTTTTTCTGAATAATTGTTTTTCTGGAGAACAACATTACTAATTTGGACAAAGTCATTTTCCTGAAAATATTCTAAATTGGAATGGAACAACACAAACTGTGTTTTATTCTGTAAATTATGGAATTTTCGGTTAGCCTTCGTCTGACGTGGTCATCCGCCATTTTGGACTGGAATTGGACTTCAGACTATGTTTAGAACTTTTTACAAGACTTGTGTTTCTATTTTGAACAAACAAATTTGGATCATTTCTGTAAACCATAAGTCTTGTTTAACATAATGACATTTTTTCATGTTTAATAGGAAAATAATATTATTTTTGTTAAAATTTACAAGGCTTGTTGTCTTCACTCTTTCTTTTATGTTACTTTGAACGAACCGATACGTGACATAAAAATTGGGGGCTCTTCAGGGATATTTTAAATTGGCTAAAATTTGACATTTAAATTCCCCTAGTTCACTTAATTTGAAATTTTAGTGACAACAGCAGGCTTTCTTAAAAATGTCAAGAGTGGAGAGCTTTCTTTCTACTCCAACCAAAGAACAGTTGGAGAGTTTTAGGAAGGATGAATTGCTTGAACTTGCCAGAAAGTTTGAACTATCTGAAGCAATGTCTTCTTTAACTAAACAAGAAATCAAGAAAATTATAATTCTTTCAGTAAGACTTTAACCGATGCTGACGTTAAAATGGCAGAACTAAAATTGAAATATAAATTTGACTTTCAAAAAGAACAAATGAAACTTCTATTAGAAGAAAGAGAAAGAGAGACAGGAAAGAGAGAATGAAATACAAAGGCAAAATGAATTGCAAAAAAGAACAAATGAGAATACAATTAGAAGAAAAAGAAAAGGATAGGCAAATAGAATTACAAAAAGAATAAATGAGATTACAATTCGAAGAAAGGGAAAAAGAAAGACAAATACATATAAGAAAAAAAAGGTGAAAAAGAAAAGGAATGGAAAAGAATATTAAATTAAAATGAAATAATTGGATCTGGCAAGTAATAGACATGATTCCACATCTCGTGCAAATTCAAAGTTTAACATTTTAGGAAATATCAAATTTGTTCCCCCCTTTAGTGAAAAGAAAGTATACAAATATTTTGTAATGTTTGAAAAAGTAGCTGAGAATTCAAAATGGTCAAGAGAGTATTGGACTCAATTATTGCAGAGTGTTCTTTTTGGCAAGGCCAGAAATATCTATATATCTCTATCAGTACAACAAAGTTCTGATTACGATTTGGTTAAGGAATGCATCTTGAAAGGTTACGAGTCCCTGAGGCTTATCGACAAAAGTTCAGAAGTTACAAAAAAGAAATTAGACAAACTTATGTTGAATTTGCTAGGGAAAAAGAGCAGTCGTTCAAGAGATGGTATCTGTCTGAGAAAATTGAACATGATTATGTAAGACTTGAACAACTGGTATTACTTAAAGATTTTAAAAACTATTCCATGTGATATCAAAAATCACATTGAAGATCATGAGGTTAAGACCTTGGAAAATGCTGCTCTGGCTGCTGATATGTATTCCTTAACTCATAAAGTTCCTGCTGTAAAAAATCTTTCACTCAGCAGTCTACTGATATAAAGGTGTTTCAAACAAATACGACTCTCAGTAAAAATCAATATGGCACAAATTCTAAAAATCAAGCCTCTGAGAGACTTTTTTCTAAATCCTTGTCTCTATCTACGTGTACCTATTGTAAGAAAAAAGGACACATCATTTCTGAGTGCTTTAAATTGAAATATAGGCATCAGAATCAAGATAGACCTATCCCAAATGCTCTTATTTCTAGGTGGTCAAGGTCAAGGTCATGTATTGAAAACAATACATTTGTAGGGTTTCATAAACCTCAGTCTGTGTTTTGGAGAATTTTGAACCATTCATGTCGTTGGGTGATTTGGCCAATCCTATCCCTATTAAAATATTAAGGGATACAGGAGCTTCTCAGAGTCATTTAGTTTCAGGTGTTTTGCCTACTTCTAGAACTGTTCTAATGAGAGTGTTCTCATTCATGGAGGAGAGTGCGGCTTTGTTAGTGTTCCTCTTCATTCTGTTAATTTGTCATCAGACTTAGTTTCAGGACCTGTGACAATCGGTGTAGTACCATACCCGTTGAGGGCGTTCATTTGTTGCTAGGCAATGACTTAGCTGGAGACAATGTTGTGGTTAATCCATTTGTAACTGACAAGCCTTCTTTGGATCAGAAAGTTGATCCTATTGAAAAAGATATCCCTGATTTATTCTCAGCTTGAGCAGTTACAAGAGCTATGGCAAAGAAAGCCCTTGAGAATGATTTTGATAAGGACTGTGTTCCTTTAGCTGACACATGTATTGGTCAGGCTTTTGATGATGTCACGTTCACTTCTAGTTTTGACCAATCGATATGTATTGATCATAGTTATCCTCTTTTGAATATTCATTCTCTTTTATCTGATCAGGGTGATAAACGACAATCACTTGTCATTAAACTGGAGAAAGATCCTAAGATCTACTGTTTGCTTCAGCGGGCCGTTAGTGAAACTGAAGCAATTGAAGTTACCGGTCTGTTACTTCATTAAAAATGAAGTTCTTATGAGAAAATGGAGACCTACCGAGGTACCTGCTAGTGACGAATGGTCAGTAAAATATCAAATTGTGGTTCCGAAACCTTACAGACATAAAATACTGTTTGGTCCATGAACCTCCTCTGGCTGATCATTTAGAGATCAATAAAACGTATCACAAGATCTTGACACTTCTCTTGGCCAAAAATCAAAAGTGATATTTAAAAAGTTTTGTAGATCTTGTCATACGTGTCAAATTGTGGGAAAACCAAATCAAAAGATACCTAAAGGTCATTTAAAATATATTCCTGCATTTAACAAACCATTAAGTAGAGTTGTAGTAGATTGTATTGATCCCATACCAACGACCTTGCCATGTATCCAAAATTTGTTGACAATCAAGCGTGCGTCAACAAGTTTTTTAAATATAATTCCTTTGAGGAATTTTGCTCAATTTGGCCTTCTCAAGTTTTATCAATTTGGTCAAAGGTCAGAATTAAAGTATGGTGCGTTCCAGCTTGTTACACTTGAATTTGGCATTCATCAGTTCAAGTAGAAAGTAAACCTATGGTTTTATCAAAGTGTACTTGAGAGAGTTTTTGAGTCCTGTAATAAAGTCAATTCTCTCTTGCAAATTCTACATAATTTTCTGCAATTAAGATTGTATGGCCCTTACAAAGTAAAGAAGAAAATGAGTTAGATTATGATATTAGTACTCAAGTCTAAGTACATTAATGGAGTACTACTGTTTTTAAAAGAAATAGCCAAGTAAATGTAATTTATTTGTACCTGTCCCACCATAAAAATGGTTCGCTTGAAAGAATTCAGTTTGATTCTACTAATCTTGAAACAACAGGTCTGCAGAATTCGGAAGTAATGGAAAATCTAGATCAGAAACTTTCTTATTTGCAAGCTTAAGAAAAAAGTGAACTTAAACAATTGTTGTCTGAATATAAGCACTTGTTTCCAGACGTGCCTACAAGGACAAACCAAATTTTTCACGACGTTGAGATAGTAAATTCGAAACCCATGAAACAGCACCTATACAGGATGAATCTTTTTAAACAGCAATATGTTAAAAAAAAGAGATTCAGTATTTACTGGACAATGATTTTATAGAGCCCAGTAAGAATGATTGGATTTCACCGTGCATTCTTGTTCGAAACCTGATAAAACTTTATAAATGTGTACGGATTTTAGGAAGGTGAATAGTGTGACAAAAACAGACTCGTTTCCACTGCCAAGAATCGATGATTGTGTCGACAAAATTGGAAATGACAAATACGTCACTAAATTCGACATTCTAAATGTTTTTTGGCAAATTCCCCTAACGGAAAGAGCAAAATAAATTTCAGAATTTGTAACTCCAGATGGACTCTACCAGATGGACTCTACCAGTACAAAGTGATGTCTTTTAGGATGAATGGTTCTCCGAGCACTTTTCAACGCCTTTATGAATATGATTACCTCTGGTCTAGACAACTGTGATGCATATATTGATGATATCATCATTTACAACAACACCTGGACAGAACATCTAACTACGATTCGCAAGTTCCTCGACAGACTCACGGATGCAAATCTGACTATTAATTTACCTAAAAGTGAGTTCTGCCGTGAATGTGTTACCTTTCTAGGACATATTGTGAGATATGGAGAGATTAAAATTATATATGCTAAGGTCAAGGCTATTTCAGAATTTCCAGTGCCTTTCAATATAAAACAGCTGATGCGGTTTTTAGGTATTGCTGGGTACTATCGATAAGTTTGTTATAATTTTTCTGATGTAGTTGAACCTCTGGCAAACTTGTTGAGAACGAAAAACAAGTTTCTTTGGACTGAAAAATGTCAAGAGGCTTTCGATAGACTGAAACCCATACTTGAAAGTGCTCCAGTTTTAACGGCTCCAGATTTCAGTCAGCTGTTCAAACTATCTGTAGATGCGAGTGATGTTGGGGTTGGAGCAGTTTTGCTTCAAGATGACCAAAAATGGTGTTGAACACCTAGTGTGTTATTTCTCTAAGAAATTGAATAAACACCAGAGAAACTACTCAACAATCAAGAAGGAGTGCTTGGCTTTAATACTGGCATTACAGCATTTCGAAGTTTATATTAGCTCGGCTCCTCCGGTTGTTGTATTTAGTGACCACATCCCCCTCACTTTCATTGGCAGAATGAAAAATAACAGAGTCTGTTGAGATGGAGTTTGTTTATACAAGAATACAATTTTGATATCAGACACATAAAAGAAAGGATAATTTGATTGCAGATGCACTTAACCGTGTGTAGAAATGTCTTTTTTTGGTAAATTCATAAGAGTTCTAATGTATTTTTTTACCTTATGTAGAATTTACATCTGCTATGAAAACGAAAGTTTTATTACATAAATCTTTCTTTTTATCTTCATGGAGAAAGGTCTTACGAACCTGTAGTCAAAGTATGTGTGTGTTAAGATATGAAGTTTTGTGACAATACTCATTGAATTGTTTGCCCAATTTAAATTTGTTCATGTTTACTGGGAAAAAAGTTATTTTTGTTAAAATTTACAAAGCTTGTTGTTTTCACTCTTTCTTTTATGCTACTTTGAATGAGCCGATACGTGACAATACTCATTGAATTGTTTGCCCAATTTAAATTTGTTCACCTCTTTTTATCAAAATATTAAAATTGGCTGAGTGTTTTTCTGGATCAGACTCATTTTATTCAGCACCACATTTGATTGGACACCCATGAAAATAAGCAGTTTTTTTTATCCAGTCTGACCTGTCTCTTTGTTTATTGAGTGAAATTTGTACACCTACTGAAACTTATCAGTCTAATTAGACTGTTATTTCAGCTGCTTGTAATTGATGCTTGTGTATGTGTATGATTCCATCCATTGAAAACATCTTGTCTCTTGCCACAAACCATTTACAGTGCTCTTAACTTTCAACTCCTGTCTTTTGGTTTAAATGGTGGTTTTTCAAACTGGCTATGAAGAAGGTGGAACATGACCATTTTTGCACATTAATTTTGTACATATGACCCTGTGGGTTTGAAAATTAACAATTTGTGGGTAATAAGGTTTTACATTTTTATGGGATTTAAAGTGAAATAAACAGTCTTTGGTTTATAAGATGTCAGACTTATTTGTACATATGTTTATTGTACATGTTATTAATTTTTTTTTGAAACAAGATAAACTGATTAATATGCAAGATCATAAAATTGTCAGATATATTATATTCCTAATTAAGTTATTTTAATACATAAGATTTACCTATTTAAATAAATTATTTCTGCAGTTCTTTGCAATTGCATTTTTAGAATTTAACTTTAAATCTGCACACTATAGCTAGGATTATATTCATGTACCTCAAAACTGTAACAATGAATTTAATGCAAAATATATTGATTTGGTTGCTAGGTTCATGCTCAAAAGTTTCCAAGATACGATCCAGGGGCCAAGTCTCTGGAACAGAGACAAATAACAATCTCATGCCAGATTGACGCCTGCATTCAGCCTTCATGCTCTATTCTTTTGTACTGGTGTGAAACAAGCTCAGTTGCTTTTGAAATCTACCGATTCCTTTTTCAAATGCACTTGCAAAAGGAATCTACAGATTTTGAAAGTGCTTGGGCTGGATTTGTACCTGATTTATCTTGTTGTTTGTCAGTTTTTCTCTCTTTCAAAAATTATAGATCAAACATAAAAGTAAGTTAATTGACCACGAAAGCATGGTATGATTTTGTCGTTTATAAAATGCTTTTATATTTTTGCTAATGTAATCAGCGATAAATATCGTATATGCTTAATAATCTCAAAACCAACATTCCAATCACATAATTTGTCATTTAATTAAAATGTAATGTCATTCAATATATGTGACAAGAATTCTCAGATTTATTAACTTAATGCATACATTTAGAACGATAACAAAATGCAAAGGCCATTTAAGTATCATTTAGGAATCGAAAGTTGGAAAGTTAATTTTCATACTTACATTTATTAAATACACAATGGCGTTACGGGGGAGGGAGAGATGACATCGTCGGATCATCAGAGGGGGTGAGACCAAAAAAAATGACTGTCTATAAAATTGTTGGATTTTTGTATGGGAAATTGGTCCATGGGGGTGACACAATGAGTTCCCGCACATGACAGTCCATAAATGTTTTGAATTTTAGTGCAGGAAAAGACTACATGGGGGTGACACCATGGGGCTACCGCAGTGGGTGAGACCAACCCTAGTGACGCCACTGTAAATGTATATATTGATAGCAAAATACGTATGCGATATAAATACAGGTATATATTGGCCTTGATAAAAGAATAGGAATTCCTTGCAAATACAGGTAGATACCGAACGTAGAAATTCTTACTGTTTAAAAATACATATATTGATAGCACAATAGGAATACAGTGTAAATACACGTAAATATCAAAATTAGAATGTTTTCTAATTATAAATTCCATATATTGACTAGATATGTATTTACAGTGGCCTCACAAGGTCGGTGTCACTCAGTGCGATAACTCATGGTGTCACCCCCATGGACCTCCTTTCTGCACAAAAATTCAAAACTTTTATAGTAACATGCAGTCATATATAATAAACAGTGTAATTGTACCAACTTTTTTTTACCTACGCGGAAGTTCTTGTCACACCAATGTTGCTTATCATATGCAATTGTCTGCACGAGTTATCATATGGGCACTCAGTACCGACTTTTGCAGTACTGGGTGGCATTTGTAAGAATTTGATTAATACCTTTAAATAGCAATTGTTCATTTTATTGGGATCCTCGTACATCCATCTTCCTTGGAAGGTCTTACATGCATAGTGCAAAATCAATATTTAAGTACGTGAATATTTTTGGACGAGGTCAACGTATTAGTGTTATCCAATATGCATTGGATTTAATATCACTCTGCATTCTGACGACGAGAGCTACACGCAAAGAAAACAAAAAATCGTACTACTCTGTTATTTACTATGATTAGCTATTATAAAGATCCAGTGTTCCCTATATGTATAACATGTATTGATTAAGCTATGTATAGCATGTATTGATTAAACTATGAAAAGCATGTATTAATTAAGCAATGTATAGTATTAAAGTTTAAAACAATAAAGAGACAGGTATGTCCTATAATCGCGGCAATATGGCGGGCCTCTATAATATATATATATTTTAATTTTAGGAAATGCGTTTAAGTAAACATGCGGACATATACTTTAATAGGTATCATTGCATTTGCCATTCATGACTAATTTTAGGATGTTACAGAATTTTACTCCACCAGCAGATATCGTCCCAATCAAGACATTATCAGGACAGAAAAACCATTTTACTGAAATAGCGATGATGTAATTTAAATTTTCCCAGCAGTTGAATATAGATCTATATAAGTCTGCGATGGTTAGAGGATGAATTAGATCTGGGCTGTTTAAACCGAATCGAAACCAAAAAGATCAACGTTTTTGAAGGCTAGAAGGTGAGCACACATAATAATAATAATAATAATAATAATAATAATAATAATAATAATAATAATAATAATAATAATAATAATAATAATAATAATAATAATAAGTAGTAGTAGTAGTAGTAGTAGTAGTAGTAGTAGTAGTAGTAGTAGTAGTAGTAGTAGTAGTAGTAGCATATTAGTAGTAATATACGGATCAAAGTTGAGTCTAGCTAGATAGAACCTCGATATTTAAAATTATAATATGACAGTAAATTGCTAGCTGGAAAGAAAACAATTTTGAATTTTTTGTTGCTGCTGGTGCTATTTTGTCATTAAATTATAATTTAATGAAATATGCTAAGGGACATTGAAAATAACGTGATATTTGGATTTAGTAAATATTACAGCTATCGCCGATCTGTTGGTACTAACAAAATAAATT
Source organism: Potamilus streckersoni (assembly GCA_016746295.1). Lineage (NCBI taxonomy): Eukaryota > Metazoa > Mollusca > Bivalvia > Unionida > Unionidae > Potamilus > Potamilus streckersoni. The sequence goes on from JAEAOA010001311.1 coordinate 2,127,174, forward strand.
TTGAACCCTGAAGTAGTCATAGTAGTAGTAGTAGCATTAATATTAGTAGTAGTAGTAATAATAACGTTGTACTTTCAACCATGCAAATGGTATTGTTACATAGTCCCTCTGTCAGCAGACATTGTGTGTAATGTGACTTTCCTCCAGTATCATCAGGGCCTGACATGAAACTTAGAGATGGTCCTATGGGCGTAAATCATGCTAACACTTGAGATATGTCATTACGGCCCCGAAAATGAGGTCTGGAGATATCGATGCTTTTTACATATTCTTGTTTTGTGTCACATTTGTAAAAATTAGCTTTTGTGATCAACGACTCAGGTGTCAAAATATGTTAGAGTGTAAGCCCTGGGGCTTGCCCTGTGATCTCTTCCTATAAACCAGACATTTTGTCCTGGATCAAGAAATTTAAAATATTCAGATCAACAAAATGTAACCTTAAGTACAGCTTTTGGACTTGAAAAGTATTGATAAGTAAATACGATTGACATTGACATGAGATTTATTTCTGAATCCTGTCCCTGTGACTTGGCCCTTGGTGATCACTTGACACTCCCACTATATACTCCAGAGATTTGGCTCCAATGTCATATTTTAAAAATAATCGTGATCCAAACCCTATGACTAATTACAATGACGAAATGCAAATCTAGTTTTTGAAATCTTTCAGTCTACACATTATTATTATTATTATTATTATTATTATTATTATTATTATTATTATTATTATTATTATTATTTTTATTATTATTATTATTATTATTATTATTATTATTATTATTATTATTATTATTATTATTATTATTATTATTATTATTATTTGAGACTTAATTGCATGTTATTTAGTATCCTGTTCAGTAAAACATCAAGAAGAAAAAGATATAAGAAAAAAAATCTACAAATGCGTCTAACCTATTGTGAATCAAAGACTTTCGATTCCACTCTGAAGAAAAGAAATACAGTATCTTATTACCTGTTAATTGATAATTTGTATACTCTTGTATATCAGTTTTCATGATAATGCATACAACATGACCGCTGTCTTTTATCATTATTGAAATTTCATGAAATTGTAAATAAATTCATAACATAATACAACGTTCAACTGATTTTTGCTTCATGTAATGAGGCTATTTTTCCACAAATTTAAAACGTTAGTTATAATGCATATGTATTTCTAACTCAGTAATAAAGGAGAAGTTACTTCTCAATCAACACATTCTTGTAAAACAGAATTAAATTAATCTGTTATAAGTGATTTTAGCTTTTTACATTAATTGTTTACTGATATATGCTTATGTTTTAACTGTTTCAATAATTTATATATTTTTCTAAATTCTTTTTTTTTCACACCCAGAGGGCACAATGGAGAGAGAGACATTCCAATGTCCATTCACATTTAGTTTTCAATCAACAGACGATTTTGATATTTTCGTTGAAAAAGGTGAAAGAATTAAAATTGAAGAAACAATTCAGACAATATACTTTCCCAATGAGACTGACCAGGCATCAATTAAAATTCCGGTCTACAGAAGCAGAGAAAGGTGCCATAATTTCAGCAGAAACTGCGAGAAAATTGCATATGTTTCGGTTGATGTCCCCAATTCGATCGCAGGACAGGAAATAAAGGTCAAGGTTACATTTCAATTTAAAAGACATGGGATGCGCATAACAGCAGTCAGTGAGGATATTAATAGAACAAAGACAGCATTCATCAGGTATCACAGAAATAGCATCAAGAAATTTCGGAAGATCAATAAATGACAAATTGATCAAGATTTAGTTGAACATCAATCGCTTAGAAGAAAGTGATCGATCATAATATTTTGTTTACTGAGAAAATTTGGTTTTTGTGCAAAGAATTATTGTAAATCATGCGTACTTTTCAATAATAACATGTCTGTATAAATTATGCATGTGTTAGATTATTTTAATTCACACTACTCTACGGAGATTCAAACCCAGGTCCGCGAGAAAATGGCACCCATCGCCCGCCTGCACATACCATCCCATAATCCGTCACAACTAAGCACGCATACCAAAAATATGCAGCACTGAATATATATATATATATATATATATATATATATATATATATATATATATATATATATATATCTATATCTCTCTCTCTCTCTCTCTCTCTCTCTATATATATATATATATATATATATATATATATATATATATATATATATATATATATATATATATATATATATATATATGGGCTGGTCTCTACGTGGGGATGTTGGAATGGCTTAGGGTTTATTACAAATATATGTACAAAGAATTATATTTCATCAATTTTTAAAGGGTATCATTAATCCCAAATTATTATTACAGACTGTATTTTTGTTTGCCTTAATGTAAATTACATACAAATGAATAATTAATAACTGATATTGCTACCGTACTTTCTGTAGCATAAAATATGTTGTTAAGATTTAAACTAATTTGGTTCTCGTTTGCTTTAGTGTTGGGGCTTTCATATCATTATTCAGCATGTTATATGTTCATGCATTTTCTTTAATAAAATGTTTGAACCTTTCATGACTGGAATTTGTATTAAATATTCACTTGTAGATCATTACTCTATTCTGTTTTTGTGTGTGTATATGTGTGTGAATAACTTGTCCACTAACAAGGTTCCCAAGTGGACTGCAGGCTCTGTACCTTCCTGATGATGACGCCGTTAAATTGCCTGGCATCCACTGCACACGATAAATAAATAAAAATGAAATGTCTTTAACAGGAGAGCCGAATATGTCAAATGTCTTGCAAAGAAATACTTGATTCAATCAACAACTTTCACATTATAATGAACCAGTTTAGTTATCAATAAAACAAAACTAATTGTGACCTAATAAGCTCCAACCATTAGTATTGATGGTCAATGTTATAAATATGTAAAGCAGGAAAAGGATTCAAAAGAATAGCTAACATTTAAAAACTAATGAGACTTATTTGTCTCTTTTAATTATTTTGATAATACTCCTGTGCACACATCATAATTTCCTAAACTTTAAAATTTTTTCAACATGCATTAATTGCTGTATGCGTAGAATTTGTATAACCTTAATATGGTGTGCGATGTTTCATATTACCCTATTGACAGAACAAGCCTGGTAAATCAAGTTAGGGGACATCATAAAAAACAGTATCCATCACGGAATGCATTCGAACTTGAAAATTTGATACAGAGACATGGGCAATGCATACTTGAAGCTTTCACTGATTCCTTCCTATGAGGGGAAATGAATTTGTCCAAAAGGCTTGTTGGATTGCATGACAGCAATTTATCCTTCTAATCTACAAATTAAATTATTTTGGTTCAGAACATGGTGTCCTGCGTGTAAATGAGGTAACTAGGATACAAAAGATATTGCAACTTTCTGTTTAAACTTGCGAACAAGGAATACCAAATCATGCCAGTGTGACATCTTGAGGAGCATAATAAGAGAATTCCATTAATGCAGAAGCTGATGCATGACTGTCAACATTTTTAAGACACAATTCCAGCACTGATGACAAAATTAGCACCCAAATTGCAGGTGTTAAACTGAACATTGTTTTCGTACCTACCTATCTACATATTCATTCTTAATTTTAAAGCATGATTGAAACCCATTTCCGTCTTCACATCTACGTTTAATTGGACAGGTTTATCTTCCAAAAAGGTTTTGGCTCGATTCTTAGGAATTTTGTTTACATTTGTGGAACAGTATTTTTAATTTTCACAATATAGCCATTATTGTGTTGATGTTCCAATTAAATGGCAAGAAATAGATAATTATCATGTTATCTATTTTACATAGAAGTACGTTATCTTTGCTCTTAACAAAAATAGTGTCTGGCTCAAAATTTTGTGCGGCTATTCGTTGGTATCATTGCTGAGACCAAGCAATGTTTCATTTCTTCTGGTCAGTAAAATGGGTCACATGTAGGCAAGTTTCATGAAAAAGTATGGTTTTGCCAAATTGAGATACCAAAGTATAAATAGTTCAAAATGATATATTTCTACTTTTCTAGGACTAATTAGCATGGTATTCTTATATTTTAGTTTCAATAACACAACAGTGTGTACTTCTTTATTTATTATATGTTTGTATTTGCAATTGTCAATTTTTGTGCTTATGTCATACACTCTGCACTTGGGCTTAGTAGACGCAAAATCCCATCGCCATTTTGTTAGACATTCTGACCTTGCTTTGTTATGTCTGTTTCATATATATTTGTTGTTTATGTTGTTATTGTGGACTTAAAGCCAATTTATTTTAGCACAGGATAGCATATACAGTTTAATGGGTGAAGGAGAGTCAGGAAAAATCTTAGGATGGACCACCGACACATGGGATACTACTGTCAAGTATTTTAAGATACCCACATAGGAGGAGCCAAAGACTCGAACCAACGTACAGTTAGTGATCGGTTAGGGCGGACAGTTTAGATCACTTAGCCTCCCTGGGCCACATTTTTGTATATAGTTATGATGCCTATAACTATGTATTATGTTGTTATGTCACTAGTGATGTAGACCGTTAACTTGACTTTGGACAAGGGTAGTTATATCAATGCTTTCATTTTAGCCACATTTAGGTCAACAAATGATACCATATTTGTAGACTTTGAACAACAATATAATTGTAAATGGAAATTTACTTAAACAGTCTTTGAACTAGCATATATCTTCTAACGAGTGACTGCAGATCATAAAAAATGCCATCTAACATTCTTAGCCGTACATCGAGTTTCAAAATGCATTTATTAAAGAAGTACTTTTCTACTATCTCCATGAACAGCGACGCATAATAAAGAACAAGTGGACGACGATATTGCTCTGCCTACCTTTGAATATAGTTCGTATCTACACATTGCAAAATAATTGTTTTCAAGCACAAGTTTTATTAAATCACAATTTTGTATTATTGTATAATCGATTTGCAGTTTCTCTTTACTGAGGGAATATTAGCACACTTTTGTATCATTATATTTATGTATACTAAAGTAACATCAAGTGTACCTGGGACAGATATGTTGTCCCAAGCATTTATTACGGATGTTTGACATATGACATATGTTGTCCCAAGCATTTATTACGGATGTTTGACATATGACAGATATGTTGTCCCAAACATTTATTACGGATATTTGACATATGACAGATATGTTGTCCCAAATATTTATTACGGATGTTTGACATATGACAGATATGTTGTCCCAAATATTTATTAAGGATGTTTGACATATGATGCAAGAGATTGAGATGTTATTAAAGGTTCATAAGTCTAATAAAAGCAATAAAGTCAAATGGGTCACATTAAACTGGTGTTGTTTATTGTTTTAATAAGAAGTTCCAATAATGATTCAGTTTATTCAAAGGCATACAAAACATTACATTTATTCTTGGTTGTCTTGATTCCGTGCTCAAAAATGCAAAACACTGATTAAGTCTTTGTAAAACAAACCAAAACATTAAACTATCTGAACATAGAAAGATAAATAACAAACAGCCTGAACATGAACTAATTACAAGAGAGCAATCTATTTAAAGTGAGAAATGAAACAAATATATATATATAGTATTGATGCCTATTACAAACGAAACTGATTCCATATAGGACAGTAAGACATATTCTAACCAGGATATAACAATGGTCTTATTCGGTTCAAAGGACATGTGCTATAACGAGATTTATAAATTTTGTCTGACTTTTGTAATCAATTTGCATTACGTCTCAGAAAGGCTGCTGTTCATTTCTTCAGTTAACATAACTCAATATCCGAGAAATTCAAAAGAAGCTGTGTATTTTCTGCCCGTTGTCTTGTCCACCGCTTCAGCACGAAGCTCTGTTTCCCCAAAATAGGTGGTTACTGCCACTTGTCTATTTTTTTCCCCAGTTAGATCTGGCATATCAACAACAAGATCGCCTATTTGCTCACAACCTGGATCTGTGACGTAGCACGGATTAACATTTTTCGACTTATAAATCGAAAGGACACATGACCTTTGTCCAAAGTACGCTGGACCATAAATTTTCTCTACCTTGGTTTCGTTGATCTTCATGGTTTCATTGATTCCCATAACTTTGTCGAATACATCTTTACAATTGGTTTCTCCATCGATTACCATCAGCTTTGATTTATCATGGTACTTCTCTATGAAATTTGTCATAACTTTTATGCCATACGTGTAAGCTGATCGCTTACTCTCAATGACTTTCGGGTTATGTCCGAGAACTACTGCTCCTTTAAGGACAGCGGAGCATGGGTCTTCCACAACAAGAACATCAATGCTTGGAAAGTTGTTTTGGATTTCTGACTGAAGAATCGTTGATTCCGAGAATCCTCCAACCATGATAATGTACTTCAGTCGATCTACTTCAAGTTCGGTCATGATTTTTTGTAGATGTGCAACAATGCTGCTGACAGGTTTTTGAAAAAATGATACCACCTGACCAACATTGAGATTAAGCTTATCACCGATAATATTTTGTTTTATTGGTAATTGATCGATGTCTTTTCTAAGTGTTAGTGGTAGCCATATTCCAGCTTTCATCACACCTGGTTCTTGGGCTTTCTTCTTGGCTGTTTCGAATGATCTTTGAACCTGGAGAACTTCGTTCATTTCCATTCGTAGAAAGCGATCCATTCCGAAATGGGCAATAAGGAACTCTTGAAAAGCATCATCAACTTTGGTTCCTCCCCAGACACCACCAGTAGGTCTGTATATACAGTCTACACTTCCTCTGCTATTTTTTTTCATTACGGACACATCAATAGTTCCTCCTGAAAACATTGATGAAATCTCTCAAAACAAGATCTGCAGAAAGGAGAGTTTCATTACCACCTGAACATATTATCAAAAATATTTATTACACAGGTACGTTCATAATGTTGATTATCTCATGAATTTAAAGCGTTTAATTTGTTAAAAATACTTCGCATTTCTGTTGTAATGGACAGATAACACGCAAAATTTATCTAAATGACATTCTTGTATTGTTTTGCTTATTAAAACAAAAGTAAAACAGAAACGGGTCATCCAAAAAAGAGGGAAGTTCCTATTAATGTCAGGAACTTTCATAAAGGTTTCAATTACGAGTTTAAGATTTTTTAAGTACATGCAACATTTTGATCTCTCCGTTAATGGTCAAAACTATAGTTTTGGAGCCAGGGATACTATTTTTGTGATTTATTGCATTTACGAACGAGACAATTGACAAAGAAATTAGTATCACTGCATGAGAGAGAGAGAGAAGCTTGTTGTACTCACCTCAACTCCCAAAACTAATTAAATAAGAAAACATTTCAAACATGGTGACGATTTGACACAGTAATGGGGGTCATATTCGCGACGTTCTGTGGCTTTTGCTTCGGTTAAACACTTTCCATGTCTTTGCATGGCCAAAAACAACATTTACTAACATTTCCTATAATTTTAAATGACTACAGAAAAAAATCTATTTGATAGCAGTAAATGTCTGAAGAGAAACATAAAAAACTATGCTTCCGTTGGATAATGGATTTGATTTTAATGTTTTCTAAAGGAAGTAGAAAAAAGAAAGAATGTACATATAAAAAACTTCGATAGTTTTTCATCTAAGTTTTATGTCAGAATATGTCTAGTGTCTCCTCAAGAGTATCATTTGTTTACATTTAATCACCTCAGTGGTATCGAGTTTTTTTTCTGTTTGCTTGTGGGTCTCAATGTTTCTTTCTGTTATTCATTTGAACTTTGTATAACACTCGGTTCTACAGCTAACACTACAGAATTGGAATTGAAGATACAAGTGCACATAAATAAAACCCAAAATTTAATATTTAGGAATAGATTGCCAGGAATTTTATTGATGAAAAAACTAGTATAGAATTTCCTATTGGATGTAAATGGTCGATGAACATAAACATGGTCACCAATCTCTTTCTGGCAACGAACAAAGTTCGGTCTATAAATCTGTGACATGTTATATTGAATGTGCTCAACAATGTATACCAATAAAACAAATGAAATTAAAACGTCATCATTCTTTCATTTCTTCGCGTTTTAAGAAAGATAAGGATACTATTTAACCCGTTCATCAACCTTCGTTTGAATCTCTAAAACCAAATATCGAAATATTACAATATAACACTGCTTCTCATAGCAAAATAAACTAGCACCTTGCATGAGTATGCATGAGTAGTGCCAGATATTTACATAAAAGCTTAATTATTTTCCTTATTCTATAAGATGTTATTTTACTACCCAGAACAGGTCGATTTAAAAGTTTAGAAAATATAAGTGATAAGCTGGTCTTTTCAAAATCTTGGTCTTATTTAAAAATTCATATGCATTTGTGACCCTACTCAGGCATACAATGAAAAGTCGCTATCACTAATTTATTGACATATCCTTTCTCAGTGAGTACGAACGAGAGATGAAATAGTTACTCGTGATAGCCGTGAATACGTTCAGCATTAACTTGAAAAGTGTGAACACATATTAAAATTAAAATCAATACCTCCGCAGTCCAGTATCATACACTTCTCTCCTTCTGCAAACATACTGGAACAGGATGCTGACATGGCTGCTGCATCAGGTTCTAGTACCAACATGAGACTTTCATTGGGAATTCCAGCCTAAAGGATGAAAGGGACACAAAGTAGAAGTATCGAGCTCCATAGTATTTAACGGTTTTAAACTGTATCCTGATTGCTAGTCGATATAATAAATAAACCATACCTTAAACAGATAATTAAACTCTTTTCGATTGGTGCACAGTGTTATATATATCTATACTGTGTGTTTAATCTTTGTCCTTGCAGATTGTGACTGTAGAATGTAAGGGTCATTTGTATGCAACATATTACAAAGCTAACATGTGTCCTTGATTGCATATTATACTGTGAGATATTGCCAATTGTAAACAACACAGTTACATATTGTTTCTATTGGAAATTATATTGTCTACCTGATTTGGATCATTAGATTTACTATAAACTAAGTCCTGAAATGAACTTGTTTACGAATTTGTTTGGAAACCGATTTGGAAACATTAAGATCATCTTGTTCTGCCATAGGTTTCTTTTTTTCATAAAACTGAGGTTATAAACATATTTCAACATCAGTCTAGTGGAATCATGTTTAGTTAATTTGAGAGAAATTAATGTTTAGATTATGTATATGAATTACAGCGTGCTTATTGAAATTTAGGGCTAAAACATCGCTTTGGAAATTTTTAAGACTCATTCAAAGACGTTCTGGATTATATCATTGTGATTCATTTAGACTATTGGTGCATCATCACATTCAACATTCTTGAAATTCAGTCGGAACTTTCTATACTTTTTTACCTGGGAGAAAATATTTAGGATTAGTTGGGATTTAGTTCACGAAACTAAACATTCCTCTTAAAGTTTCATTTTATAACGTTTAGAATTAAATTATTTATTGATTTTACAAAACTTTCTGGCTTTGATTCGTTCTAGCACTATGTTTAAGAATATAGTATCGAAACAATAGCTTCGTATCTATTATATGTGAAATGAAAGTTATATGGAGAAAGTTTGTCATAAAATTGCAGACTATATACTGGCCATTAAGACTGGACAAAAAAGAAGAAAAACCAGACTTCTCAAAATAAAGTTTCAACAACACCGGAAAATCATTAAAGGTAGTCAAAATAAATTTTGTCGAAGAGATAACGAAAAAGGCAGATTATTCATCTAAGATGAGGCTTTAGGAATGGCATGACTGATGTTACATTTGTCAAACCGACATCGCATGCGATAACTTAACGTTTTGAATGAATGATTAGAAATTCACAAAATTATTACCTATTACCTGTTTCCATAAAATTCACACAAACATGAAAAATTACCAATTATGCTTTGCCAATGGCTATCCGGTGGCTTTCAATTGACACCTTTTGTCGATATCAATTATTAGACACATCGGCAACAATAAAAAATGATATTTATGTTATGGCCTTACGTTAAAGTTGTTGAGAGCTACATTTTACATCAGTTTATTTGCTCATGAAATATTCGTCATAATATTACTAGATGTCTAACGTTTTTACAAAAGTATAAACGGAGTTCCTGCTTCTCCTGCGAGGGCCGAAATCTTTACTTTTCAATCATGAGTTCAGAAACATTATTGCGGCAAAGAATTCTTTTGTTGTTTATTATAGCACTCGGTTACCCCATCACCAAGTTGTATGCTACTTGACGATTTTATAAGCAAGCAATATCAATAATAGAAAAGAATTTCCTCATTTCATTCTTTAATTTATAATTTCTAACTTGATTGTCGCCAGGAATAGCTAACACTATTTTCTTGTTTGCGTTTCATACCAGAAAGGGATTTTTCACAGTGAACAACCATATGGTTCCAGGAAAAGCCTGTTTTCAGTGAAAAGGTGAGGTTTCTTGGACTACACATAGATGAATGTTACAAGTGTCTGCATTCAATATCTTTAATGTCTGTCTGAATATTTCTCTAAACAACTGAACAAATTGAAAATACAATCGGTGGAACTGTTATATTAATTGGATATTAGAAGCTACAGTCACAGAAATGTATGTAATTATTTGGAGCGCATGGATGTCGATGAACTACAGCACTATTTTTGTCTGAAAATAAATATACCTGCACTCAAATATGGCCGCTATGTTAGTAAAGAAAACACATACACACACAATACATTTCGAGTTGTAAAAAGTAGCAAACATGAAAAAAGTGTTAGACATCCCATTCCACAATCTGTTTAGAATTTATAAATTGATGAACGAACGTTTGTGTAATTTTTATAGCCACAATGCATTATGTTTGCAAAATGTGCTACCTCTAAGTAAGTCATCTTTGAATTTTAAAAGATACGAGCATGATCATCGTTCAACTGCATTAAAAAATTCATACTGTAAATGTAATTGCTGTTTATAGTTGACATTCAGTAACTAAATAAAACGATCTTTAATGTTGCATGAAAAAATATAATAATTCAATAGTGTATTCAAAAGATTTATAAAAAGATAACATTAAGAGATGCATTCCATTCCATTGTGTTTACACTTGTTGATGTTACCTTTTGTGTAAAATACAAGATTATTGTTTACAGAATAATGTATAATCGGAAATTAAAATTAACAAATTATTGATTGACTTCGAAGTAAACATTAAACAACTTATGTCTTGCATTTCGAAACATATTTCTCAGCATACTTGATTTGCCGCAAAGCGCATAAACTGTTTGGCAGCATCATCCCAAATGGCAGGAACTGTCAAAACCCATTGGATGTCTGAATTGAGAATGGGTGTTGACTGACCACGTAGATCTTTCATTATGTTATCTTTCAAAACTTTTATCGCCGATGAAAATACATCCATGGCTAGCATTTTCTTTCCACTGACATCATTTATAACTGTACTTCTACTGAGTTTCTGAAAATATGATAAATAATCAGAATAGAATCAGGACGGAGTATTATACACTATAAAATCACTTTATCGGTGACTAGATTTACTGGTGAAATCAAACATACAGGTAGAAAAGAAAAAGGATGGAAAGAAAAAAGAAACAGAACAAAAGAACAAATGCAGACAGGAGTAATAAATTAGAATTGCAAAAAGGAGTAATATAAATACCATATTTCCTCGTTCAACAGAATTATAGTGTATGTGTGGGTGATTTGGATTTTTAACTCAGCTTTAATAATTTTTTCAATCATATTGCTACGATGTCTGCAGTGTGTCGAGAATTAGAAAAAATAATAAAAGAAAAGGAAAAAATGGAAGACAGAAACAAAAGGGAACAATAAAAATGATAATAGAATGTGTATAAACATACATTTTCTTTGATGAGCACTAGTTTGAACTGTTTAAAGAGGTACCAGTCCTGATGAGATCCAGTCTTGGATAGGTCGGCAAATTTGTTTTCCGCTTCAAAGCCAAAAGAGTCAAATTCCTTCTGAGGATTAAAAAGAATGCTCGTGGGTGCTTTGATGTAGTCACTGCCTGCCCATCTAGGTAATTTCATAAAAAATGAAAAAGGATATGTGCTTATTCATGATCTTTTATATCTTCTTTAGTTAAGTATATTCAATTTTATTTGTTTGTTAGCTTTAAATTTTTAAAACTTCCATTACATGTTATTGTAAAGTAACTTTTTTTTAAAAAATATGGTTTTGACATTGTCCAGAATATCAATTCAGATTTGTTTGACCTGACATTTTTATTTTGCTAATAAACACCTAATAATAGAAACACTAAATTTAGATTTTGACCTTGATTCAGAATCAGTGACGCTTTGGTAAACAATTTTTTTAAAAAAAACTACTACTACTACTACTACTAATAATAATGATAATAATGATAATAATAATAATAATAATAATAATAATAATAATAATAATAATAATAATAATAATAATAATAATAATAATAATAATAAAAATAATAATAACGAGGGCTTTATATAGCGCCTAATCTTTAGAAGCTCAAAGCGCTTTACATTTAACAACGCTTAAAAGAATAATATATAAAATGAAATGACTAAAAAAATATAAAAAAAAAACAAACACCACAAAATTAGAGGCAGAAAAACAAGCATCAAATTTTAAATGTAAGGATACATTAAAATGAAATATTATTAGGTCAATATGACTGTTTTTGCAGTTAAAATAGATGGGTTTTAAGTACGCTCTTGAATGATATCAATGTGTCTTTGTGTCTAAGTGCAGTTGGCTATTCATTCCACGTTACTGGGCCCTGGTATGCAAAAGAACGTTGTTCATATGATTTTATCTTCATTGTGGGAATGTTGAGAATGCGAGTGTCAGAAGAGGAGTGTAAGCATATTGCAGGTAGAAATATATAATGAATTCAAAACCGGAATAATATTTTATGTGATTCAACAAGGCACTGTTGATACAACAGTACTTAGCAGACTATAACAGACGTTATCGCCTTCCATTTTAGATTTCATCGAGACTCGAACTCAATTTCACTAAGGATGGTTTGAATAATAGGTCTGCTATTTTTAGTTCTTGGATTATTTTTTGGATTTGATTCGTAAAACTGTAAGTTATTTTTTCTAATTTTTCACTTGTATAATATAAAAATATATTATTTGTTTAATTTTACAGAGCTTGCTGTCTTCACTTTTTTCTATTAATTTTTTAAGAGCCTAGAATCGTAAAATGCTATACAGATAAAAAATAATACAGAGAATACACACACACACACACATATATATATATATATATATATATATATATATATATATATATATATATATATATATATATATATATATATATATATATATATATATATATATGTGTGTGTGTGTGTGTGTGTGTGTAATAATGTGTGTGTATATGTGCGTGTGTGTGTGTGTGTGTGTGTGTGTGTGTGTGTGTGTGTGTTGACCCTCCTTGCAATGCTGGCGAAAATCCATTAAAAAACGAACATATATGATTTTCGCTTGTGTCATACCATGATGTTCCTGGATCGAGGAAGAGAGATGGTATATGTTACGTCTAACCGACGAGAGAGAGAGAGAGAGAGAGAGAGAGAGAGAGAGAGAGAGAGAGAGAGAGAGAGAGAGAGAGAGAGAGAGAGAGAGAGAGAGAGAGAGAGAGAGAACTGAACTTTCACCAAAGAACCTGAAAAAACTGATTACTTCGTAACGGTTAGGTTTACACTTTCAGCAGCAGGGAGGATGAATCCTACAAAATTTTGCTCGTGAAATTAACCTGAAATAAGGGTTCCTATAGAGGCTGAAAAAAGGTCAATAACCTTTAAACCAAAATATCTAACTTTTATATTACCGTACGGACGGTTAAAACCGCATAATAAATAGTATGAGTTTAGCTCAGTTTTGTTATACTATTATTGACTTTTTTACCCTGACTTTATCGAACTATTTTGTACGTTAAAAACTCAAGCAATATCATGTAGAGATTCACCCTCCCTGCAGCTCATGTATATAAAGCAAGGTAACTGCACAGAGTAAATTAAACGATTATTTCCTCTGTCCAGGTATGTTTTCGTCTGCTAAACCTATCCGTTCGTCGGTGATTAACTGAATCTTTGTTTGTTGAATTCCACTATAAACTTAAGACACATATCGTAATATAATAACAAGGTTATATTTCCCCCCACACACATACACTCGCCACAAATAATCCTTTAAGTTTATAACTGTGTACAAAATCCCCATGTACATAGGTATGTCATAGGTGTGCCTTTTCGTCTAAACAAAATCACGTGGAGCGTGGAGCGTACCTTCAAATTCCTCATCACTATCACCCACAAGTGCATTCCATTGTCTCTCTATACGTCTTCTCTCATTTTTGGTTCATAGTGTTTACAAATTTACTGCTCCATGCTATTTTTTTTCGGTTCATAGTGTTGACAAACTTAATATCCAGGCCATTTTTTTTTCGGTCCATAGAGTTTACGGATTTACTGCCTCATGATCGTTTTTTTTTTCGGTCCATATTGCCCCAGACTGTGTTTTCGGTCCATAGGTTTAATATCCAGGCTGTTTTTTTCGGTCCATGTTTACATTCTTCTCTTTTTAATCACGGGTTGGGTCGTTACACAGGCTCGGGGAATTATCTATGACAATATAGTTCAGACCCAACCCACTGCAAATTTGCATTTTTTTCCCCTCTAATAGTACCGGAAACGGTATGTGGGTAGTTAGTTAGAAACTCTCCTTAGCCCGTAACTTTCTTCCCGCAAGACCTGAAATTTATTCCCGGGTTCTCGCTTAGCGAGACTGTTTCTTTATCAGGTATTTATAACTAACTACCCTCATACCGTTTCCGGTACTATTATATGAGACGCAATACATTAGCTGTGGGTTTAGTGTATGTGAACGATACCAGCAGAGCTGATTCTTCCCGCAAGACCTGAAATTTCTTCCCGGGTTCTCGCTTAGCGAGACTGTTTCTTTATCAGGTATTTCTAACTAACTACCCACACATAGATTTCGGTACTATTATAATGAGACGCAATACATTAGCTGTGGGTTTAGTGTGTGTGAACGATACCAGCAGAGCTGATTTTTTCCCGGGTTCGTAGTGACAAAGCCTGTGGTCGTTTAGCGGGACGTATGGTTTGAAATGAACGGGGAAGGATATAAACATTTCTAACTACCCACATACCGTTTCCGGTACTATTATATAGACAAAAATGCAAATTTAGGGTGCTTCAGTAAAAGTGAACAAAATTGGTGTAGCATTTGTATAGAACGTGTATAGCGACCTTGCGAACCGAGCAAGCACCCTGTCTCATTGTTCGCTATACGGATAATACTGGGGCTGTTGACTAGGCTGACCTAGGCGCTATCTGGTACAGGGTACCCCTAGGCTGCGGACGATCTGGAGCTGGCAGGCAGGCAGGTGTACCTAGCCGCCTAGGTCTGGTATGTGTGGCTTGAATGTACTACGTATAGACCGATGCAGGCACAGAGTGTCTGAAGTGCGAAGACAGGTGTACCTAGCCGCCTAGGTCTGGTATGTGTGGCTTGAATGTACTACGTATAGACTGATGAAGGCACAGAGTGTCTGAAGTGCGAAGACAGGTGTACCTAGGCGCTGCTAGGTCTGGTATGTGTGGTTTGAATGTACTACGTATAGACCGATGCAGGCGCAGACTGTGCCTTAAGTGCGAAGTTCTATGCTAGCGTCCGAACCGTGTTGTGGGCTGAATATATCAGGCGACCGAGCGACTGCATTATCTTGTGAGGCATTTTTAAAATGAATCCCTGATCGCAATCCGACACGCAAGGTAACAGATAATTAAGTAATAATTGTCAGCAAAAAGATTTATTTTATCTTTGATTTGTCAGAGAATAGAAAAGCATTTTTAGCGATTTTTGTAAACCAGCATTCAATTTAATTAAACATCTATTATAAATATTATTTAACAATGAATATTGGCGAACCACTCTCAGTTAAAGTAGGTCGAGAGCGATTAGAGACAATTAAAAAATATTTACCTATCCGTGATGCTGTCAAACAACAACTACAATCGCGTCAGGAATCTCAAGTTGAATTTGAGGAGGATGCAAAACAGTTATTTAAACCTATCATTGAGACCACTAAAGGTATTCAACCTGTGTTACAAAAAAACCAGTTGAAACTGCTGAAAAAATAGCAAAAAGAACTAAGAAAGCAAAAAAGATTCTCGAAAAACGTCCAGCTGAAATAGCTGCTGAAATGCCAGTCCCAGAAATGCCTGAATATGCAGACCAGGCAGAAGAAGGTGCTGAAGCACTAGCCACTGAACCAGAAGTTGAATTAATAGATAAATTTAATGAAGAAACTGTTAAAGTAATTGGGAACCTAAAACCACAGCAATTAGCTGAATTTGCTGTGGATGGTTTTAGTCAAAGAGGTAAATTAATGAAACCTGAACATGCTAAAGATATTAAAACCCGTGAACAATGGCAGAAAGTATTATATCGTATACGCATGAATGTTGAACAAGCTAGAGCTGATGATCCATTATATCGAAATTATGCTAAGACAATTGATGATTTAGTCCAATCAAGATAAGAGGAGAAAAAACAAAGTAAAAAACCCTCAAAACAAAAAGAACCAAAACCATTTGAGCAATCAAAAAGTGATTATCCAGGATCACCAAAATCACGAATACCAATTCTATATACACCAAGTAAAAAAACACCACCGAATCCAAGTGAAGAAGAAGTATTTCAAGACTCTTTTGGTGCAACTGGAAGTGGTTTAGGAAGTGGTCTTATTAGTCAGTGTCCTAACAACGTCCTTGCTGATGTTGAACGTCTAGAAATTCTGATTGGAGGAAAACGAGCTGGTAATAATTCCCCAGAATTCATTAATGAAGCAGCAGATATTTGTAAAAGATTATTTAGTGGCGGTATTATGGATATTAATGTGTATGATCACTTATTAATGAAATTGCCGATGACTATTATAGTGACTAAGTCACAGTGACTAAGTCACAGTGATTAGATACAATTAGTAATAAAGTCAATTATATAATATAATGATAATACACAATGCTCAACGTGGACCAACCATGGTCAGGGCAATTAATTCTGGAATACCGATTTACAGAGCAAACTACGGAGATGGGTTAGGGGATATTGCTCAGAGTTTGTTTAGAAGACTAGCCCCAAAAGCAATACCAATTGCAAAACAGCTGGGTATGAAAGCTGTTGATATTGTTTGTATAAAAGGTATAGACACTGCTGGTAACCTTGCCAGTAAAGCATTTCGGCGATCAAAGATAGACTAATACGCAGACCACAACCTGTCAGATCTCATTCGGTGAAATTGCCCAGTACTGAAGTGATGCCCGCAAGTGTAAGTAAAATAATAAATCAAGCCGCTAATCAAAAACTAGCAGCAATGGCGATGCCATCTATGGCTGATATACCTATATCAGAAAAAGAGAGAAACATAACCACTAGTCTGATAGCAGGAAGTGGTCTCACTTCCCGAAGTGGTCTCACTTCCCGAAATGGTCTTCGTTTTAGACGATAATAATTATAATAAATATGTTCAAGCGTATGAGTGACCCCGCGTTTGACATGGATGTACCAGTTCTCAAAGATGAGTCTATACACGATTATCAGTATTATCCTTATGAAGCACGAATTCCAAATCAACGAGGAAGAATTGAACTTCAGGTTCATGATACAAGTAGATATTTTCTGCCCTCCGAAGCTTTTATTGAAGTCGAAGGTGAAATATTAAAAACCGATAATACTGAATATGCAGCCGAAATTAGTGTTGGTTTTGTTGATAATGGTATTATGACGTTGTTTGATAGCGCTACGTACATGATTGACGGAAAAAATATTGAATCAATTCAAAAAGATGTTGACGTAGCTACAACCATACTTGGTCTTGCAAGATACAGCGACGATTATTCAATGATGAACTTCGTTAGGAATACTGACATCAAAATGTGCATATTGAATTTTTTATGGTGGTGGTAAATACATTTGCCATATTGCCTGTCGTGTTAACCACGCTGCAGCAACAGAATGTGAAACTTTTGATGCTTTAGCAAGTTTAGTGATCGCTGCTTTACCTTTCCAATACCCTCTAGGACTATAATAAATGGATTCCATTATAATAATTATATAATTAATAATTCCAGCCCCTAACATTATTTTACTTTTAATAGCGGATTTTATTAAAAAAAACTAGCGAGTTTCTCTCTAACAGACTTATTGGGTATAGAATTTAATGCATGAATCAATTTTACATCTGCAAAATGCCGTTGTTGCAAATCAGGATTTTTTATAAGCAACATCATGAATGTGACATGCTTGATCAATTTTATTTACTGGATGCTCTCCTGGTTATGGTTGATCTTGATTATCAAGACGAATATCAAGTCGAGTTCCAGGACCACAGTAATTATATCCAGGAAGGTGTTTTTCACCAACATATTTAGCCCATGGTAACTCGGGTAATTTTCCTAATGATGCGGCTATATTCCCACCTATCTTTGTTGTCCCTGAGATAAATTTATATTTTTTGTACCACATTTTACACATTTACCAGTTAATGCATGTCGTTTATTTTTTGTTATTATTGTTGTCAATCCAACGGTGGGTGTAGATGATCTACATCGAAAATAATATAGACGACACGAAAACAAGAACCAGTAAAGCATCATCCTGCATTACCAAATTCAACAAGAATGATTATAATAGGTCCATCTGGATCGGGTAAAACACAATTATTATTACATTTAATAATGAAATGGATGAGATGGAATAAACTATATTTAATAGCACCTTCTGTAAATGATCAGCATTGTTACGAAGTACTTGAAGATTTTAATGAAAAAGCAAAATCAGTTAATAAAGACGGTGAAGATATTATTGACTTTATCACAGATATAGATGAAGCCCCGTCCGTAGATGCTTTGGATGGATTCATTAATAATCTCGTAGTATATGATGTGATGTTGGACACACAATCTAATCCAGCTAGAATATTTTCTCGAGGTCGTCACAAAAACACAGACGTGATTTATTTTACTCAAAGATATACACAAATACCTAGAGTGATCAGAGAAAATTGTAATATTTTGGTTGTTTTTAATGGAGTAGATAATTATACCGTGCGAAATATTTACTATACCTGGTTTTTAGGGGATATGGACATAATTAAATTAAAAAATTTATTTTCTAAAGCACAATCAGTTACGTTTGGATTTAAAACAATAAATCTACATGACCCAAGATCCAGATATCGTATAGGTTTAGATAAAATATTTGGTTCATCTCTGATAAATCAGGAGCAGCAGGGAGGGTGAATCTCTACATGATATTGCTCGAGTTTTTAACTTAAAAAATAGTTCGATAAATTCAGGGTAAAAAAGTCAATAATAGTATAACAAAACTGAGCTAACCTCATACTATTTATTATGCGGTTTTTAACCGTCCGTACGGTAATATAAAAGTTAGATATTTTGGTTTAGGGTTATTGACCTTTTTTCAGCCTCTATAGGAACTCTTATTTCAGGTTAATTTCACGAGCAACATTTTGTAGGATTTACCCTCCCTGCTGCTCTTTCCGTGGTATTTAAAAACAGTGTTGAAAATACCAATGGTACAAAGTTGCAATAGTATAAGCATATATCTATGGTACATTTAATGTGTAAGCATAATACACATACTGTAATATATTTAATGCATAAGCTGTTTTTAGTTTTTCTTCATGCTTTATTAAACATATTAATATAGGTCTGAAATTATGTTATTTCATATTAAAATATCAGCAGGTCGCACTACCCTTCTTCATTATTTTTCTGTCATTGTGTGCGTTGGTAGGTAAAACAGTAGACTAATCGACCAATATAAAAACAGAGATGGGAAATAAGCAAATAATAAATGCCTCTGTGGTAAATCTCCCCAACCCCACCACATCTCTCTCTCTCTCTCTCTCTCTCTCTCTCTCTCTCTCTCTCTCTCTCTCTCTCTCTCTCTCTCTCTCTCTCTCTCTGGTCATAAGAACGAGCATGCGAAATTTCGACTGTCCTTCGACGATGTCTCTGGACAAATCTGTTATATTTAGACTCGCACAAAACTAACAAAAGAAATTATTGAAGCAAACAAGCTTTGTTAATACAACAAAATAATGATTTATATCCCTAGAAAACAACGTGTAAATATGAAATAGTTATTACGTTTTATAAATATAATCAAATTATTAATCCTAGAATTGAAAAATATGTTTTATCACTAAACAGTTTTAATTGAATCCAGGTTCGAATCTCGATGATTGTCAAATATGGAAGGCGATGACGTCAAATGCTGTCGCTGTTCTGACGGTAACATATATTTGATCGAATTACAGTTTATAATGCTTCCCTTTAGAATTTCCAGAATAAATTTCCACTGAATATCTTTCTCCCACAACATTTATAAATATAAAGTACTAGTGCATTTTACTATAGAATAAACTATTAAATCCCCCCCCCAAACCAACAAAAACGAATTTCAGAACAAGCTGGCAACAACAATAAAAACCAAATGAGCCCACAAGGTTTAAAATACGGCTGAATATATCTAATAGAAAATGGCTGTTTTAAACCTGGATTTTAGATCACATGTTGGATCACATGACTGGCTACTCTATTTACTAATTTGAGCATCGCAATTTAAAAAAAGCAAACAATTTATCACAAAGCAAGAAAGAACTAAGCGAATCTTATTATAAGATTCAATAACAACAGTTGTTTACAAATTAGAGCTATCACGCAAGCAGATCATAACCTTGGTAATAGCCAATCATATTCACCCCATGTTTACAAGATATATGATCTAGGGTGAGTTAAAATTAATGCAGAAGTAACCGTTATAAACTAATCGGGTCAAGCAAATTTTCCGAAAAGAGACTAAAATTCATTGAAAATTGTAATTACAATAAAATCTAGTGAAACAAAATTAAAACAAAAAAGAATTTAAAATTAACACACAAGTAATTAAATTACATATGTTTAACAAGTGAAAAAATGTTATGCGATGCAACAGAAAGAGGAAAATTAGAAATGGAGGATAGAATGGTTGGTAGCAATGTTATTTTAAGCATACAAATGACTTAGATGAACTGTAAATGCAAAAGTAAAATGTTGAATTTCCGTACGCTGGTTCCTAATTTCGCTTAGTTTATATTTCCAACTCGCTTCAATATTCTATTCGCTATATGGAAGCAAGAGCGTTCACTACTCAGTTATTTAACCAATGCTGTGTTTCAAGTGCTCTACTTTTTCCATTTGAAACACCTTTCTTGATTGAATCATAAGTATGTTATATATTTATTTAATCAGTATGAATGAATATCGAGGTTCAAAAACTAAAAGAAGCGACTTGTCAACATGCCAAGTAGATTGCGAATCTTCTCAAAAAAGTTATTAACTAGATTTGGTAGTGGACGCATTGGACAGGGTTCATCTAGTCCTTAAATAAAAAATGCTTGTAGTCAATCTTGCAAGTATCTGTGTATTTGTATGTGATATAAATAAAAGACATGTAAAGAACGTAGGCTGTATATTTAATATACCACTTATTCTACATTTATTTCACTATAAGGAAACTTGGCGTGCCTCCTTTCCTTTTAACGAAACATTTATGCATCTCGTAGTAAGACAATGATACAACCTGCATCCAATATATATATATATATATATATATATATATATATATATATATATATATATATATATATATATATTTGAGAGAGAGAGAGAGAGAGAGAGAGAGAGAGAGAGAGAGAGAGAGAGAGAGAGAGAGAGAGAGAGAGTCACCTTGAAGTACTGATAGTTTCTTTGTCGTGTTGAAACGAGAAAGCGTACCCAGAGCAAGATGTTCCAAAATCCAATGCGACTGACAGCATTTTCGTCGAGGCCATTGCAGGATGATTTGGCTAAGATATATATATATATATATATATATATATATATATATATATATATATATATATTGTGAGAGAGAGAGAGAGAGAGAGTCCATGTATGTGATCGAATGATGAATAGATATGAAAATACATTGAAAATACATATATGACATTTAGATTATGTTGGTTTATTGGATGGTTTTAACAGTACATTCAGACATTTTTGGCTATACCATTCCGAAGAAATGAGAGTTACGTGTCTTTGCCAGTGTCACACCCTGGAAACCTACCCGGTTTGACGTGTGCGGTATCTAACCACCCACCCGTGTAGTACGACCCCGATAATCTACAAACTGAGTTACCGCGGCTATCATGTAGGTATGTACTCTCAGGACGTAAACATACATACATAGATACATACATGCTCATTATATAATGGTGGCTTCTTCCTTTAATCTTTGCCATGTCAATCCTCTTAAGTAATAACTATCTTAAAATATAATCTTCTATCATAGACCAAAATTGACTATGAAATTCTGTTGTTTGCAAAAATTGCATTAGTTTGGTAGGCCTAATATTGTACCATTTGTTATGAGAAATGTCGATCACTCAATAGAAATTAAATACATATAAGAGTGTACGCAAATTCTATGCACTTACGTCAGACTCATGTCATAACATCATGTCATAACTCACCAGTTTCATTTAAGTCTTGTGGCGAGCGGTAAAGTATGAATAATCTGTGAGTTTCAGTTCTAGACATATACACAAGCTGCTCAGATCTGCTAGAGTCGCATTTTACTGGACTGAAGCAGCACTGAAATTTATCAACCCCTTGGGAACCAGAGCAGCCCTATTTTGTGATGACACTGCCCACATTCTTGGTATGGGATGTGCTCTAAAGATTACCTGCTTCATCTGAACTCTGATCAACATAACGCGGCATTTGGTAATGAATTCTTTATGGAAACAAGTCCAAAGTGAAGGCAAAGATGATGTCACTGACATTCATAGCATGCAATGTGTGCATACTACTGGACAGTACATTAGCATATAAGCCAGAGAGATGATCGCTCTAGTTGGTAGAGATCTGGCCAGATTCTTCATAGATTCTTTAAGTGGAACTCGTATAACTGATGATTTATAGCAGCTATACATTCTTTTGAAGCAACCTAATTAACGGTCAGAGACGTAAAGCTGATAGTGGGTTTGCCCATCAAGTCACATCTAGTCAAGCAAACTCACAGATATCACAAAGGGCGTAAATGCCATACTAATGCAACTGAGACTCGCCGTCAGGAAAGAGATATGTAACTATCATCAGCAAGTAAGCAAACACGATAGCAAACCCACATGAGATCAGGGACAATCTTATGCAGACCTGTTGTTTGTTTTTTTTTCGCAGAATTATCGAAGGCAAGTAAATTCCTCTTTCCTAGTGACTTCATTGCAATAATTTTCATATATTACCAGAATCGGTTGAGCAAAAAGACATATGACATAGATTACATGCAGAACTTCTATGATTCTTTGGGCTGCTGTCATGTGGTTTTGTTTCAATACCACACTAAAACATCCCGTCTACCATACAGCACACATAGCTGGACCATTCGACAGCGAGTAAAGGCCGGCGGAAATTCATAGTGTTAGAGCTTGAATGAAGATTCAGTTTGATTACACTGGTTCAACAGGGAAAGAATTTTGTACGGTTTCACACTTTTACCTAAGTATCATTTAGGGGAAGGACATTAATATCAGTTTATCTTCCTGATCAAATGACTATCGACATTCGTTTTGCTATCAAATCTACGAAATTCCTTGTGAGCGTATGTTTAGCATTCCACATATTAACACTTTACATTGTATCGTTCCAACTCTTTAATCCTCTCTGCATTTTGACCATTTACTGGATGACACGACGAACATTGCACTACATTATGGAAATTACAATGTAGCAGTGTAAAAGTCGTAAATGAGCTGTTAGAACAATGCATGCTGAAATAATTTAATCGTTTTTGCAATGCCCCATTATCACAACAGGTAGTGCCGTTTCATTTCGCACTGAGATTAACTACCTGAAGCCCAGTATATTATAGAATCTAAGAATAGAAGATTTCATATTCACTCACAAGCCCTGATTAATTTGCTGTATTGTCCATTGAAAATAAACCCAATCCTCATTTATTTATTTATTTATATATTTATTTATTTAAAAGGCTCATTGGAAAGCATAAATAAATAAAGGTGGATGGGAGATAATACTCTATTTATGAAGAAATGGAAAAACACTATGGTAATAGTGATGCCTAATTTACTTTAGTTAATTATACTATAACAATCAACAGTGGGGTTTTGAAAAAACAACTTATAACTACAATAAGCCATATATTTTTGTACAAAAACCTTGATACACAGTGTACACAAATATGGAGTATGTATACACTAGAAATGTGACTGATACTAATGATTATTCCAAGTAGAAGTGGATTTTGTAAAAACTTTTCAAAAACAGAATAGGAGCTGCTTTTTTCTGTACATAACGTTTGCACAAAAATGCATTTCTGATTTTTCTTGAAGAACATTGACAGGAGTTCCGAAAATGGTAGGGAGACCTATGCTGGCCATAAGCAGCATTTGATAAGAAGACAATGTCACAATTGTATACGTAGTTTTGGCAATACGATTAATGAGATTATATCAGTTCCAAACATAATGATCCAACAAATGAACAGTCGTGAATATGTTTATATTCTCTGTTCATATGTAGTTCTGTACAGGCTTTACATTTATCTATCGGGTCAGATTTTCTGAACCAGTATCGTTAATTTAGTTTACCATATTTATCCAAAAATCAGTCTTGAGTTTAAATCAAATCTCAGCAAAATGTGCAAAATGTAAGAGTGCTGTCTGATTTTTTTTACCTTCACACACACACACACACACACACACACACACACACACACACACATGTACGATGAATGTAATGTTACAGGTCAATAACTGACACTGAAACACTTACGGAAAGGTAACGTGGCGTGGATTTTGACCAGGTGTAACATATAAACTATTGTGTAAAAAATACATTGTATACTGTTTTTCAAACTTGCACATTAAGTCAATATATGTAAATAATTGAGATCACTACATTCGATACATACATACAGTTATCGATCCTGATAATACCAAACATGGCATCTGAGTAACACTGACCCTTGAAGTGTATGTGCATCTCAGTTCTATCTGACACATAGCCCAAGATAAAAACTTGTAACTGTATCAGCTGATATCAGATTATAATATACGTATATATTAAGCACTAAATTAAGACATTAATAATACTGGCTAGTGTGTCCAATGAAACTCTTGTACTTAGTCAAATAATCTTTCCTTGTAAATAACAGGACACTCTGATATTATTGTATCTGAAAATAAGGACAGGTCTGAATGGTATAGCGGTAACATATACATTTTTAATATCTTTGATCTCATACATTCCATTCCAAAAGCGGTTATGTTAAATAACCTGTCCTCGTGGAGAAAGTGGGATGAAACGTTACGGGATTTGAATTTATAAAAATAAACAACTGTTTGCTGTTGTTATTTTGTTTGTGTATGCACTTACAACAACTCTTAAAAAAACGTAACTTAATTTTGTTTCAATATTGCTTTACCAGAAGAGCTGCCGTTTACCGTTGTCCTCTGTAAGAATGAAGTCTTGTTTCCAATGGTGTTTGCTTCGGAACCATACAATAGCCTTTTTCACCCTTTAATTAGTTCTAAGAATCGAATAGTTTTCATCCGTCACTAATTGTTTTATAAATTATTAATTTACCAGCGAATATTGTATTGGATTGATATGATCATGGACGGATAAAGAAAAAAATTAGAATACCTTCAGAAATGAATGTTTATTAAACGTACAAGTTAGTGATGTTTGTCAGATGATTTGTTTAATATTTCGATTTTCATTTGTGTCAACCATTTAAGTAATAAACAAATGAACTGATTTGCCTTTTCTCTCATTACACGCTATATAACATATAAATATGATTGTGTGTATAGGTGAAAATTCCAATTCATGTCTCACCTTAAAAGCCATGGGTTGCTTTATTGAAGTGTTTGTGTGTGTATGTATGAATATTCCCATCCTTTCCTCTCCTTATGCGAGATGATGGATAATCTATAAGCATGTTTGTGTGTAGGTGTGAATATTCGAACCCTTTCGTCTCTTTTCATTTCTTGGGTAATAATACGTAAGTATGTAGGCGTGAATATACCCACCATTTTCTCTCCTTACACTTCATTTGTACGGCTATAGAATGGTGTGGTGACTTTGCAAGTTTTGTTAAAATGGGGGCTGCAAATAAGTTATAGTTGGTTGGGGAAATTTTAGTTTTGTTAACAAGGGTTTTACATCTTTTTTGTGGGGGTGCTGGTTAGTAACACTATCTTCTGTCTTATGTGTGATAGTATATCATTATGCTTTTATGAATGTGTGTTAACATATCAACTTTATATATATATATATATATATATATATATATATATATATATATATATATATATATATATATATATATATATATATATATATATATATATATAAGTTGGTAAATATGCTGGTTAGTATGTAATTAAACGCTCAAACTCTTCGTTGGTTTAGTAGGTGTATGTATTAAACAGAAGGCACGTATGTAGTAGATTTCTACCCATTTCAAGAATGATAGCATGTTTTTGTATGTGTAAGCACTAATACTCTTTTTGTGGTTAGTGCGTCTAGGTAATGAATAGTGGATGTGTGGGTGTTGGCGTGTTGGTTAGCTTATATAGTCGGTGTATTGCTTATCATATGCATGATTAATGTTACATTTGCTCTTATCATTTGTATCTGTAAACACTCTTACTGATTTTGTTGGTTATTAATTGTGGGTGTTGGTCAGTTGATGAGATTTTGCTTATCAGTAAGAAGGCTTGATGGTTAGTGTGTATGAATGTTGGTCAGTCTGTTTGCTTTTGAGCCAATAGGTATGAATTTTGGCATGGGGACGACATTCAGTTAGAAGGTTTGTTGGTTGGTAGGTGTAGTTTTAACTTTGCATTTTCCATACATTCCAATAATGTTAATCTCTTGACAGTTTTAACAATATTGTCCATTATGTCCTATTTTATTGAAACAAATAATAGGCACAATGGGAAGTGTCATGCCAAGGATTAATGTTAAGTTCCTCTTGTACCCCGAATGTTATACTAATATTACAACTATGGAAATTTATAATTTTATCTTTCCATTTTGCACCAATCTAATCTGAAGAACATCAGATCTACCTTTTGTTTCATACTATTACACGACGATTTTGGAAAAAAATAATATGTAATAAATTTTGGAAAAGTGCATTTGGTTATAGCACCCCATTGAAGGAATTATTACACTTGTGTGATTATTTGTTTGATTGTTGGAATTCGGTGCAATGAAAATAGTCTCTAGCCCAAAATAATTAGTCAGTTACTAGGAGCAAACGTAACGGAGAGAAAGTGTTTGTGAGTTTCCATGATGCCATATTCAATTAGTAGTGAATTCAGACCCAAACAGCATGAAAATGAGACTTTACAGTTGCCGTTTATGCCGTCATGGTAAATAATGTGATGCGAATTTCATGGCGAAGTGTGCCTTGAAACCATGGTTTGACTGGCCTAAGGTGACGTAGTTAAAATAGTTCCCTGTGTTGGGGGATATTTGTAGAGTTTCTACGGCGTGAACTGCTGACGATATGGAAAGTTGATGAAGAGTAATCGCGCAAGGGTTTTGACACCGGTCAGCAAGCAACATGCCCCTGACTTGTAACAATAATAGTATGCGTGTTGTGTTTATTTAACTAACATTAAAAATATTCAGTCAGGTTAAGACAAATTAAAAGCATGCTAAGTTTTGTAAATAAAATTAAACTGTCTCTTCTTTGTAGATAGAATTAAACTTTCTCTTTATTATTATTATTATTATTATTATTATTATTATTATTATTATTATTATTATTATTGTTGTTGTTGTTGTTGTTATTATTATTATTATTATTATTATTATTATTATTATTATTATTATTATTATTATTATTATTATTAATGGGCTTATACAAATTGTTTCCTGTTGATAGTAGAGTATTTTTCTCTTGTGCGTTTATTTTTCTTTTGAATGTTTCTATTGTTATCAAATGGGGTCTAGTTCAAGCTTCAAAATGGTAAACTGACTTGGAGTCGATCAGTTAACGTTGCTCTTCAATAGCATAAACATAGCCTGCCATCTAGGATCAATTTTATTGGATAACTGATAGCCTGGTCAGCCACATAGTAAATGAGGAAGATACAGTTAGCTCTATTCACACCATATTCAAAATATAGTATGAAATGGGGACTATCAAAAACTGATCTAAAGTAGAACGAGAACGATTTAGCTAGTTTTAGAGGGGCATCTTTGAGACATCACAGAAGTGTAGAGATGGCTGGTGATTACGGTGCAGTTGTTGTATTTATATCGTCGACTAATATTTTCCATGATGAAAATAACAACAAAATTATTGAAAAATTTAGTGACAGGAAAATTGTGTTTTTAGATGGGTACAATTTTACATTGAATCTGATGTTGCGTCGGACATTTCTATATTGTGTATCAATTTCGAAGGGGCCCCGAGTGGCCGAGTGGTCTAAAGCGCTGTCCGTTACGGATCACTGCCATCTCACCTCTGTCTGCGTGTGTTCGAGTCTAGGATTCGGCTAATGTAGATATGTGAGAAAGCTTGCCAGTAGCTTCTCGTGGGTCGGTGGTTCTTTCCGGTGATTTCCCGGTTTCTTCCTCCACCATTAATACTGGCCGCCATGAATAGCCTATCTTGTGCTGAAAAATGGCGTTAAGCCCAACAACAACAACAACATCAATTTCGAAGGGAAAGAAACTCTTTCACATTTAAAAATTTTCTGCTCACAATTGTTTTCTGAATTCTGTTTTATGGATACATTAAAGATTGCAGTTGTCATAAAAAGAGTCCAACTTTGGGTTAGTTTGTAATACTTCGGAAAAATAATAAATTTCACAGCCCTGAACAATTATATCGTTAGAGAAATAGACAGCTCATTTCACATTCCTCATTATTAACAAACCAGCACTGAATTTTCGTTACATTTTGTGTTTTGTGTGACTATTTTTTTTAAGATCTTGAAGATAAAACATACTCATTACAATTAAAATCAATGTCAAAGTAACTTTCACCAAGTGGAAACATCATAAAATAATTACTGTAATATATGAAGGGTTGCGCAAGTTATACATGACCTCCTTCTTGCTCTTATTTTACTTTCACTTTCACTTTCCCATTTTTCGTAAGGACGCAAACCTCGGACAATAATCTGTTTTCCGTAAATGCGAGAAAGGTTCGGTAGTATATCCCAAGAGACAAGTACAAATGAGTCATTAAGTGTAACGAATATTTATCGGGAGTCTCAACTTCTACGGTCTGTTTTTTTTTTCTCTGTACATCTATCTGACAAATGTTTGCTGGGAAACAACTTTTATAAGACAGAATAAATGCTGCATGGTCTCATTGGTACAAAATCTTGTCTTCTTGTTACTAATACATACAAATTAGTAATTTTAAAATCATGGAATAGTTGTGGTGGTGGTGGTGTGTGTGTGTGTTTGTGTGTGTGTGTGTGTGTGTGTGTGTGTGTGTGTGTGTGTTGGGTGCTAATATAGGGATCCGATCTGCCGTGTTTACTCAGGAATGTAGAACTGACGATTAATAGGACACAATAAATGTGCCTTTCTGACGATAATTGAACTATCGCCTTTTATTAATCATGCTGATCGATTAGCCAAGCTAAGTTAGACACACCTTGATGCAAC
Organism: Potamilus streckersoni; assembly: GCA_016746295.1. Lineage (NCBI taxonomy): Eukaryota > Metazoa > Mollusca > Bivalvia > Unionida > Unionidae > Potamilus > Potamilus streckersoni. The sequence goes on from JAEAOA010001311.1 coordinate 2,156,962, forward strand.
GTTTACTTCCGCATTTTCCTTCGACAAGCTCTTTGTCACGATAAATGAATGGTTATCGTAAATATATACGGACAAATTAAAATCTTTTGGAATGATTTTCCTTTTACATGAATATGTTTTCTGGCCGATTTAAATTAAGTTTTATGATTTACAGAAATAAATACTTTAGATTAATTAATATACGGGCTTGAAATACGAATGTAAATATTGTATAATGCAGTATAATTCATGGCTATTTTACAGTGTTAAGAATAATCCAAATCATTTTATTGAACATAACTAAAATAGAAACACATTTCTTTGTTAAATACTTAATGTCTGTCGGAGGTTAACAGTCATATCATGTATTTCAGTATTTAATGATGTATTATCTCGCGTAAGGTCAATACCATCACAAGACAATATTTCACCTTCATCACTCCTTAGTAGTGTTCCAGCACACTTGTAGCAGTCTTCTGCATGATTTTCTTTTACAAAAATTTTGATTGTAAAGTTTGGGAAGTTGCACATAAGGTAGACTTTTCTAAAAATTGAACACCTCACATAACTCCATTCGAGGATTTTAATTGTCTGCGTAAATATGCGTATTGGTCGCGACAATTATAGTATTAGACTGTACATGTAGTTTCAACGTTACATTTATGACTGTGTCTCCAAAGAATCACATTTTTAAACCTATGGACATTTTTAACATAACTTTTCAAATTTGAATGTCATGTTTAAAAGACTATGTTAAATTCCCCTTGACGTCATACACCTATAATATTGTTGTACCTATGGATCTTTTAACATGACATTACCATTGGCGGAGTTGAGGCATAATTTCAAGATGGTGCTGATAATACTAATTACCATTGACGTTTTAGAACCATTCTAAACAATATATAATATATACGCTGAAAAGATATACAGTGTTACTAAGATATATAGAGAAAAAGATACACAGATCCTAGTTCATTTGATACTACTTCAACTGACTTTTAGCGTCTTTAGCTTTCACATATTTTTTTCAGATCTCCAATTAAACTGAAACTGAACCGACTTCAATGACTTGCCAAAGTAAATCTATTCTCTTTTCAATGCATATCACATCCTTCCTACCTCCCGCGCCTTCTATCCCAGTTAAGTATTTAGGGTTAATATTACATTCTTCATATATGATGCGGAATCCTGCTTTAACTGTATGTATCAAAGCATATATAATTATTGAAAATTTTATTCTGTTTAGTGACGTGAAGTGACGTGAAATATTAAAGAATTATTGATGATTATCAATAATTGCCTGATTCTAAAGGAGAAATTGTCAACGTTTTTGCATCACCTTTTCATCTTTTCTCCTATAAATGCGTTGCTACTAAGATATATCATTGCATACCTACAGCTACAGCCACCGCTGAGAATGTGTAAAATTTGTTCTTAAAATGAATCCATGAAGTCAAAGCAATGAGCGATATATATATATATATATATATATATATATATATATATATATATATATATATGTATATATATATATTATTAAAGGAAGATAATACAAAAGATTATTAATAATTACTCATAAATGTGCATACTTACCAATGTTATTATTGCCTTGTCGTATTGTTGTCAGCTTTCACCTTGTTAGTTCACAGAAACTTAGTTTTGGTAAAAGTGTTGTGCTCAGTTGACTGGGTATTACGATATAAGGATTATAAAACCCTCTCAGATTGTTATATTCTATATTCTACTTTCACTTTCCTTTCTAATTACGCAATACATTCGGATAAACTTGGCTATGGTAAACTGTTTTGTACTCAAATTAAGTGGGCGTTGTGACGTAAGCATTAGAACCCTCTCATGTCGTCATATTTGTTTTACTTTGACTTTCTTCATTCTATCTAATTATGCAGTCCACTTGTAGAGATCTGTATGGGTCAAATGTATGTTAATTAGTTGACTGGGTTTTTGCAAAGAATACGATTAAAACCCTCTCATGTGTTAATATCCTACATTCATTTTCTCCTTTCTATTTGACTAAGCAATGAATTCGTAGAAACTTATTTTGGAAGATTCGTTGTGCTGAATTGATCGAGTATTGCAAAAACAGCTAAATGCACTGTCATCTGTGTAATAAGAATAATGGTGAAGAAGAGTGGCAAACACTGTTGCAGTGTGTGTGTGTGCGTGTGTGCGTGCGTTGAGGGGGCTTAAATAAAGAATAAACTCTAGCTAAATAAAGTTTCTGGATATATTTTGTGAGAAGTTAAGAACTGATATTTGATATCGTGACAGTTGCTCGATGATGCGTCAGGCAATTCGTAACTTCAACTAATAAATGTATTGTTGTTACCACTACCATTGCTTATAACAAAAATGCTGGAAAACGTGATACCACAACCCAGAGCAAATTTATAATCCAATAGTATTAGTTTCGGGTCACCGACAGTATTGAGAAGGACAATAATGTTGCGCGTGGTTGTAGCAAGAATAAAAGAAACACAGTATTTACTAGTTCACATCCACAAACACCAAACGTTTCGGGAAACTCAACTGTACAAATTATATTAGTAGTGCAGAGGATCAGTTTGACATCGACGGGAATTTCCACTCTTAAGACAATTTGGAAAGTACTAATTTGGAAACTATGGAAATAAAATGCTCAATGGTCGATATAATCAATATGTTAACCATTATCGAGCCTTATAGAACTTTAAAATGAGCAAATAAATTACACACACTAACATACACACAGTAAATGGACGAATATCGTATGAATGGTTGGAATAATCCGATTTTATGAATGGGAAGCAGACATTTATTGTAGAAATGAATATTATGTCCTTAGAGGAATATTCTACTATCAAATAAACAAACAACAAACACGCGGATGATATGTAAAGATAGAGGTTGGTTTCTAAAAACTACCACTTATTCTTAGAAACGTAAACACAACAAAATCATGGATATATATATATATATATATATATATATATATATATATATATATATATACACACACACAGATAGAGAGAGATCACAAACACGTGCAAACCATCCCACATACAATGGCATATAAAACGAGAGGATGGTTGAATCAGTAGCATGATCATACCATCGCAATTAATGCATCACATTTACAAACTTTCTAATAAATTGGAAAGGTAAGTGATGATCATTAACACGCATATACTTAGGTAGGGAATTTACACATTCTACATAACAATCACATACACAAAAGGCAGTGATATTGGGTGGAATGACCCCAACACATACATATATATCACACAAACCAAAACTGGGCTCGTCTTGAGTTTGAGACAAACATAAACAAATATATTGATAAAAACACACATAAACACAGATATACGGACGTAATAGGGAAAAGTTTTCTTTTTCTAAAATAATATGTGGCCCTGCAAATTGGTTCTTGGACTGAACCTTTAATGTGTGTTGGGCTCTGGTCAGGAGTAATGCTTTCGGGTCAGTGTCCATGTATGGGGCACCAGGCTATTTTAGATCATTCTTTCATCTCTTATTTTGATGAAGCTGCATAAAAATGAGTAAGACATTTGTGATATTGGTTTAAAGGAATCTGTTTATTAATTTTGAATATGAGCACTATGAGCCTGGTTGCCTGAGTGTATTTCTGCGACAGGACACAGAACGTAATGAGGCATTGTTGCTGGTCCAGAAGAGAAATCTGTGACCCACTGCAAATTGTTTCATCTTCAGTCCAGCCTGTCAACAAAATGCAGCCTATGGCAAGAACTTCTCTATAAATTCATCGTTCAAGATACTTTATATGAAAATAAGGTTATTGGGATCTGGACACACTCGACTGTGTTTAGAGTCAACAATTCCAACTTCAGCGAATGCCTCGTTATGTAAGGAGCCGATGGGCGCACATGGTAACGTTTATTGTGCCCAACCAATGACTCGCATCTTCTTCTTCTGGCGGAATGTGCTCAGGGATATTTTCGGCACCAAACACGCCATTACGTGAGTTGTTAAAAATACGTTGACGCAATCATCAACGACAAATCCGCGGACACCAATAAGGCCACTGTCTCAACATTCGCAGGGGCTGTTGTCCCAAAACTGATCTTGATGTCGGCTTTCATCAGCACATTGCCTTCCCAGAAGTAATCACATACACCCAGTTAAACAAAGTTATTGGCATGTTCTACTTCGGCTAAATATCCAGCTGGGTATCGCCACACTCTGACACACGATGCGTTCCAGAATGTGACGCGGCTAAACAGCCAATAGCATAATCCGATGCCATTTGACGAGATTAGCATCTGAGACTGACGCGTGTCACGAAGGTCGAAATAAGCCGGTTAAGGAAATCATTATAGAATACACCAACAACATCGTTGCCGGAGTATACTACCTAATACTGAGCTATTAGGACGCGATCAGAATATAAGCTCTGGCCTCCTAATAAGCCAGAATGACTTTATCAGCCTCTACCCAATCTACTTTTTGAATCTTGTATTCTCGAGTAGTATCTTCAAAAGTTCTTCACAACCAGAGACACTCAAGTTGTTAACCAGAGAGCTATTGCTGTTATTATCTAATACTAAACGTTGCGTTGTTTGGGTGCTGGTGAGTAAATGAAGATCAAATAAATACCATTTAAACGGCAGAGCCAAACTCAACATACCTTCTAACATGAAAAGCAACTATTCTCGAACTCCAAATGGGAACTAAAAAGGTTGCGGCCCCCACAATGCTAACCACAGAGTCTGCTCTGCTATGACAATATGTATGGGCATATCCCTGCTCATACTTACGGCCTCCCATAAAAATAACCTCAAATCTTCCTGCGAGATAGAACATGGTACCAACCTTGAACTTTCGGTCACAGTCCTGACAACCATTCACAATGACTGTGGCATCCTTCTACTCCGGCCCTGTTAGCTGTCGGCAAGGCAGCAGGAGTCATATCCGTTAGCACAGCTGGTGATCTGGCCATCAAGTCGCTCATCGACAAAGTATGCCGATATCACGGTGTTTTGAAGGCTCTCTCTCTAGCTTTGATATCTGTTGCATATGGCCCAGATTGTGAGGCTCTTGCACTTTGTAACAAAACGATGTTTGGTTTATCCTGCCTTTCAATCGATCTAGTGCCAGTTCTAGTTTTGTTACTGTAACAGAATCGTACTAAAAGACAATACTCCTTATAACGCGTTTAAAGATAGTATCGCTATATGGTCCGTGGCCGGTGATGCTAGTAGTAAGGTTTGGATAATACCGGACCTCCCGACCGCTCTAAAGGAATGAAAAAGTCAATTTGTTTGGTTCTCTCTGCGTGGAGTGTAGAAAGACGACTGACATGACCCAGAAATGATGTAATCCCCATGGACAATTTTCTTTATCCCAAAAACCGATCTATGGATGGATAATGACGGAGTTTCTGCTTAGATCTTTTGTTTACAGAGGCTTACAACACCTACCATCTGTTATGAGTGCTGAATCGAATAATCCTGATTTATCACAATGGATGATATTTACGTTAGTCAATTTCACCTGATTAAAGAACATCATTTTCAATCAGTAAAGTTGGTGCTTGATGAACGCGCTAGCATAGAGAAGTCCACAACTGCTTCAGTACGGTGATATGTACTCCTATGGTCCTCCTGTATAGTAGTTCAAAAGGGGAGAACTCCAAACACGCTTGAGTAAATAGCATGGCCGGAATATACCGATCCCAATCCTTAGTACTGCCTTCACGAAGTTTTTTTTAAGGATATTCTTCAGTTTAGCTTAACCAGTCTACCAGTCCGTTGCACTGTTGATGATAGTGTTGTAGTGAGATGCTTAATCGACATCAGTTGGTTAACCTCTTCCATCACGTGACTCATGAATTGGTCAAGATCTCGTCGAGAACGCACACTCATGACGAGATACCAAGCAAAGCTTCCGCTACGGTTTCCTAATCGATATTTCGTAACACAACAAAATCTGGATAGCGTGTCGCGTAATCAACGAACGTTAAAATATAAAGATTCCGCTTGTGCGGATACAGGATTTATCGGTTCGATTTAATCCATCGCAACACGATAATATGTATATTCTTGAAGGAACCGGGTCTACGATCTAATTTTGGTGCCTTCCACTGAGACATGTTACAGATGAGACAAAACCGCTTAACGTGTCCCTGGACCCTTAGTCAGTTGAATCCTTTGTCAAGACGGTCATATGTCTTGGCAATACTAATGTGTCCTTCCAGAAGACTTTCATGAGGGAGCTTTCATACTTTGATTCGCTTTGCTTTAGGCACGACGCCTTTCTTGAAGCGTTCGTTTCCCTTCCTAGAGTGTGGTACAAAATCCCTTACTTGTACTTAGACGTGAACTCACCATTTGGATTTCTTTTCTCTGTTCCGAGTTAAATATTCTTTCTACAGTTTCTTCAACTCAGCTGGAAGCGCGTTTTCAACTGGCAACGAAGTAACTTTCTTAGTCATCAACTTCGCCTGACGACCCTTGGACCTTGTATCCATAGCACTCACCGGTACAGGTGTACAGGTTGCTGGGTTAGGATCCTGTTGTGGCTGTTGGGTTTAACACCATTTTCAGCACAAAATAGTCTATATATGGCGGTCAGTAAAAATAAAGAACCATGGGAAACCCTGGAAGAACCACCGATCCACGAGAATTTACTGGCATACTTTTACACGTACCAATGTTAGTTGAGTCTGAGATTCGAACTCACGCAGACAGAGGTGAGATGGCAGAGATCCGTAACGGTGAGCGAGTTAGACCGCTCGGCCACTAGGGGACCCTGACGGTTAGTTTGTGGTAACCCATAACGATATCATAGTATGACGTCGTGTGACAATCCAGACAAGCAGGCGGCTTCGATTTTTCCTTTCTCGTAAGGCGAATCGAGGTTAGTGATGAAAACTGGTAACGAGTCACACGCACTGTTGGCGTACTAGACCTCAATTACCCCGCCTGCATTGTCCTGTGACTTCACTTCTTATTGACAGGGAAGGAATAATTACACCCAGTTTCGTACAAGACAGTGGCATCTTTCACACTGACGGTGGCAGCTGCTATGTTTACTAGTTTAGATATGGCTTACAAATTCTAATTCAAGGTAATAATATGCGATAACATTTGTTCCTATGCGTGCATCTAGCAGCTCTTTGATTTACCCATATCAATGTGTTCCACTCCCTGATCTTCCCAACACAAATTAGCTAAATGTGCTACAGACTTTAAACACATCTCACTAGCTTTTGTCAGCCAGTTAATTAATATATGATGTGGTGGTTTATAACTGACTTCTTTGCATTTTATTGCTCCTATTTAAACTGCTGAAAGGATAATTTTACTTCAGCTCCAATCATGATGTTTACCATTTATACTTGCTACATATGATGGGCATTATACTTTAAGTTTTTTTTGGTATGTGTGTGCGTGTGTGTGTGTGTGTGTGTGTGTGATGGAAAAAATACGAAGTGAAACAAATATATTTCTTTTCCCATTTTAATATCTTATCTTGTCAATTAAAAAAATATTATATATGTATATGAGGATTTAGTTATAACTATAATAAACGTTATTTAGTATGTGCTCTCTGTTTGTTAGACTATTTGATTACTGATCCTTTGGTTTCAATGCTATCTTAAACCACTGTCATGTCAAGGGATAGAACTCTCATCCTTTTGAAGTTTTTCCATGTGTTCAACAATGCATTGTCTTGGTAGTGGTAATATAAACAAGGTTTGTCACTAACACTTCTTAAAAAATGTGGAGTTAAAGTTTAATACTTTTTCTAAGACTCACGAGCTCATTGGATTAAATTACAGGTCTGTTGATTTGAGTGAACTTTAACATCTGTTGATTTTCGGTGAAGTACAAAATCTATTGATTTAGGTGAAGTACAAAGTCTGTTCATTTGGGTGAAACAGTCTATTAATTTAAGTGAAGTACAAAGTCTGTTGATTTAGGTGAAAATAGTCTATTGATTTAAGTGAAGTACAAAGTCTGTTGCTTTAGGTGAAAATAGTCTATTGATTTAAGTGAAGTACAAAGTCTGTTGATTTAGGTGAAAATAGTCTATTGATTTAAGTGAAGTACAAAGTATGTTGATTTAGGTGAAAATAGTCTATTGATTGTCATTGGATTTTGCTATATTGTCTTAAGTAGAATACCATAATAAACAACGTACAAATATGTAAATTTTGTAGCCATACTTTTTTAAGAATACTATGTTGTGCTTATTCATTACATTTCTTAAATTATTTTCTCATTTTGTATTACAGGTTTCCCTGGTCATAATCCAGGAACGTGATCAATAGGTTGATAATGTTTTTGTACGAAAATTTAGCTGTCCTTGGATGAGAGGACGATCCCATGCAGGGTAAAATTGATTTTAAGATTTATAATCCAGTTAAAGCCATGCAGTTTGGGATCAAGTCTTATATGGTCTGCCTTCATATTATTGGATATTTCCCAAGTTGCAGTTATATATTTGTAAAAGTAATGTTTGTGTAAGTTAAGATGGCAAAACATGGAACCAGGCTATGGACGATGCATATTCACTTTGAACCGGGCTAAACAGTTTTCATGGACATTTAAGTGTTCTCTCCACGACTATTCCTCAACCAATGGAACTCATGAATTGGGACTGTTCTTACCACTAGACAAGCAATACCACAAACTCTTGAAGACATAAAGCTGACAGTTTGACAAGAGACTTATACTGATGTGCACATGTCTTTTAGATGCCATGAAATACAGTAATAAATGGTACGTCATTCTCCTTGCTTCAAGACGGTAGGCACAGAAAGTTAAAACTTTCAAAAGTGACCCAAAGACTGACATTGCTAAAGAACGGCCTCTTATATTTAACCCTAATGATAAGTATATAGGGGTGGGATGTAGATAAATGAATAATATAGTTCAAGAACGCTCAACGTATTTAGAAATGTTTCTTTCATATACTCAGTCTATGTTATACACTCATATATTACATGCAGTATAATCTCCAGAGGAAGCACACATGCATCAGCAGATGTTATGGAGACAACATCTCAGTGTTTTTGAAGCTACTGATGTTGTTATAGAAATCTATAGTAGAAGAACCAGACCGTCAAAAGAGATCCTATAGAGACTGGAGGATCAACATTTACTTGCAAAGTCATAAATGGATATAATAAGAAGATTTGTGTAGTAAGTGGTCAAGTAGAAAAAAATACATGATTTGGGAAGTGGCATGCTGGCATTGCCATGAAATGCGTACAGTGCGAAGTGCGACTTTGTGTTACTGATGCACTGAAAGGAGTATATATTAACATACAAGGGAATGGGACTGTCAGAAAACAGTTGTGAATAAGACAAGATGGTATTAGATTTTAATATAACCATGACCGCTCCGTTGACCTTTTGGTTAGAGCGTCCGCCTCCGATGTGTGAGGTCATGGAATTGAACCCCGGCCTAGTCATACTAAAGACATTAAAGACATAAAACTGGTACTAACTGCTGACTCGCTCGGCACTCATCATTAAGAGGTTAGTGTTAGGACTATTCAGCCTTATGTCAGGATAACGTGACTGGGTGAGTCATCATACTAAATGTCTTCATCATGATGTCCCAGTGCTAGACATCACTATAAACTGTCATGCTGCATATATCGTAGCAATATGAATGCAAAATTGTTAATACTACGTTAAAAATCTCTCTCTCTCTCTCACACACACATACACACACACACACACACATCTACAATAAACCAAACTACCAAGAAAAAAGGTATTAGAAACAAATTGATTTTGAAATATTTGAATTTATCCTCAACTAGACAAGTGCAGAGTGAGTTCTTTTATCACTGCCTTTATCAAGTCTCGTCTCCTGAGATATAATATGGACTAGTTGCTCTGTAATTATATTGCTGCTGTTTTTAGCTGGTTCCCAGACTTTATTTTTGCCAACCACATGAACCATTGCTGAGGGTCTTGGTGGACACCTAATGATCATTCCTAATGTTGATGGTACCGTTAGGTAGATATTGCAACCTTTCCTTGGATCATCGGAATGGAGCTCATAGCCCACCATTTGTACTAGCTTGAGTACCTCTGATGGTGTAATATATTAAACAGTTTCTAATTCTTTTTTGAAAACAGAATTTTCATTTGTGAAAGAAAATCCAACAATGTATCAAAAGTTGGTGAAATAAAAAATAACAGCGGTAAGGACATATTAATAGTAACGTATTAAACTAGCGACATATTATTTTGATGTGGATTACCAACATTTTTATTCCTTAATAATTGCTATAAAATGGGGCTCTTTTCTTCTTGCTGTTGATTTTGTAGGATATTGCTGATGCAAAATGCAAAATGTTTCTCCACACACATTAAACATTTTGCACATTAAAATCGGTTTTTTTTTCTGCATTTCTTTTATTTTTGTGTTAAATATCTAACATCCTACTTTTGTATAATCATCAATGTGTCAGGATCATGCTACAGTATCGAAAATATGTTGTTCACATTGGTTTATAAAAGCAGATGCTTCAAACATCATAACTGATAGACTGCTCTTGTTGCTATGATAATTTATCATTTGTTATTCCACATATAATAAATGGCAAAAATCATATACTAATTCAACCATGAGATAATGTTGAATTTTACCTCTAAGTGGCTAAAATAGAACAGTATATCGTATACTAATTCAACCATGAGATAATGTTGAATTTTACCTCTAAGTGGCTATAATAGAACAGTATATCGTATACTAATTCAACCATGAGATAATGTTGGATTTTACCTCTAAGTGGCTATAATAGATCAGTATATCGTATACTAATTCAACCATGAGATAATGTTGAATTTTACCTCTAAGTAGCTATAATAGAACAGCATATCGTATACTAATTCAACCATGAGATAATGTTGGATTTTACCTCTAAGTGGCTATAATAGAACAGTATATCGTATACTAATTCAACCATGATATAATGTTGGATTTTACCTCTAAGTGGCTATAATAGAACAATATATCGTATACTAATTCAACCATGAGATAATGTTGAATTTTACCTCTAAGTGGCTATAATAGAACAGTATATCGTATACTAATTCAACCATGAGATAATGTTGAATTTTACCTCTAAGTGGCTATAATAGAACAGTATATCGTATACTAATTCAACCATGGGATAATGTTGAATTTTACCTCTAAGTGGCTATAATAGAACAGTATATCGTATACTAATTCAACCATGAGATAATGTTGAATTTTAAGTGGCTATAATACAACAGTTTATTATACATCTGAAGACTATATTTCCAGTCGGATGAATTCATTGTATGTAGTCTTGGGGTAATGATGCAAGCAATATGAAGAAATATATATTTAATAATAAAACGTGCAAAAGATTTTGAATTCATAATGACTTTTAATATGAATTTGCTATTTTTATTTCATTTTTATTGCCTTGGGAACTGTAAGAAATCTGCTAATTTTAATGCAGAATGTATGCAAAGAATATGGATGCATTCAAGTCTTATCTGATAACATTTTGTGTGTGGGTGTGGGTGTAGGTGTGGGTGTGGGTGTGGGTGTGGCTGTGATTTGGATTTTAACATAGAATTAACAATTTTGCACTCATATCGCTACGATAAAGTTTATAGTGATGTCTAGCACGAGGGCATCATGCCTCAGACATATAGCATCATGTCCCAACTAGTAGCATTGTCCCGACACCAAGCCGACTAGTACTAGCACTAACCTCTTAATGCTGAGCGCCAATCTAGGCAGATGCTAGTACCATTTTTATTTTTTTTGGTATGACTCAGGAGGAGTTGGAACCCGTGACTTCCCACATCCGAGGCGAATGCTAAAACAACTAGACCATCGGAGCGGTTGATAACATTTTCTACAATTCTGTTTAATATGACTAGTTCAAAGCACTAATACTTGTGTTGGTTAAAACTTTGTTTTTCAGTTCCGAAAGGAATTTAGCATATAGTTAGATCAGGTGGTTACATACAACTCAGCATGTGGGTACATGTTATGTGAAGACAACTTGGCATGTGATACACATGTGCAAACAAATCATGTGATATATGTTATGTGAAGACAATTCAGCATGTGATACATGTTATGTGAAGACAATTTAGCATGTGATACATGTTATGTGAAGACAATTCAGCATGTGATACATGTTATATGAAGACAATTCAGCACGTGATACATGTTATATGAAGACAATTCAGCACGTGATACATGTTATGTGAAGACAATTCAGCATGTGATACATGTTATATGAAGACAATTCAGCACGTGATACATGTTATGTGAAGACAATTCAGCACGTGATACATGTTATGTGCAAACAACTCAGCATATGATACTCATCATGTGTAAACAGCTTATCAGTACCAGTTTTAATACCAACTTGTGACTGTTATTGTTAGTTTGTAAGTGTAAGACTTTTTTTATATGACTTATGCTGATAATGTGGCTATATTCGTTCAGATTCAAAACCATCAAGATGCTATGTGAAAATTCAAAGTCAGTATTCATACTTATTTGGGCAACACTTAACCTAAAATTTACATATTTTTTCAATCAAACATTTACACAGATAAGTCTACATAATTATATTGAACACATCCTAGCTTAAGCCAGTACATATACTTTGAAACATCAGAGTCAAAGAAGCATTGATCACTATATGGTCACACAGAAGTATCAGATACTGTGATCGAAGAAGAAAAAATTAAACAAAAAAACTGAATTTTTTTTTACAAGGAAAAATAAGATTGCAAATATGATATAATAACTTGTTTAGTATCACACTATGTATCATTGTTGTCATGAATGGGTATTTGGATTGTTTGAAACATTTCTTGACAGAATGTATGACAAGCTAATCAGTCTCGATTATGTTGAGCCACAGAACAAATACACCCGATACTACAAAAAGTGATCTGAAATGAAATCAGGGTAGCCACATAAATACTACACAGTAACATGAAATGAAATTAGTGTAGCCACAGAACAAACACTACACCACAATGTGAAATTAAATCAATTTATTAACATAAATAATCGTCTTTTTAAGAATAGATATTTTTTATATAAATCTATTAACCGTAGTTACCATGCAATGAATTCATTATTCCAGAAGGACATGCAGTGTGTAGGCAACTTTAATGCATTAATTTTCTCTTTAGATTGGACTAGAAAATTTTCCTTCTACCGAATGATCTGCACCCACTTCTAAAAACAGAAACAATGGTGAAGAAATGCCCACTATACATACCAAAATAAATTAATTTTCATGTCTCTATTTTGACCGCCAATGGGTGTGTATAAATGAATATTTACTTAATTGGTTTTGAACCTTCACTCTGATAAATGTAGGCAATGAAATAAGCACAGACGTGGCATGTGTTCTGATTATTGATTAGTCAGAAAGCTTACTACAAATTGTTATATAAAGATTTCTGGTCAGTGATTATCATGAGTTTTTAAACAAACTATTTTTTTTAACTATTCAATCATTTCTAACCAGTATCCCTGCCAAGATGCAATTTTGGTCCACTAATACATCAATTAATATAATAAAACACAAGCTGTATGACGCTTAAGTTTAAATAAAAATCAGTTTATGTTTTCCTCCGTTCAGCTAGTTGTAACAATTTAATGTTGCGATCGTCTGGTTAGTGGCAACAGTGAAATCGAAGGCTTTCACTTGCAATGTTCTGATAGATAACAGAAGATAAAAGGAAACAAATATACAACAATGGAGAAAAAAGCACATGAGTCTGAATACTACGCATGGATTACAATGTAACATTAACTTCAAACCAACAATACGACGTAAAAGGACTATTAAAATTATTAGACACAAATATACAGCATATATATATATATATATATATATATATATATATATATATATATATATATATATATATATATATATATATATATATATATATATATATATATATATATATATATATATATCTACATTGTTACCTTCCTGAAACTTTTTAGCTGCTCAAGTTCTGTCAAATTAAACTGAGAAAATACTTGCAGGTACAACTCTTTTTTCATATCAATCATTAACTCATAACTTACAATAAATTAAACTGGAACATCTTGGATAATACTTAATCTAAAGTCTTCTGTGTTCTGCCACACCTTATATATAGCATTGGTATTCTTCCTGGTCATGTCGACATGGGGCTTTTATTAAAAAGCTTTTTGTAATGTCTCGTTACAGAATGGCAACAGTGCAACAATTATGATCAATATGGCCACCATTGCAACCATCTTGTAAAGCTTGTTATCACTACTCCTAAAGTGAAAGTCATATTGACATCGGATTTTCACTTGATTATGTGTGACGTCTCATTGGTCTTAAATAAAACTGCCAATTTTATATCCAAAATTGCCTTCACTATCGGTCCTAAAAATGATATGGTGCAAATCTGATGTCATTTATTGCCACCATGGTGGCCATCTTGAAAATGTTTTCACTACTTGTTATGAAATGGAAAGCTGTATCAGCACTTGGTTTTCTCTAGAATACTTCTTATGATGTGTGATTTTCAGGCACATGATACAAATGGTGCTATACAGACAACAATGATAAATAAAATTATGGTTGCAATAATCCATGCAATTTTGGACAAGGGACGTGAATTGTCCAGGTGGCAAATTTTATGTTTACCATGATAGTCAAGGTACATTGCTACTAATATCAGATAAGCGTGAATTTTTTTTAAAACGCAAGACACCAATGGCCTCATACAGACTACAAAAGCATCTGGAAAATGGTTTCTGTAGTCCATGCAAATCTGGAAGTACAAGGGACGAGAAATCTCCTAGTTGCATATTTAATTTTCACTCTGGTAATCCTGGTTTAAAGTTACTAATATCCGACCAAACTGTGATTTTCAAGGCGTAAGATACAAATGGTGCAATGAAGACAACAAAAGATAACTGAAATTACGTTTGCAGTAGTCTGTGCAAATCTGGAAGTACAAGAGACGTGCCTTGTCTAGGTGACAAGTTTAATTTTCACTACGGTAGTCCTGGTACACCGTTACTAATATCAGACAAGTGCTATTTTCAACGAGACACATACAGATGGTGCTATACGGACAACAAAAATAAATAGAATTATGGCTGCAGTAGTCCATGCAATTTGGAAGTACAATGGACGTGATTTGTCCAGTTGGCAAATTTTAATTTTGCCACAGTAACCCTGGTACACTGTTACTAATATCAGACAACAAGGGTGATTTTTAAGGCGCAAGATACAAATGATTTTATTCAGGCAACGAAGATAACTGGAATTATGATTGTAGTAGTCCATGCAAATGTGGAAGTACAAAGGACGCATAATGTACTAGTGGCACATTTTATTTTCACTGTGGTAGTCCTGGTATAACGTTACTAATATCCATATAAACGTGGGATTTTGAAGGTGCAAGATACAAATTTTGGAATACAGATGGCAGAAGATGACTGGAATTATGTTTGCAGTATTCAAAGCAAATCCGTAAGTACAAGAGCCATGAAATGTCCATGTGGCAAATTTCATTTTCACTGTGGCAGTCCGTGTTTACTGTTACTAATATCCAACAAGGATGATTTTCAAGGCGCAAGTTACAAATGGTGTTATACAGACAAGAAAGATATCTGGAATTATGTTTGCGGTAGTCCTCGCAAATCTGGACGTATATGGGCGGTGAATTGACCTTATGCCAGACGATAGATCGCTCCGCCTACCAAATCACGTGAATTTACCTCCGACAAACATGCAGTATTTGGCAGGCAAAGAAATGTTTCAGTTTAAGTGACGTGTTTATTTAGTGTGATTTGCATTATTCTTAAAAATATAAAATTACAAAGCTATCGCAGTACACAATATCGCAGTACACAATATTTATATATGTAATCCTAGTACTTACATTAAAAACCTAAGAGTTTAATTTCAGTAAATAATAACAATCAATTGTAAAGCTGTTTAAGAACTAATTCGTATAACAGGAAACTTGCTCCAAAAGATTTAGCAGATACTGTTATCCTTACTTATTTATCTGTTTCATGTTTGTGCTTCCTTGGAAGTATAAGAATGCAAAATTAATAACAAAATCGTAAATAATTACTGTTTAGAAGTATACTGTTGTACATAATAATTTTAAAGTCTGTTATGTTCGACAAATGGAATTTTGATCAATGGTGTCTGTTGATGAAAACATGTAAATGCATGCTTTATATATATATATATATATATATATATATATATATATATATATATATATATATATATATATATATATCGGAAGATAATTAATTACATTTTTGTATCCTCATCCTTCTTTCAACATAATGAGAAAGTAAAACGACAATCTAGTGTCTGAAAATTCGAGGCGATAAAACACTAATTTTGGGACAAGCCAACATTAAAGCGTAAATTTTTGAAACTTAAAAATAATGCAGGCTTGTGTTTAGTGCTTCTTATAATAGAATAAATAACATATATCAAAGCCTGAAAGTTAGGTGGGGTCTCCACCTTTATTCTTGAAACGTTAGTATATATATATATATATATATATATATATATATATATATATATATATATATATATATATTAAATTTCAAATTCTTCGTTTTGAAGCTATCAATACCTTTATGCAAACGAACACGTTGTAATTGCAATCAACTGTCTTTATTCAGCTGATCGTACACGCGACAAGTCGTTATCAATCGAAGTTTTGAGAAAGGAATTCATTTAGTTCCTCCATTTAGACGATCTGGATATTGACTGTCACAATTATAAGGCTTTTGTCACCGTTATCAATAGAGAAAGCAATAAATCATAGCAAATTTTGTATATGCTTATCATAATTAATTCATTTTTGCTACAAGCAGCTTGTCGGAGGAAATAGAGAACATAAGCAATGATTCGAGGTGTGTCTAATTTACGCTCGCTGATTGATACAGCGTGATTGACAAGTGGCGATAGGGTAATTGTCCATGTGGCAATTTTTTTTCTCACTGTGGTAGTCCTGGAATAATATTACTAATATCAAACCACAAGTGTGACTTTGTAGACGCAAGATACAAATTGTACTATACTGGCAACAAAGATAAATAAAATTATGGTTGCAGTAGTCCGTACAAATTTGGAAGTACAAGACACGTGAAATGTCCAAGTGGCACCTAATAACGACAATATAGATTTATGCGACAACTGGGATTATTGTTGTCAGTAAAACATGTGCCAACTAAAAGAAAAGTTCACAACTTACATTCGAAACAAATATGCTTAAATGTTCCATATAAATCAAACAGCAAACTTAGTCCCAGAAAAGAAAAGCAATGTGTTAAATACAATTCATGGTGTATATGTGACGTAAATGCTAAGTATACCGTTGGTGACACCTACTATCGGCACAATCATATATGTGCAAATCATCAATGCATAAGCTACAGCTAGTGCTACACAGACAAGATAAATATTTGCGATTGTTGTTAAGATGTCCCTTGCCAATGTGCAGAAGAGTATGTCTTAAGGTTTCCAAATAGGATCTATGATAACGTGTGGTTATTTTGTATGCTGTTAAAGGAAAACCTTGTCTTTCTTCAAATCCACGTGGCTTTCATGAGAATGACATTGCTTAACTGTAATATGGGCTCTGTGTGGAGAATAACTGCAACTGGGATTACTGTTGTAAGCCGGAGGGCCGAATACTCCAATAGACACTACAGCTACATGTGTTGCTATGCAAGTGTTGTGAAGAATCCTGCATCATCTGATTATTGGGCATATTGTACACCTCAGGATTAGAAGATAACGAGTTCAGTAATTTATTAATACCTCCTGGATGTAAGTCTCATTAAATCAATGTAATATTAACCAAGAATTAATTTTATTCCTTACATAACACACACACACACACACATATATATATATATATATATATATATATATATATATATATATATATATATATATATATATATACATACATACATATATATATATATATATATATATATATATATATATATATATATATATATATATATATATATATATATATATATATATATATATATCAGAGAAATTGTCAGTGTTTCGGTTGAAAATTTTAACCTTTCCCGCTATTTTTAAAAATTTTAGCGAATGAAGTATTGTAGCAAGGATTCATAGAATTTTGTCATGTTGTCAGAAATATATATCTTACGCGGAAGATAATATTAGCATTTTTATAATTTCAAGGAATAATTTTATGCAATGAATCAAAATATTTCGATTTGCTTTTATTATGTTTTGGACACATATTTATAACATTACACAAATTCCAATGAAAATTAAGTTAGTTGAGTCTTATACGCGATTACTTCTTCAAATATCCATCTTATCATATTTCAATGAATTATCTGAACGCATTTAAATATATTTGTTTTAAAAAATGAATTGATTCAAAACAAATTTGCATTGTATTTGACGGTACTTTATGAAAATTTCATGACTAATTTATACTTTTCCTGCCGTGCATAATGAAACTAAACTTCATAATTCTAAATTATGTCTGGCCGAATTATATCGTATGGTTACAAGATTAGTGAGAAGGAGAAATGAAAATGGTGACTATATGTATGTATGTATGTATGTATGTATGTATGTATGTATGTATGTATGTATGTATGTATGTATGTATGTATGTATGTATGTATGTATGTATGTATGTATGTATGTATGTATGTATGTATGTATGTATTGTTGTTTCACGGCTCCTAGGCACGATATTCCCAACATGTACCAAATAAAAGTAACATCTTTTAAGATTTAATAGCAACAAATATACTTAAATGCAAAAAATGGATTTTTTTATAAGTGAAAATTGAAAAATGTATTAATGACCTCCTTTCTTTATCTCTCGTTCGTAATCGTTTTTGGAAGTCAAATAAGGGGAGATGGGATGTATCATCACAAATAATAAACTGAGTTATGTGAAACATTTGTAATTATTTATTTTGATATTAATCATACATTTTTCAAACTATATTCTAAAGCTCAGTAGCCTCTGTTGTTCAAACTTACATTTCTGTTTAAATATTTTACTGAAAAAAATTCAGTGTGTTTTTTGTACAAAGAAAACAAGCAGTGTATCTTTTTTGTACAAATTAAATTATGTTTAAAAAGTAGTATTTGGTATAGTTTCTGAGAAATATAAATAAACAATAAATTGGAAATAACCAATTGCACATTGTTCAGAAAACTGGCATTGCTTTATCCACTATAATATATAGTTGTATACGTTTTTCTTGTAAGTTAGAGGACCAATTCTTATGATGTGTGATTTTCAGTCCCATGATACAAATGCTGCTATACAGACAACAATGATAAATAAATAAAATTATGGTTGCAATAATCCATGCAATTTTGGACAAGGGACGTGAATTGTCCAGGTGGCAAACACTTATTTAACTGTGCCAGAAAATACATATTTACTTGAAAACCGTTTTCTCATCGTGTTATCCAAATCTTACAAGTATCTAACATTTGTTTGATGGACATTGTGGAAACTATTGTTTCAATACCGACTTAATTTTAGTTTCCATATCTACGCTCCATGACAATGACTTTGAGATCTTACATTATGAGATTTGTAAACTGGATAATTTTATGATACTAAGTGTGCATTTGATTTACTATTATTTAAAACAAATTTGGAACATATCCAAACCTGGTTTATGGTCTGTAGATGTAGCACAATAACTTCTGTCAAGTTTATTGTTACCAGACCACACCTTATCCACCACAAATGAGTTGCCACTACACTCCGATTGCTCCATTATAATTTTCAAAGATTTTAATACGAGACATTATTAAAGGCAAATGTGTATATTTTATTGAAAAGTTTACACGTTTGTGACAATATCCCATATTTGTGAAAGTATTGAACGGTTCTGTATTGATATTTATCTTAAGTAGAATTTTGTGAATATAATGGAATGTATGTGTCTTATTTCGCCTTCAAAAGCTTCTGTTGAGAACGGTATTAGAAAAATGGCCAAGACACTGCAATGAGATAGTAGTTGAGGTAAATATTATCCAGGAATAAATGTAAACAAATTAACCTCACAATGCTCAAAATCACTCAGAGTAAGCTAAATGTGGGTTTTGAGTGTGTTTTCACTAGAAAACAAAATTTGTTATTTGTTTGCACGTAAATCTTTATAGGTGCCTCACTAGATAGATTATTTTACAGAAAATAATTCTATTTTAAAGAAATTTGGTATGCAAGCTATATTAATGAGATCTCATGCAAGGTAATTTTGAGCATTTCGTGTGATGGCTTGGAAGAGTTATTGCCCTTTATCAACCATCTCCCAAAATTCAACTTATACAGCAACCACAGAAAAAAGAAATACAGCAATAATAATCAGTATCCACATCTTCCAGATTTCAATTTCCACATCACAATTGTGCCAAACGTTCAAAGCAACACAATATAAGGATTACAAAGTTGATCACACCTGCAAGTATAATCAAGTCATACATCTGACAATAAGATAAAAGCAGTATGAAGGAAAGAGTCGGCATCGGAAGATTGTACAGAGAACTTGGCCCAGATTATGATGAGTGAAACAATGCTGCAGGTGAGAAATTTGTATGTTCACGAAGATGAAAAGATTATCAGGTGAAGGAGCATAGGCTCCAATTATAAATTCCACATCGTGAAGCAGAAATGCTTAAACTTGAGCAACCTAAACAAGACCAAATTCCCAACATTGTTAAACAAAGAAACAGAAGGTTTCTATCAAATTACACAATATCGTGACCATCGTGACATCAGCTTGAGGGAGCTGCGCGGAATCAAGTATCAATCTAAAAATTAATACCAGAAGACAAATTGATTCTTGCTGCTTTAGATGTGAAAATATAGTAATACCTCTTGATCACATTTTCAACGGAACTCTCATTCTAAAAATGTATCTCTCGGGATGCATTTCTAGAATTATTGAACATCTTTTAGCAATGTATCTAATGAATATATCAAAACTGGTCTTTTTAACTGCATCAATAGCAGTGTTTGTTTGTGCTTTAAGTGTGGTGTTTTGTTCACTCTGGCATTAATTTGTGGGAATATATCCTGGATTGATTGCAAACTATGGACGGTAGGACCTATTCAGTAGAATAATTTGCCTTGCTGCACTTAATCGCTCAAAAAATTGTTAATTCAAGTATACAAATATCACGAAATCATTTTGTTTG
Source organism: Potamilus streckersoni (assembly GCA_016746295.1). NCBI lineage: Eukaryota > Metazoa > Mollusca > Bivalvia > Unionida > Unionidae > Potamilus > Potamilus streckersoni. The sequence goes on from JAEAOA010001311.1 coordinate 2,178,218, forward strand.
TCATTGTATTTGTTTATCTGGAACTAATGTACTACTTGAACTTTATTAGCTACATTTCTATACTCGATTAGAATTGGGCGTACTTTGATAGATAATGAGCGTCAGGTATGAAAGGTCCAAAAGGGGTTAAGAAAAATGCAGTCACATAACATGCAGAGTAAAAACGGCATGTGTGATAAAATATCGATTTTCTTTAATAGCGGAATTATTTAATTTCATATAACAATTTTCTTATCTGATTTATGAGTAATTCAAAATTTTGTCAGCACACATATATTAAAAGCATAACATATCTCTTACAAACATAGGTAATACTCTTTCCTGGCTCCATCAGTAGTCCCAAGGCAGTCTGTCTGTAGTTTTCAACCCTTTCAGAAGGTACGCAAAGTTGATGAAGAGAAACTATACAGATGTGCGGTTGACAGATATTTGGTAAGTTGTGAGATCTGTGATCTTGTTTGATTATAGTAAAATTTATGTATAGAACGGACACGTCAGGCTTTCTAATTTGCTACTGAAGTTGTATAGAAGTCTTTGGAAATTTTGTGGTAAACTTATGACTTCTGGCTGGAATAGCGCTAGGGTTCTACGCCTCTCTGTCAAGCATAGACTCCTGGCTTGTAACATTACAAAAGGGATTGGTAACTGTGACCTACATATCCTTGTAGATGAACATATTCCTTAAGGGACACAGTGGTGAAATAATGATGAAAGGAAGAATTTCAAAAAGGCATCAATAATAATAGGAAGCGAAGAAGAAATATTGATATGTTTATTGAGTATGAAAATATAACAGGAGAGAAGGAAATGTTGGTTCTGAAATCAGTGATCACAATCACGCATACTTTAAGACTGTTGAGTGTTTAAAACTCATCAGCTAAATAAAATAGACACAGATGTTCGAAATGTTCTTCCTTTAAGCAAAATACTTATATATGTAGCAGTAATGTTATGATACCAAATATGTAAAATCCACTGTTATGTATTTGGTAACCAAAATAATATACTCATCAAGTATCTGAATGCCAGAACAAACATGGAGTTGACATCAATAACTTTATCTCCACATCTTTCTAATATTTTATTTCAACACACTTTAATAGAGACTTATATACTTTACGAGTTTTTAGTTTAAGGTAATTGATATTGTTAATTTGGATATGGTACGGCTGTTAAAAGAAAAATATTTTATTTATTATCTGGTTCGAACAGATGTATATTCTAAGAATATATATGAAATTTAATGTTAAATATATTGTTATTGGTCTCTTATATTGTTATTAGGTGTGTGTATGTTTGTGTGTGTGAGAGAGAGAGAGAGAGAGAGAGAGAGAGAGAGAGAGAGAGAGAGAGAGAGAGAGAGAGAGAGAGAGAGAGAGAGAGAGAGAGAGAGAGAGAGAGAGAGAGAGGCACACTTTCTCATTAACTAGTTTGCCTTGGTTTAACTTGCATTAATGTATTTTGCCTACTAGATATTTTATTTTTACTTCTTAAAGGAAACCTATAAAATTCTGCTCGCTTCCATACTTATACATACATACATTTATTAAGATCGCTGTAAAATACAAATAGAGATCTCTCTTGCTTTTGGACTTTACAATTCTTTTATTGATATATATAAACTACATTCTAAAGATACAACATATAAAAACCTTTTATTGAAAAATACATAAAATACATATTACAATACATATTAAATAATTTTCATATGAGCTACAACTTCATGCGCTTGTAAAGTTTTTTGCCTTTTTGAATACCATACAAGTGATTAAATATTGCTTGTATTCAGAGAGCATAAAATTCAATAACTGCGATTGATGCCATAAAGAAATGTTTTTTCTTTCATTTAATTTAGAATAACGACCTGGAAAAGATCATTGAACATTATAGTTTATTAACTAAAGAATATTTTTATTCGTAAGTAAAGTTTAGCATAAAGCTAGTAGTAAATTCATATAAATACAAATGAACATCAAATCTTAAAAATAATACCATATACCGTTACATTATAATAGTAAATTAAAAAGAGAACTCAAAACGAAATTACGATGACTGGTTACCACAGAAAGCTTTAACTTTTAAGGGTGAGTAACAAAACAGAAAATTCTTACATGTAAAATACAAACAGACAATCTCTCTTACTTTTGGACTTTACAATTAAAATACACAAGGGGGGCTGCCTTTTATACTCTGAGTTTCAGGAATCACGCACGACCTTGTTTAAAGTCACGCATGTCCATGTGTAAAATTCAAGGACGCTTTTGTCTCTAGTCCAAAAAGCAGAGAGATCTAAAAAGGTTTGTCTCTTAAGCGAATGACCTTTAAAGTCGTATGTTGCTTACATTTGTTGCAAGTGAGGCCATTTATCTACCATGAACTTTTAAACCAGACAGTTATAAATTTGCCGAATCAATTTGTGACAGTTTATAAAGAACGTGAACTTTACAGGTAAATCGTTTTATTGTTCCATTCGCGCTATGAACTTTTGAACTGGGCCCATCTTTTGATCCTATCTACCAAACCTATTGCTGAAGGCAATAATGGCAATATACAATAGTGTGACTGACAGGTTAATTCAGTACATATTAGCAGACTTTTTCTTCTCTAATAGTTTCACATAGTCTAACACAACTTAGATGTTATTATTTCATTTTAAAAATTGATATCTTAATACATACATAAAGAATGGCACTGAAGTTTTATAATTATAATTACTGTTTGTGGAAAATTGACATATCAATGAATGCAAAGTATTGTGCTGGTTAAAGATGTACATTCCTCTCCATAGTTCCTGTTTTGAACTATTTGTTTAGGAAATTAATACAAAAACCATATTATTATGATAATTATAATTTTTGAATCTCGTATTATAAAATTTTACAATCTTAAAAATCATAGTACAATAGTTGTGCAAGGAGCATAAAAGGAAAAAAGTAATTTACAAAATCTGAAAATTAATATACATTGGATACATGTATGTGTACTCAAGATTGATACAACCTTATCATAATTGTTATTTGAGCTACATGACTTCAACTAAGGGTGTTCCTTGATAAAGTCAACGTCCATGGCGGAATGGCTCCAAGATGATCCTAACGACAATGTACTAAGGACCAGGGCGTGTCACATTAAATCAGTGTATTTCTGCTGTGGTCATTCCAGTCTGGAGAGAGATAGGCTCCGCCAGGCTGAATTTCGCATTTGACACACCTCATGAAGACAGCTAACAATTCTTCCATACCGAATCGGTCGCAGCCCTGGTCAATAATGACCGCACAGTCTTCTGCACACCAGTACGTGGGAGACAAGTATCCAATATTCGGGTGAGATACAACATCATCATCGGTACATGGTACGTTAGAACACTGAGTGCTGTAGGAAAGTTGAGAGAACTTACACATGATTTGGTAAGATACAACTTAAACTGCGGAGTGCGCTTAAAAAACTTTGCTGAAAAAGAACAGATGAAGGCATAAGCTCTTCTTCAGCGGAAAAGGGGACAAATACAATCATGGTGTTTTGGGATTTATTGTGCACTAGGGCATTGTGAACAGCATTATGGGTTTCTGCCAAGTCTCAAGCAGGCTCATTACCATCCGCCTAAGGGCGACTCCCTCCAACATCACAATCATACAGGACTTCGCACCCACATCTAACTATGATCACGACGAATAGGAAAGAAATATTTATAACCAACTGAAAGATGTCATTGACAATTCACCCAAGAAGGACATTCTGTTTGTACAAGGAGACTGGAATGCAAAGGTGGAGTTGATTCACAAAGAGGAAACGCATCTATTGACCCTTTTGCAATGCAGAAACAAATCAAAGAGGACTCAGGCTCTTGGAGTTTGCTTCCTACAACAATTTTGCGCTAGCCAGCACGTTCGAACTTCGCCAAGCATCTAGAAGATGGACCTGACAGTCCAGATGTACAACATCCCAACCAGATTGAATAAATCTTGGTGGGGAAAAAAAAACGATTCTGCACAGGACTGAATATCGCCAGAACACAAATTTTTCCAGGAGCAGATATTGGAAATGACTATGATTTATTAATGACAATGGTTTGCCTCAACCGGTAAATGATCAAAAAGCCTAACCAACCAAGAATCAGATTTGTGGGTTAAAACGTGTAAGATCCAAAAGTCTCAGAAACATTCCAAGCAATTATAGGGGGTAAATGTACACCTTTGATAACCATGGACAGCCCAAACACCGACCTTAGAGCCTTTAACAATCATATTCAACACAGATGTGACTAGCAGAGCTAGCCAAATTATTAGCTAATATCGTCGAACAAGGAAACCTTGGGTTACTACAGATGTCTTTGAAGTATGCGACAAACGAAAAGAACTGAAAAGGGAAAAGAGATCATGAAGGAGTTAGAAAATACAACACGATCAAGAAAAGCACGAAAGAGGCAAAGGAACCCTGCACAGAAAGACAATACTGCAAAATCGAAGACAGTCTGAATAGAAATGACAGCAAAATGGCATATCAGCTGGTGAAAGATCTCATAAACAAGTGAAAAATAAAACCATTTAAGACAAGCCAGGCAAATGCCTCGCAGAAGATCAAGAGATCCTCAAGCGATGGACGGTATACTGCTCATAATTGTACAATCATAAGACCCAAGGATAGCCAGCAGAACTATATTGCCATCAGGCAGAAGAAATTCATGATAACTCCATTTTTCGTGCAGAAATAGAAATTGAAGTTAGGTCACTAAAGAAAGGAAAGTCGGCCAGCGTTGACAACATACCAGCAGAGCTCATTCAAGCAGAAGAACAGATAATCACAGTCCTACAATATGGCAAACAGAAAAGTGGCTCACTACATGTACTTAGGCCTTGGTCATCGTGCTCCACAAGAAAGGAAACCTATTGCTATGCCAAAATACAGAACCATCAGTCTGATCGGTCACCCGTGCAATATCATGCTGAACATACTTCTCAACAGATTAAAACCTCAAGCAGAGAAAACTATTGCTGAAGAGCAGTCAGGCGTCCGTGCAGGAAGGAGTACCACAGAACAAATATTCAATCTCAGACTCCTATGAGAGAAATTCCTTCATCATCAGCAGAATCAATGCCACGTCTTTATAGATTTCAAAAAGGTCTTTGGTATGGTATGGCATGCAGTCTTATGGGCAACTATGAAAAAGTATAACATCTGCTCAGACCTGGTGCAGGTTGTTGAGCACCTCTAGGACAAAGCCACCAGTACTGTCCTCATCAATGGCAGCAGAGGAGGTTGGTTTCGAACAACAGTTGGAGTCAGACGGTAATGTATACTGTCACCTATACTCATCGACATTTTCCTGGAAAGGGTCATGGAAGATACTTTGTATGACCACAAGAGCACTGTCAGCATCGGAGGAATAACAATCACCAATCTTCGCTTCGCAGATAATATTGATAGTTCAGCAGAAGATGAAAAACAACTAGCTGACTTGATTGAGTGCATCGACACAACCTCCACCGCATACGGATTTAGATTTTAGCGCCGAAAAATTCCAAACTGATGACTTACAACACCAATGTCATCAGTACAGAAATAAAGGTCAGTGGACGGAAGCTGGAAAGAGTCACAAGCTTCAAGTACTTTGGATCAATTATGACAGATGAGGGTTCCAAACTAGAATTACTTTGCATGATTGCGCAGACAACAACAGCAATAACAAAGTTGATACCAATATAGAAATATACTAACATGGCATTTGGTTCCAAAATTAGGCTGATGGACTTAATTGTCATATCCATCGTTCGGAATATTTTGTGCAACATGGATGCTCACATCAGATCTACAAAGAAGGATTCTAACCTTCGAAATGAGATGCTGCCGCAACATCTTGGACTTCTCATACATTGACATGTAACCAACGAAGAATACCTGAATAGAATAAAATGAGCCATCTTATCTTATGAAGACCTTTTGACCTTTAAAAAAGCGCAAACTGGAGTGTCTCAAGATCAACTTGACTGACAAGATTAATCGTGCAAGCCATAGTGAGAAGATATAGAAGAGACAGACATAAAAAGAGATGAGAAGACAACATTAAGGAGTGAACAGGCATGTGATTTGGATTTTCTCAAAAGGCATTAGAGATGGAGAGAAATGGTTGTAAAGTCAACTGTGGTAACCCAACGACCATGGGTTAAGGGATGATGATGATGATGATGATGATGATGATGATGATGATGATGATGATGATGATAATAATAATAATAATAATAATAATAATAATAATGGACTTCATTCTGAAAAGTAGAAAAATGAAATGCTAGTGTAGAAACAATAATAAATTCTGCAGTTAAAAAGTGAATATATGCAAAATCTCAAAGGATGGTATAATTTCAAATTTGAGTAAATCCAAATGTATATACTGAAACTGGCACATTTGCTATATCTATTAATGAACAAGAAGAAGAATGTAAAAACAACGATTTCTTGTGAAAAACACTGCAAAAAATCTATGTATATATATATATATATATATATATATATATATATATATATATATATATATATATGTATATATATATATATGTATATATATATATATATATATATATATATATATATATATATATATATATATATATATATATATATATATATATATATATATATATATATATATATATATATATGACAATGTAGTGTACGTGCAATGTATGGAATAATTATTTATCTGCGGAAACGATAATATTAAATTGCTGTGAAAGACAATGGGCAACATGAAAAGCCTTCATCTTGGAAATTACAACATGAAATATTATACAATAGATGGAAAAGCAAATAATTGTCCTAGGTCGTAATGAGTATACTTGCAAAAGTAACTTTTAGTCAATGAAACTGATTGCTATAAACATCTCGATGGGTTTATGATTCCGTTATTAAACAAGCATTATATATCCTATTCTGCTAAATAGCAGATAAATGAATTTCAGGTGAAGATTGAAAGACATTTTGAAATAATAATGTCCATGGCTTTTTAGAAATAACAGTTAACTTTGAATTTTGAATTTGTTGCACTACGTTGAATTTTGAATCAGGAACAGAAAGCGTACTTTTGGGACTCATCATCATCATTAATCCCTTAATCCAAGAGGTCTTTGGGGTGCCACAGCTGACTTTACTATCAATTCTCTCTATCTTTCCCTGTTCTCTACTGCCCTTTGGGAATCTCCAAATCCCATGCCTGTCCACTTCTTAATGTTGTCTTCCCACCTCTATCTAGTTATCTATTATATATAAAGAGGACTAAGTACTAAACGTGATGCGCCGAAAATCATCAATAAACAGATTGTATGGAAATGAGATAATTAATTAGCCTTTTTAAATGGATCTTCTTAAATTACCTTGGGAAAAAATTAAGATTTATATTCAAATCTCAAAACACGAAAGATAAATTTATATCAGTAAATTCTAGGAATATGCATGTCAACTAAGACTAAATTTTAAATAAATTTTTAAATGAGCATCAATTCTTTCTTGTTCTTACGTAAGTCTTACAGTTAAATGAAACATGAAATAGTTATGCAATGATTCGTGTGCGGTGAAGCTGAGTCTAGAAAGAACCGGTAGAGTTTTCATTGGAAAATCGTCAGGGTCGGCGGTCGTAAATCCTTTTTCTGGTGGGTCCGACAGCCATTTCAGCTTGTATCAGGGTCCTATTCTGTCAAATGTTGAAACTGTTGATCGTTCGACCTGACTGAGCAACCTAGGGAACTATAACCTGACGAGTTTCGGGTAGAGGATATAGGGGACTCTGGGAAAATGTTGTCAGTCTGTCTTGAGCTGTGGCAATCAACATGTGCCACTGTATTCATTTGTTCTTTTGTTCCTAGTTTTCTCAGACATTCTTCCCCATCTAAAGTTTCAATTTACTCATTATTTGAAGAATCTTGGAAAAATGTATCAGTGGATTATTTTTAAATATCAACATTATTCATACAATTAAAATTACAAGATTTTTCTACCAAACATTACAAATAGGAATAAATCCAAAAATGTGCACCAGACTTCCAGAAATTGTTCTGTAAAGAAATATCTTAACATGACTTTGAGCAGCAGGGAGGGTGAATCCTACAAACTTTTGCGACCAAATCGATTAAAGCCTCAGAATGCCAAATGGAACCTTCCTACGAAATCTCATATTTTAACCAAAAAAAAAAATAAAGACCCCATTTTACAAATGGAGCCTTAGCGATTTTGTCGCAAATACATTGTCATAACCACCCTCGAAATTGCTGCCATCTACGTCGCAAATATGTTGTCATCTCACCCTCCCTGCTGCTGATTAATACAAATTATTTGTTAGCTTTTCACAAACAGACTAATCGATAATACTTCACCACGTAGATCAATCAAATTATTTGACTGATCGGTGAGTGTAAAATTAATTCTAGTTAGTAAATCATTTTGACATTGCATATAGACTGGATTAGTCGGATTTTCAACAATTAAAAATCCGGGGGGGGGGTACTGTTGGTGCAAATGAATAAAGAATGTAACCTTACAAAAAATCATTATTCATTCTATCAAGGATGTGATCTTTAATATCTACAAATGTTGGACTTGTTTCATGTATTTCCAGAATTTCACCTTCCTGTGGGATATAATCATTAAAAAATGGAATTCTCCACACATCTTCACCATATTGATTCTTATATCGATATCTTTTTGTGAAGTTTATATCCTCGAATTTTTTTATAAGTTTTTGATGGATTTTCAGGTCCTATTTCATCAGTGACGTAATCAGATTTTACAGGCTCGGGTGTGGAATTACCAGCACTTCAAGGTGGATCTTCGGGCCATCCTAATACTGTTCTTATTGAACTGTTATAAATATCTACAACATACCCAGGAGAGCCTATTTCAATTGTAGATGATAGTGTTGGTTCATGAACTGTTATCGCAATTTTTGATTCTATTTTAGTAATGGATTTTATTCTACGTTGTAATTCATTATTAATTTGCTCAATTTGATAGGATCTAGTTGGTATTGAAACAACGTTCCAATCTGGAGTGTCATCTTTTTTATTCCTATATGCAAATACCAGAGAATTATTAGGTCTCTGACCACCAAATGGAACCGATCTAATATTAGGCCAACTATGATACACTCGTAATTTTGCCAACGCGATTTCCTTTACTGAAACAGGTGAAGGAAAATTCACACTGAATTTAGGGTTTGTTGACGATATTGATATCATGCTTGTTTTCCGCGGAGTGGTATTTTCTGCTATCCGCTGAAGTAGTTGAATCTCTTGCGACATTATTATTATTATTATTTACAATGTCTAATTTTGCAATAGATGAAAAAACGCTAGCGTTTTTAATCGTAGTATCATAAATACGTATCATCGCGGAGAATTCGTCTTCGGTAATTATCGTATCATCAATCGATGATGACATCAACGAGGATAATTGTGAGTAACCGTTAGATACTGCTTGATGTTTTACTATATAGTCGTTAAGTTTTTCTTGAGAACACGATGATATTTTTTAGTAATAGCATTTGCAATTCCAGCAAATGTTGTCACCGCGGAAATAGCAATTGGGACAGCAATCGGAGCTACCATTGTTACTGAAGATAGTATAATACCAGCACCGGCCATTATACCAGATACTGAGTATACTGTAACATCAATTACGGTAATTCTTCTGCGATACTTTTTAATTTTTATTTCATATTCATCAATGAGTGTTTTGAGTTTTGTTAAGAACTCTTTGACGGTATCATAGCGATATTGCGATGATGGAATCATATTATTTTAAAACCTCAAGTGGTTTCTAATTGTTAAAAATTCTAATTTAGATCAGCTACAAACTCCATGTACCATACAAATGATGTCTTATTTAAATTAGGATCAGTGCTTGTTATTGTAAACCGTTTGTATTCATCCAGGTCAATAGTCGTTGAAATCACGTTGTTGTATCCATATGAAGTCGATGATGATATATTAAACTGATTCAGTGACACTATTGTTAATCGATAAATACCCGGCTTTGACACAGTGAGAGTTATTGTATTCTTTTTAGGTTCCCAATCTAATGATCCAGAGAGAACTGTGTATATCATATTTATGATATTCCTCTCATGAGGAATCTTTATTTTTTTCAAGTAGCGGAAGATTGTCTGTTTTAAATTTTGTAATATCCTCGATAGATTTTTTAATATTATTAATGTTATCTCTAATAATACTAAATCCAGCATCATTAATATTTTTAATATTGGATTTAATTTCATCAAAATTGGATTTAATTTCAGCGAGAGATGGAGAGGTTACCGCTGGTGTTCCAAAAAATTTATTGATAATATTTCTACGAAGGGAAGTATATGTTGTTATATGTTTTTCAAGTTCTTCATTTAAATTTTTTAATGCATCTGTGATTGTAGAAACAAATACACCTGGTTTGAGTTTTCCATCATTTGAATATAACACTAATGTATCTTCAACGACGTCACGTCTTCGTATTAAGACATCATCCAATGAAACATTACTAGATTTCAATTTGCCCTGGCGATCTTGAAATACAACTATTTCCCCAGGATCTACACTTGACAAATTTAATGTCTCGGCGATTTCATCTTCGATTATTTTTTTTACACTTTCGACAGCTAATTTACTATCGGTTTCTGTTTTTTTTTATTCTGATAAAGGTCGTCCCCAAATATCAATCATTATACGAAAACGCTACGTTTTTCTAAATCATAACGCTATCGTTTTTGCCATTGCCTGCTAGTATATTCATTAACAACAACTTGTGGTGGTTTCCTTGGAAATTTAGATATCTCTGCAAGGACATTTAATACTTCACGACCGCATATCGGTGGATCATTTAACTGTTGTGTTGGTAGCGTGGAATAAAAAATTGGAGATGACTTTGTTATTGTGGATACATATCGCATGAATTCTTTTGGTGGAGCTAATCCATATGAATCAAAATAGACAATTCCACGTGGATCAATTGCATATGCGACCCAATGAGTTCCTTTTCCGCTGCTGTTATCAAGATTGATAATACCCGTTTCATTTTTCATTGGTTTTGACGGTAATTGATCTCTCATGAAAACTCCTCTAAAGTTTTTTTATTGATAATGATTTTACAGCATCAATTAAATCAAAATTGGACATTGGTGAAAATCCTAGGGATTTTTCCACTAATAAGCCGTTCCTGGTATTCTTAGGCCCGTGCCCTTGTACCAATTGTGTGGAGTTCCTGGTAGTCTTAGACCCTTTCCTTTTTTTATAGCCATTCCCAGTAGCTTTTTTCAGGGCCATTCCTGCAGCAGTACCAACGGCTCCTAACGCTGCCGCCTTCGCAACCGCTGGGGCAGCCGCTGCAATCAATGCTGAAATAGCAGCTAACAGCGGGAATATACCACCTGATTTTATCATACTGGCGATTGCTGCTTTCGAAAAATCAATTTGAACTCCTCGTTTGTTCTTTAGCGCATCATTGAAATGTTTTATTTGACATTATCAATGATAATTTATTATCAATGATAATTTATTTGACATTATCAATGATAATTTATGTGCACCACCGTACATTTGAATAGGTTTCAACGTTATTGTGGTTCCACATTCTTTAGCCGACTTTGATTTCAATTTCTTGACCTGACCATCAGTCAACTGGACATTAACAATACTATATGTCATTCTATTCTAAAATGTAATTTACACTTTCAATTGATCTTATTGTGAAAATCCTAACTACATGTTTGGAAAATCAAATGATTTTTGAAAACATTACATGTTTTCCACTGGTGCATCAATAAGTCTCATTCGTCCGCCAATTCCTTCTAACAACATTGATTTATCACTGAGAATGACAGCAACTGCTCTATAATCAGCTATACCAGCAGGGCGTTGTACCCGAGCTTGGAAGTATATATCAACAACAGAGTGTCTCATCATGTCAAGATGTTCCAATGAAAAGTAATAAATCGGATAGTGTTTTTCAAAATCAATTTGCGATATTTGCAAACCAGTATCAACATTTTGATCACGACCCATATACGACAATATTCTATGATATACACGTGCTACGTTGTTGTTTTCATAATTAAGCTGTACAATCTCTGCTGACTCTTGTTGTCCGTTTATTCTCAACGAAACTTCACTTACCCCTAATTTATCAAATATCATATGACTAGATAATTGACGACCCACTCGATTTGCATCCTGTAACGCTATAAAGATATGACGTGGAGCTGAAACACCTTGTTTTGATGCTAAGTGCCATGTAAATGTGCCATTTACATTATCCTGCTTCGTATCAGTCGTTGTTGTTAGCCAACTTAGCAATGATTTTCCACCTGTGTCCATAAACGATAGTAATTGTTGCTCTATTGTAACTGCTGGTGTCAAGACGGGTATCCATAGAACCAATTTATTTAAAATGACTTTACCATCATCAACACCATTATCACGCCAGATTGCATCATTGTCATTCTCCTTTCGCACTAACACAACCGTATGCTTTGCTCCATAGATGACTTTTCTGACATTTCTACAGAATCCGAATATGTGATGTAACGGAATTGCACATGAAAACCGTCGATGTTGTCCTTTTAATGCTCCTTTTCTTGTTGCAAATCCTAGATTGAAATCATCATTGACCCTTTTTAAAATGTCGAATTCAGCGCCTGGTCTAATTTCACGGTCTGGATGATTTACAAGTTGTTGATCAGCTTCTGCAGTAGCTTGCGCAGTTCGTACTTTAATAAATTGATAATGGTTCGGATGATCAGAAGTATCCTTAGCAAACATCATAGACGGACCAGCTGATCTTGTATAATCATCAGAATATCTCGCAAGTCCGATTATTGTTGTTGCAATATCAACATTTTGTTCTATTGATTCAATTTCTTTTCCATCAATGATATATCTTGCACTGTTAAATAGCGCCATAATGCCATTATTTACGAAACCAACTCGGATATTTGGGTTATCCCCATATGGTGTATCAGCTGCAACATTTGTTACAAGCTCTCCTTCTACTTTAATAAACGCCTCACAAGGCAAAAAGTATCTACTTGTATCTTGAACTTGAAGTTCAACTCTCCCCCGTTGATTAGGCTCTCTTGCAGGATAGGCATAATACTGATAGTTAATTTTAGAATCATCTTTATTCACCGGTGCTGCCATATCAAACGCTGGATCAGCAATTTTTTTAAATGCCATTTATACTAAAACGTTATCGTTTTTCTAAATGTAGTAATGCTATCATTTTCTTTTTCCTCTGACATTTTTACTATTTCCTCCAAGACCACTTCCCGCTATCATACTTGCAATATTACTACTATCTGGTGAAGTCATTGCTAATGATGCTAGTTTTTGTTCCACTGCGTTATTTATCACTTTACTGACATTTGCAGGCATCATTGTTGTTGAAGGTAGCGGTGTTGAAACCATTTGTGATGGTTTTCGTCCGAATCTAGATTTCACCAATGACGTTATTCTATTTTTTGCGGTAGAAAAGGCCGTTCCTGCAAGATCTCCAACAGCGTTAATTCCCTTATTACGAATAACATCAATGGCTTTCATCGCTAATTGTTTAGCAATTGGTGCTACTTTTGGGGCTATTCTTGTGAATAAACCCGCCATGATATTTCCAAGGCCGTCTCCATAGTATGCCTTATAAACGGGCAATCTTGAGTTTACTACATACACGTTTGTTGGTTTATTGTGATTATAGTGTACTATCATCTTATTTGAAATGACTTTGTAATTTCTAAATGCAAGCAATTAGAAATTTCAATCGCTATAATAACCACTAAATTCCCCTGGAATTCCGTCCATTAACTCATCCAAGAGTTCTCGATACGTATGAATATCAATTATCCCACCTTGGAATAATCGTCTGCAAATATCAAATGCTTCATTAGTTATTTCGACTGAGTTATTCCCAGCTCGCTTACCTCCCATAAGAACCTCAAGTCGTGATATATCATTAATGATATTACTAGGACACATATGAGAATCATGATGAGAACTTCCATAACCCCTCCTGAAGAACTTTCTGGTTCGGAAACGTTTTGAATTTCTAGGGCTGATTCGGAAACGTTTTGAATTTCTGGAGATTGTCGACCTTGACCTCGACATCGACCTCGACCTCGACATCGACCTCGTCCTCGGCCTTGTTGTTGTTCTTTTCGTTGTTCTTTTAGTTGTTGTTGTTCTATACCATACGCATCAACTCCCATTTTAAAAGCTCTGTAATTCAATGTATCCTTTTTTAATTTGCCGGAGATTTCTTTATTAATTTTAAATAACCAATCCACCCAGTCATCTCGTTTTATTGTGTTTTTTTTATACTCGTCTTTTAAAAATTTCCCCCTGTTATAATAACTTTTGACAGCAAAGTCACCAAATTCTATATAGTCTTCATTTTTCAGTAATTGAATTCGTTTGATTTCTTCTATAGCTTCATCGGTGAATTTCTCGTTAAAAGGAACACTTTTTTAGTGGAACTTTTTTCAATAGAATCACTAGCATCTTCAACGGGGTTATCATCAGTATCAATATTACCCATTTGTTGTATTTCTCGCTGAGTTTGTAACTCACCTGAAAGCTGTTATATTTCCTCCTTGGTTTTTTCAGTTTCTGTAGCAATCTTTCCTAATACATCAATAATAGGTACTGCTCCCTCTTTAGGGATGTCGCCGTATATAGCACGTTCTGTTGCAAGTTTCATATCTTTAGTGGCTTTAGTCACACGGGCAAAAAGTTGTTCGCTCCCAATAGAAAAGTCAGTCTGCGCTTGCTGTCTAAGTTGTAGTTTATCTCGCACGTTATCTCGAATTGGTAGAAACTTTTGCAGTAATGCTAACCTCTCACGGGCTAGTCTGGTAGTTAATACTTCTGATGTCATTATTGGAAATGCTAACGTTTTTTCAATACTTGCATTTTCAGACTCATCGATCAAACGTCTTATAGATTTCACTTTCAAAGCAATCTCTGACCGAACTTGGTACTGTTCCCCGAGTTTCTTTCTAATGACTTCAACTATACTAAATAGCCGAATGAATAAATTAATATCATTGTTATACAAAGAAGCATTAACCGCTTTTTGGATTCTTTTTATCAGTGAATACATTTTAGGTAGAACATATCTTCCACGTTTCAATTGTATATCAATTTGTTCAAATTCATTCAAAAGTCTGTCTTCATTCAAAAATTCAGAAAGTACGATTCCTTGATTTCTTAAATTTGATATTTCTGTGATGATAGATGTAATATCTTGAAATTCCATTTATTGAATATTATTACTAATGTATTTGTATCTTTAAAATATTTATATATATAAAAAAAACAAACAAAACATATACAATGCCCTGTCTCTTCCTCATTCGAGTTCCGAGGCAAGAGAGGCATACGTTAAAGACTTATACAATACCATAACTCCCCAATCGTGTTCAAGGGCGGGTTATATGGGTATTAGACGTGAAATCCAGGTGATTTCTTTACAAACATTGAACATATAACATGAAGCCTCATTTGGAAACCACTTTCACGCCAAACGACGTCAAAGAGGCCCAGAGTGCGGACAGCACATTCTTGGAACTCATTTAGTGCCTTCGCATTATATAAGCACAAGGGCCACAAACATAGATCTCCAAATTGGAAGCTCTAACGTAACAAATGCTATATTAGGTCTTCCGGAAGATATGTTGTGGGGGGGACAGTACATTACATATAGGATGATATATATACAATGAGATGATAGGATGGTATATATACAATGCGATTATATATATATACTAGGGACAGTACATTACATATAGGATGGTTATATATACAATGAAATGATAGGATGGTATGATAGGGACAGTACAGGACGATACAAACATGAAACGACGGGGCGGACCTACACCCAATCTACCAATCAAAAGCAACCCAAGAAATTAACCCTGGTTGCAGTTGAAAAAATTCAACCACACCATGTCAATGGCGTGGGAGTTTTGATTGGCAGATTGGGCTTCGTTTAAAGCCCCAAACTTATTACGGCTCATATTATATATAAGGTGACTAATACTGCAGTGTCAATGTGTAGGTGTGTATTTATTTTCCTAGCATTTCATAATGAATATTGTGTAGTAATTTCAATGGAAGCTAAATATTTAAATAAAACATTAAAACAAGAAATACAACTGTTAAATAATAGCAATTTTTTTTATTAATTTCTATAATATTACGATTAAATAATCGTAGTAATAATGGATTTACTTGACGAGATAACTCTGTCATGGGGATCCCTGTCAATTCAGGACCTGCTATTCGAGAAAGATATTTTTCTGTGTCATTGGATAATTTTATTACATGTAGCCACACTAAAAAAAACTAAACTACATGTAGCGCGCTTTACTATTTTGACCTCACATACAATCTATTTTAATTTGTAATTACAAAGTAATTTCATTTTCATACAAAATCTAAACAGCGCTGTTAACGCTGTCTTTGTAATTGGGATTTTTAAAAAATCTATTAATAGAACCCTGGCCACACGGCCATACATAACTCTGTCAAATTGTCTACCCTGTACAGGTTTTTCCAACAAAACCCTAACTGCTCTTCTCAATACAGTCTTTAGAAACAAGAAACAATAACACAAAATCAAAATCCGTACATACCTGATACGTATATATACCGAGTTAACCATTAAATTCGTACATGAGATCACACACATCATTAATTCAATCCAATTTCACATGTTTTTTCTACGTTTATCTCGCACGAATTACATATCAGGGAATCAATATCGAAAGTAGGATAGTCACGTGACGATCAGTAGTAATGAGGGGAAATACGGAACAAAATTAAAAAAATAAAAGAATATATTCTATTAATAGTAATTATTGAGAGTCATTTCATGCGTATGAAAACTTTATTCTATGTCCATTTTTCTTTGAGATAGCTGTTTGATAAATCCCTTCAGCAACTCTTTGAACTGAAGGAATACATATTCCAAAATATTTTCCCGCAGCATTCATTGAATGAAAAACTCTTTCTTCATTCGTCGCTGTATCAAATGATTTAACTCCCCTGCGTCGTTTTGAGTATTTCCCGGTCTTTCCTCTTTTTGTATTCTCTCTTTGAGAAATACATTGTAAATTTTCAATAACACAGCCATCTTTAATCGGTCCCATATAACACTCAAAGACTGCCCTATGACAGAGATATCCCTTTCTTCCAGCAGTAAATTGCAAGTATCCCTGATTATTAACAAAACCAATTGGTTTTTTCAGTCTACAGTGTCTAACAACACCATTACGAGATATTTCATAATTAACGAGTATTGGATGTGGTCTGAATTCTTGCTCCATTTATATATAATAATACTATTTGTCTAATTCATCATTTGCTTTAATTATAAATCTATTAATGTAGTCTTGAGGGGTTTTTATGATTTTGTCTTTGACAGAGTCATGGTTAGGGTCAATGATAGCGTTTTTTATTCGTTTATCATAATAACGTTTTAATTCTCTAAACCGCTTACCCCCACAATTGATACATAATTGTGATTTTCCTCTCACACCCACCCCACAATTTATGCATGGGGACGGGCCTGTCGAATTATTTCTGACACTCTGTAAGTGATATCCACAGAATTCACCTCTACACGATTTATTGCATGGGGTTACTGATCCAATCATAAGCCATTTGCAGTGATTCATTATATATAAACAAAATTTTCTATTTAAATACTTGTCTTATTTATATGAATGAAGAATTCAAGAGATTATCGACAATCAAGCCTTGGAAAAATATTAAATTCAATCTTGATAGAACTCTCGAAGATGTACCAAAAGAGAGAATAAATAATAGAAGTCTGATTAGAAAAATACGAGATTGTGTTCATGAGTTTAAACAGGACGGTGCATCACACACCTGGTCAACATTTAAAATCGATGGTGTTGTTGATGCTAGAATGAATGATGAAACAGCAGCTATGATACTATCACAACTTGGCAATAAACGGTATTTTCTCAGAGTGAAATTCATTATCAATTTAGAATCGGGCGAATGGGTTATAAGAGACAAGTTTGAGCCAATTCTCAAAGATAGGACAACAGTCATTGTTAGCCGTGATTCCAGACCAGGGCTGTTAACTGGAATTGATAAACCATACTATGAAAAAGCGTATCCAGAAACAGCAATCGTTTATGGGATGTATCCGTTAAATAAGAAACCTGACATTGGAAAACTAGCACCAATGAAACAGTCAACGTCAGTGGAAAAGCCACTCAATTGTGTGGCACAACGTATAATAGAACACTTTACAAATGCACTCCGTGGGAATAAATTAACCGATCTAAGACATAAAAAATAGATCAATGGGAGCTAACAGTGAAAGAGAACGGAGCAACTATTTCCGATATAGCTAGATTGGAAAAGTCGTTGAGATTTCCGATAACCGTTTTAACGATAACTGGCGAAGTATTATACGAATCGAAATACAATAAAAACGGAGCTCCAATCAAAATTATTGATCATAACAAACACGCATGGACATCCGCGGTTACAATATTCCCGCGAGACAGAACAGTGAAGTATATCCCAGAAGAATTCACCAAGAATGGCATTCTCACTGAAGAAAGATTATTCGATGCTATTGCTAGTTTGTGTAAAAACGACCCTGTATCAGTATGGCTACTTCATAGTTTTGAAGATGAAGAATGTCAATTCAATCAATTTGTGAAACCTAACGGTGAATTATATCGCAGTGAAAGTCTACATAACAGGATGAAAAATCTAGCAATAAGTCTCAGTGAAAACGCTAGCGTTTTTAATGGAAAATCCGAAGATTACGAACAGTTACTTACAAATTGTTTTACAATTCCATCGGTTGCAGCTCATTTTGCAAGAAAGAAAAATAATTGGAAACCAACACGAAAAGAGTTTTTACAGGATGTTCAATCCAGCTGTCTGGAATATTATCATGGCGGTCTATGGAACGTTAAATACAATCGTGAAAGTATGATATCAGTTGATATCGTTGCCTGTTATCCAGGAAGTTTTCTAGGATATGGATTCGCTGGTGAGTATTTTAAACGGTTTGGACATCCCACACATGAAATGACTCGCGTTGCTATTAATGGACCACTGCCTGATTTTGATTTGACCGGTTTTGCTTGCGTAGTATCATTTGAATTCGCTGAAGGACTTCATCCGTGTTGTTATGTTTGGATTGGTAGACACATGGCTGAAAGGATGTGGTTACCAATAGTGTTATTGCGATATATGATTGATTGTAAAATGTTAGTTTCGTTGATTGTCAGCGAAGCGATTATCTCATATCAAAAACAAACCAATGTCTGGTTACCAGAACCAGAATGTCTTGATAGTATAATCGATAAGTCTAGAAAACATATTGATGCTGACGAGGAGTACATCATTGAATGGTCAAAAAAGATATTTAATCAACGAAATAGTGAAGCAAAGGATCTTGGCCGAAGAATAATCGGTAAATTTACACAAGGTGGAAAAAAAATTAACTTTAAAAGACAATCCTCACGATTGATTATAGATGATGCCGAATACGACTTCGTTATTAAAGATGCAGTAGAGAAAAATAGATACGCAAATTGTAAAACAGCCTTTTTGTCCAATAAAACAAAGTTAGGTAGAATTGTTACTTACAGTGATGGAGAAAGCTCTGCATATCTACATTTGAGAGCTTCTATGCTGGGTTATGCATCTATCAATTTATTTGCAATGATAAATAGATTTCCTAGTATAGCAGTTAGAGTTGCAATTGATTCAATGTATGTCGATAAAAAATATATCAAAGAGGTAACTAAATTTACTAATAGCGAAGAGACTTGGGGAACATGGCGAATTAAACGTGAAATACAACGCGATTATTCTGAATCAGCAGACCTTGAGATTAAAAGCAGTTACCTGAAGAACGATAATTCTATCAGTGAAAAATCCGAAGGATTTTCTATGTCTAAAGCACCACCGATATCAGATCCAATTTGTAGATATAAAACAGTTTATTTAAACGGTTGTGGTGGATCTGGAAAGACAACACGTGCGATAGAATTATATCGAGAGAGAACGTCCATGATTGTACTCACACCAACCCATAGACTAGCGAGAGAGATCAAACAACGAAATGTTGAAGCTTGCACGTATCATAGTTTTTCTCGATACAAGGGTGATGCTTGGACTCCTGAGCGAATGGGTGAGAAATTTATTCCAGCGGTTATTATTTGGGATGAAGCATGTACTGTTTCAGAAGATGTATTAAAAATGTTTCTTGATTGGTTATTGCAAAATAATACAAAAATTATATTGTGCGGCGATCATGGTCAACCACCACCATTTGTTGGTAGAAGTCCACATAATTGGTTAAAAGGATTTGTTGATTATTACGAAGAAATTGATACTGACTATAGAGCACTCGATGAGCAGTTACGTGAGTTTAAAAAACTAATTAGATTACAACCCGATAGAATTCAATGTGAAGTAGCGCGTGAAATAATTTCTGAAACACCTTTGAATGATTTTTGGGAAACATGGAAACCAAATGATTTTGTAGTAGCAAGTAGAAAGATAGTTAGAGATGCACTTCAGAAAAAGTTGTTTGAGCTACACAAGAAAAAATTCCCAACGTTTCCAGTACCGTTGTGTTATAGACCATTGGATACACGAAAGCAGAATATTGAAGTTGAAATTCCAGACCAGACGGAGAAACAGATTCTAGTGTTAAATGATATTGTGCTAGTTGATATAAATGCTGTAAAAGATGCATTATGCGCTAATAAATCACCATGGACGCTTGGTTATGTAACAACAATACACTCGTCACAAGGATTGACCATCACGGATACAATTGTTTGGATAGTTGATAATCGCATTGAATGGTCAAATTTGGTCTATCTCGCAGTGTCCAGGGTACGACGAATAAATCAACTACGAAGGATTGTTTTCGATGATGATTTTAATGCAAACGATGATAACACTGATATTAGCATCATTAATAAAAACCTCTCTGGTTACAAACAGCAGGACAAAAAAAACAACGAGAATTTGATATTGATGCTGAAGTAATAATCGCATTAAAAGAACAACAGAATAATCACTGCGCCAGTTGCAATTGTATAATGCACTGGCAGTATTCGGATAAAGACCCTCGACAATTCACCGTAGACAGAAAAAATAACAGTCTTAGTCATGTCAGAAACAATGTGATGTTGACCTGTCTTGAGTGTAATAGACGTAACGGAGCTAGTTAAGACCATGTGGCGGTAATTGAGTATTGTCCGGAATAACTTGTAGTTGTTCGCGTGTAAAACCACGCTGAGGTGCAGTTGATTCCAATCTGTAGATTGGAGGTCTACCAGTTGATCGCGTTATGGTTGAAATTTTATGCGTAGTAACACTCCATATAGGATCAGTAGCTCTTCTTTTACCACCTTCAAGCTCTCCTGGTTCGTATAAATATCTCACAGTAACATCACCGAGAAGTGGCTGAGTGCTAACCCGCTGTGGTTGTTCGGGAATATATTCTTTTTTTATTGCAATATTTGGTTTCATATTAGTAGTTCGAGTAATCTCGTTATTTAACGCTGCAACTACACTCGGTAACCTTTGGACCCATTCACGAGATCGTTTTTCTTGGATGAATTCTTTTACATATTGATATCCAAATAACCGTTCTGCAAGAGTTCGATTAAATCGTTCTACAATTGCCTGATCACGATGTAACGCAGTATGTCCCCGTCGTACTGTAACATTATGAGTTTTCATTGTTGATAGAACAGCACCTTGAAACTCTTTGCCAGGATCAACTTGTAATAGATTTGGCCATCTTAGAGGACCTCGTCTATAAATCCTTTCAAATGCAGAAGCGACTTCAGAAGCTGACTTTGTTTTCAATGGTTCTGCTTGTTTAAATCGACTCGCAATATCAACTACAGTTAGCGCGTATTTGTAACCATGGTCATGTGGTAAAAACAATAAATCAGCCTGATGAACTTCATTGGGTACGGTAACATCAAAATGAGAATAATTAATTTGTTTAGGCGGTGGTAGATAAATTTGCCATATAGCTTGTTTGGGTAACCAATCTTTTGCAGTGGATTTTTTCACTTTTGCAGCGTTAGCGAGTTTACTAATTGCTGCTTTACCCCTCCAGTATCCTTTCGGAGAATAATAAAAAGATTCCATACTATAAAAACACCAGTGTTTTTAATTACCAGCACCTAACACTAATTTGCCTTTCATAGCTGATTTGACCAACCATGAAGCCAATTTTTCTTTGAAGGATTTATCGGGAATAGCATTTAACGCATGAATTAATTTTACATCCGCGATATGTCTTTGTTGCAAATTATTGCTTTTATATGCAACATCATGAGCATGACATGCCTTATCAATAGCATTTATCGGATACTCACCAGGCCGGGGCTGATTTTGATCATCAAGTCTGATATCTAATCTCGTTCCGGGACCACAGTAGCTATATCCTGGAAGGTGTTTTTCTCCGGGGTATTTTGCCCATGGGGTTCCGGGGAGTTTTCCAAGTTTTGCGGCAATATCACCTCCGAGTTGCTTTTTTTTAAAAATCGAAATTTTTTTGTACCACATGTTACACACTTACCAGTAAGCGCTAGTCTATTGTTTTTAGTTGTAATGGTTGTCTGATCGGTTGTATCAGTACGCTGTTTACATTTAACACAATATAGATCCATAATTTATATATAGAGTTATGAATATAATTGACTTTTCAGCGACTAAAAGAAGAGAACCGGTAAAACACCACGCAGCGCTTCCGAATTCTGTCCGTGCCATTATAATCGGACCATCTGGATCGGGTAAAACACAATTGCTGCTTAATTTGATAATGCGATTTATGAAGTGGGATAAATTATATTTAGTTGCCCCATCCGTAGATGATCAACGGTGCTATGAAGTGCTAAAAGATTATAATGAAAATGCATCAGAACTTAAAGGTGAAAGTGTAATCGACTTTATTACTGATATTAATGATGCACCATCAATAGAAGATCTCGATGGAGACATAAACAATCTTGTAGTGTACGATGATGTAATGTTATATAATCAAAAGAACCCTGCTAGAATATTTTCCCGAGGTAGGCATAAAAACACTGACGTGATATATGTCACTCAACGATATACTCAAATTCCAAAAGTGATTCGCGATAACTGCAATATTCTTGCTGTATTCAATGGCGTTGATACACATACGCTACGAAATATTTGGCAAACATGGTGTTCCGATATGGACTTCAATGGATTTAAAAATTACTTTAGTCATGCTCAGTCTGTCCCATATGGATTTATAACAATAAATTTACACGACCCTCGGTCACGATATCGTATTGGACTTGATCAAATATTTGGTTAAATAATTTGTATTAATCAGCAGCAGGGAGGGTGAGATGACAACATATTTGCGACGTAGATGGCAGCAATTTCGAGGGTGGTTATGACAATGTATTTGCGACAAAATCGCTAAGGCTCCATTTGTAAAATGGGGTCTTTATTTTTTTTTGGTTAAAATATGAGATTTCGTAGGAAGGTTCCATTTGGCATTCTGAGGCTTTAATCGATTTGGTCGCAAAAGTTTGTAGGATTCACCCTCCCTGCTCTTTGAAACGTGAGATGGTCTTATATGACGTTTATGTCGAATAATTGATTATAATTCGCTTAATTCCACACATTTATGAAGTAAAGAGCTATCAATGTAAACTCTCATTTTAATTTCTAAAGAATTACAATGGTTACATAGATTCAAGATTAATTCAATGAAATAACAGTTATTGTAATTTGATCTGAAAATATTTAGATACATTTTTTTAAAAAAAATTCTAAAACATATCTGAAAATGATATGTTCACACCAGCAAGGGAATAAATACATTAGTCAGACTTACCAATACGATCCTGTATGGTAAGACTGAACTCTCTATCGTAAAATACAAAGCCATAAGAATCCTCGGATTTGTTTTTCAGTTAACTCTAGTTCAGCAATACATGCATCATGATCTGAAACAATTAAGATCAAGATTGCTTATAGTTTCGACGTGGAAGCAAAATGGCCATAAAAGAGCATATACTTCTCCTTGCCTTACTTTACGAACTAGGAACAAAAGGTGGAAAACAATGCTCAGTAGAAAAGGCAATATATCCATATTAATAATTTAGTATAATTACATTTTGCTGATGAAGATTGATATATTTTGACTTATTGTTTCGGTTTCTACACTATTTGAAAAAAACACAAGTCGGGATCTCCCCATAACATTTGTATGTTTAATTAAAATTGCATAGTAATGTGATATTATAGATTTAAAAGTTTAATCAGTGGCAGTAACAAATAAATAGGGTCAATAAAGTAGCAGATATCAAATATGTGATGTGATGTGATTATGATTTTTAACGTATATATATATATATATATATATATATATATATATATATATATATATATATATATATATATATATATATATATATATATATATATTACGTATGTATGTTTTGCTTAATTGCACCTTAGAAAATATTGATGAAAAGAGCTAGAAGGTTCAAAATGCATATACCTGCTGGAAGATCAAAATTGGTCACATATATATGACCATGATGAAATGTGTAATTTGTAGTTTTGTGCTTGCACGCTACAACAAAGTCGGTACAGTCGTATGGACGTGAAAACGTGATGAGGTTTAATATATAGATGAAACTGATTGGAAATATATGTTCGCGTTTTCTATAGAAGAAGTGTCATAATTATGCAAAAGTCATTGTAATTTTGTTGTGTGGATCGATACTTTACACTCATCTACGTTAAGCATCTTATCTGTACAAGAAAACAATACAATAAATATTATCTGTTCATTTATATAGAATAACAATCAGCAAGTAAAAATATCATGTTTAGATATAGATGTTCATAACATGACTGTCGTGTAATGTTTTGGAATCTCTGTATAAGACCTCCAAGAAGTATTCTGGATCCTTCCTTTCAACAGTTTCCTTAAATGCAACGATTGCGTTATCTCCAAGCTGTAAAACCTTCGTTAAAAAGTCTGTTGCTCTTGCAGATCTGCTGTTCCCAAGGTCAAGGACAAGTTGATGAAAGTACTCTTCAGAAAGGAGACCTTGTTTGATGAAAGGATCTTTAAAATCTATAGGGTCTATTTCATCTACTGCAATCTCAAACACCTCTATAAGCCTGCTGCGAAGACACCTGACGTCTACAATAAATATAAATTTACTTGTATGTGAGTTAGTTATCATTTGTCGTCTGACTTATGGCATATTGTCCACTTGACAATCGTATAAAGGACACAAAGAATAAGTGTCGATCGAATGTGTGTAACCGCAGAAGTAATGAGTATTGGTTGCAGTCGCAAATAACGTGCTGTTTAAATTGTTAAATTGTTTGCAATTGTTAACATTATTATTTTTATCATCATCATGCTTATCGTCATCACAATTATCATCATCATGAACAAAAACAGCGATGTTCAACTTTATAGCAGTTTACAAAAATTACCTTTACTGTTACTCTCTTCTAGTATTCTTCTTGCACGTAATTGTATTTTGATTGAAACATGTCCTTTTGGGCAGAAACTGTTTTGCCCTGTCAGCACTCAACAGTGTCTTCAACAGGTTCTCCACGTGACCGTCCTTACAGAGCTCCTGTAGTTTGGCGTATGATTCCCTTGAGCATGGCGTCAGATACAGAACTAAACTGCCAAGGGCTGATCTTTGGAAGACACATCCGATCTTCTGTAAAAGTTGATTTCCTACCTCATCCTGCTTATTTGCATTTAAATGATCCCTAAGGTATTCCTTCAGATAACGCTCGTTCTCTGTTTGGCCAAATTTAAGCCTTAGCTCTATGTCAGAAATTGAGGCATCTATGCACAAGAAACGCAATAATATTATTAAATCTTCTATTGCAATACGAGACTGAAAGTAAACAAACGAATGCATTGTCTTAAAGAAAGCAATAGAAGAGTGAATGACAGCAAGGTTTGTAAACTTCCATAAATAATTCATTTCCCTGAAATTCAAAGTGGAAAATGTAAAAAGAACTTACGGTATTGCCAATTAAATTCCAAATAATCCTAGAATTTATAGCACAAGTCTTAATGATAAAAGTTTTGAAAAGATAAAAGATTTCAGAGTTATACAAAACAATCCTGAAAATGTTGATGTGCATGTGATGATCTGAATAACAATGACATGCCAATAGTCTTTTGTTGAATACTACTACTACTACTACTACTACTACTACTACTACTACTACTACTACTACTAATAATAATAATAATAATAATAATAATAATAATAATAATAATAAGAAGAAGAAGAAGAAGAAGAAGAAGAAGAAGAAGAAGAAGAAGAAGAAGAAGAAGAAGAAGAAGAAGAAGATCTGTTTCAGGAACCACTAATTAATTACTTACAAACGTGTGTTGAGCTAAACATTGCTTGCTTTTTTGCACAAAGACACTATGGTTAGAGACCAAGTAGTCCTTATATGCCATGAAAATTTAAATTAGTACCGGTTTTCGTTAACTTTACTCAGTGTTAGGAACGTAGATTTGAATTCTTTAGGAATTCATAGGTAGGATATGACTGCCTAATGATATAATCCTATTTGCAATTTCTGAATCTAGAATATTACTTTCTGCTTCAATTATGAAGTAACATATAATTTCCAAACTTTAAACAACTGAAATTTAAAGGCAGAAAGGTACAGAATTAGAATAGGCAGAAGAAGAAGAACGAATATAATGAACGAGACTAGCATTGATAAAACACCGGTTAAATTGGCACCAATGATTGGGATCTGATGTTGGGGTTGTTTTGGTATATTGGGAGCATTTCTCTATGCAAATATAGTTAACAATACAAAATATGATGTTACTGAAACGGTCTTCAAACTTTACTCCATTGTACGATCACAGACATGGGAAGGCAAATAATTAGTTTACTGACATTATATTTGGACATTTGAATGTCTTGTCAAGTATAGATCATTTAACCACAAGTCATTCGGCAAAATCGATGTTGGAAAACTATGTAGATATGCATTGTTCTATATAAATTATGGAATGTGAGAGGTTACTGTTTATTTATTTCAAATATGCTGGATGGAACACTCATGTTAAAATGGAATTACATTGGATTCAGTACTATCCAGCACTGAAGTTAGGTTATGAACATGAACTCAGAAGGAAGATTTTGCATAATAATGTTATAGTGGTAAATGATTGAGATTTTGTTAGGTCATTCTGGTGGCATGTGGTTTTAATAAACATGTTGACCTGTATCATGGTAATAAAATGGTTATAGTCTGATATAAATTTTCTGAGTTGTATTTCTCGTGCCGCAGACGCATTTGCAATTCAAAACATCAGTGCTACACAATACCAAATTAATTTATACATGAACATCAACAGTTTTATTATTGGCAGGAATCTTGCTAAAACGTCATTCTCAACAAGTTACTAAGAGTCTTAAAATTAATTGATTAATTGAAAATTCGAACGAAGAATGAATGACATTATCCCCAATAACGCGGACTCTTTCTAGACCGAATCATAGTTTCTCGAGATGAACTTGGTAAGCATTGACACTTCCTGCAAAGACCTTGGTCCATTGTTCGACCTAGTTTAATTTTGTCATTAATTTCATTTTGTACGAATCTTCACAATATAATTGAATAATTACAAATTACCGTGAAAAATATGCAATTTTATTATATGTCCATCTTTTTTCTCCGTTAACTTTACATTGTCAGAAGCGTGCAATATTCACCGATATTGAACACCTACATATTATACCCCACGTGCAAAGGAACTATTTTCTAACGTAAACAATTTTTTATGAATGAACTAAAGCAGATATTTCATGGACGGCCACATACCAGCAAATGTTTCATTGACTGACACATACAAACTGCTTTGGCATATTCCGCGTTTACTTTTTTGATACAATGTTTCAGATTTAACTATATATAGACGCTATAGAGTTTCCTCACAATTAAACGCAAGTTATAAACATAAAATGTCTTCTTTAGCTGTTAATAAAAATGGGCCAAAAATATACTTACAATTTACATCCTGAATTTCCTCAAAAAATATAATTTTGTAAGTCTGTAAATCTTAATTAGATGAGCCATGTTATGGGTTCTCAAGGTTGATTACACAGTTTGAAATTGTACTGTAATTTTGAGTATATTCCAAGTGTAGTTACATCCTCCTTACTGCTCTCAAAATGAAATAAACATTAAATTCCTTAGCATCTTTTCGATAATTGCAATGGAAAGGCTTCATAAGTTTCCCACATTGTGATCTGAATCATTCAGTGACAGAAAAGAAACACGTATGCCGATGCAAATACAATCCAAAACATTAAATTGGCAGACGCTGCTGGAAACCGATGCAAGTCACTTCATGTAGATATATTCATACATTAATCAAAAGATTGCGTTGAATCGACAAAAATACCAAAAGGTATTCATTCCACATCAAATGGAAAAGTTGTTGCAATGCGTATTCATTAACAATATTGCTCCAAATTTCAATTTTAAGTACAGCAAGCGCCATTTTCTTTCGAACTTACGTCTAGCGCGCGACCAACTTCATATTTATCTGGGCGGGGTTATGCGCTCATTAATAATGTTGTGTAATGATCCATCAACGCTTATGTATTTAGTTCGGGATACGGCATACATTTAGTTACTTTGTTTCTTTCAGTGTATTTTTGTTTATATATTTAAGCCTTGGGAAGAATAAGAAATGAGCAGATAATAAAATGGTTACTGTATTTGTATGGGAAAATATGAACTCGTTTTGTCGGAAGACATACTGCACTCCCAAGGTCGTGCAGTATATCCATCCGAAAAACTCGTTCATATGTTCCCATACAAATGCAGTAACCTATACTTATGGCATAAAATTTATATATCTTGAGCTTAAATTTTGTTAATTCAAAGGTAAATCAGCTCCACCTCATGTTTTAAATACCACATAATCTGTAAATTATTATAATTTTGTTATTTTCAGTTTAGAGTGGTCCATCATTTTCTTTCCATTTCCTCATATTTACAATCAAAACTGGCACTTAATGCAATCATATAATGACATCTATTTGAGAAATATTTACTTAAAATAGGATTATATTTTAATAAATAAATATCTCTTTTAATTGTTGTAATTTTAAATGATCTCCAAGGGCGTAGAGTCAACGAGATAATGTACAAATTGCAAACTTAAAATACGTAATTATGTTTTCATGCACACGTCTCTTTTCAAGTAATTTTTTATTCGAAATATAGCTATTTTGTATTCACATTTTAACCTATTAGCACGAACGGTAAGCGGCTAAGTCAACAACTAACTATACATCCTTTGGGCCTTGGACGATATTGAGTTGTTACGTCATGCTGACAGCTACTCGCAGAATAATAGTTTGTCCTTAGGTTATATTGAAAAACATATTACCAGTATTAATGCTGTTAATCCCATTTGTTTTTATCTTATGTTCTTCTTCATCTGAAAAATCCAGATATTGCAATAATTCACATACTTATATATATATATATATATATATATATATATATATATATATATATATATATATATATATGTGTGTGTGTGTGTATGTATGTGTGTGTGTGCATTTGCATGCAAAATGAACAATATGAAGTTACTCGTAAACATAAACGAAATGGTATGATGGTAACTTAGAAACTTGTAATAATATAATTATCCTGTGCATCAATGCAGACCTTCAAAGTGTATGCAATTCTGTGAATTAGAACTTTGTATTACTCATATTATATAAGGTTGAAAGGATTTAATTGAATATAGGCCTTTGTTTACCCGACAGTAAATTTTTTTTTTGGTTTTGAAATTGACAATTTCGAATTGCAAGCTTTCGCTTTATTATACTTTCATTGCCAGCAAACAAAAGCAACGTATTTAGAAATTTCTTGTACTAGCTGCAGCTTTACCAAGTTTTAAAATTAATTTGCCATATAAGACATGCTTTCGTTAAATTTTAAGTCAGACCTAACTTTCAGCCATTCAGATAACTAGGTTCTAGACTAATGGTCAAGTTATATATTGGTTTATTGATGGAAACCAGATCAGATGCATAAATAAGTCATTCCAATTTTATACGGTATAATGGTAATCTGATATGCTGAAATTCCAGGTGATATCATAATTTTGCATTTAGATTCATTCATTTATTAAAAAATGTTGATAATTATATAACAAAATAATCAGAACCTTTAACACATTTCCTTTTTGTTTCCAGAGAACAATTACAAATTAAAACATCAAGGAAGTAAAACCACTTTGGTTTCAAATTTTTCATATATTTTTTACGCAAATTGCAAAGAGACTATTCTTCTCATGCTATATCTACCATACAATTAAGCTACGTTTCACTTTCAAATATGAACCGCCCGTTGTCAAACAAGATAAATAAAGCCTTGTTCTTTCAATACTACCTGGTGTATCGTTTTGCGTTTCTGACACCCATGCATTCAGCTTATCAGCCAAGAGCTCAGACCCTGTTTGTTGCAAAGAATACAGTAATATGTCGTAGGCCTGTGGCAATTTGCGTATAATATGATCGAGAAGAAACCTAGCCTGGTTTTTTCTAGGTTGGAACACTATGTCTTCTATGTCCTCTATCTCGATTATTTCATGCTCCACAAAATATGGCATTATATTCTTTGGATGCAGTTCCTTCACGATGTACGCTCTGTTGTCATTTAGCATCTTTTCAATTCTCGACCTCCTGAATTCAGATAGATCTACAGATATTTCTGAAACAATAAGTATGCTAAATCTTAATAGAAAAATAATTCAACGGTCTTTATCTACCACAAAATGCTAAAAATAACCTCAAAAGCAATGCCTTGCAGAGATTAGATTCCAGGATCACTTTGGGCGTGACCGTTTTAAGCATTATCTTTCTCCACCATTACTTTTTGAAGGTCCTCTAATTCGACTGTAAGGAGGTGTCAGCCTTGTGCGAAAACATACATACATACATACATACATACATACATACATACATACATACATACATACATACATACATACATACATACATACATACATACATACATACATACATACATACATATATATATATATATATAATCACCCGTCAATATAACACGTGATTAAAGTGTTTTTCATATGTAAATTATGCTAACAGTTAATGTCATAGTCATCGTCAATACATATAAAATAATATTAGCAAACGAACTAAGAGAGAACATACTACTTTACTGTCTTTCTCTCAAGAAATCATTGGAATAATTCAGTCTTTTCAATATTTATCTTTCAATCTTATGAGTGAAATTCTGTAATGTAGAGAGCTGTTATATCTTTGAAGGCTTCGTTTTTTATGTTTATGGAAAATTGGAATAATGTTTTGCTTCTTAACTACTAATTAACTATTAATCTTGTGCTATCAGATAGTTTTAAATTGAAGATATAAAGAAATAATTTAATATAGTGCACCTATTTAGCTGCCTCATATCATTTTAATATGAAAGTTATTCATATAAGTATTGCAGTACTTGTTGAAATAGATAGTGCTCATCTTGTTGAGATGATTTTATATCTTTTAAAATAAGTTGACTCTAAATGAAAACAAAACTGAATCATCCAGGAATTTTTCAAAGCCATAAACAAGAATAAAAATATGAGAACCTTAGGAGGACATTTATCTATCATTGTTTGTTTGTGTGTTTTTTTGTGTTAAATTTCATTTTTTAAAATTTATTTAAATTTTTCTGTAGGGAGAATAACACAGTTGCACAAACAAGCAAATATTTGCAAGTTTAGCTAGTATTGTACTTCTTCACTGTTACATTCCATTTTTGAAAAATCCAAGAATCCAGTTGATGATTCCCACTTATTCTCTAATTTCTCTAATATCTATCTTGTTCTCTTTTCATCTTTTCTATCAGAGAGTACATGTTAGATGTAGGTGTAGAAAATTGAAATGATCGAACGGGAAATGATGTCATCTGGAAAAGAAACTCGTTTTTCTACGTGATATTTAAAACTCTTACTCTTTTTCTTTCTGAAAGCATTATAAGTTCATGACCTTTTGTAAGAACGTGAATGTTAGCTTAATGATAATTTACCTTTTATGAAACCATCATTTAAATCCATAGTGCCTTTAACCTACTGATGGTAAAAATAAAAACATCTGAAACGATCTCTTTGTTCTAAATGCTTATAGAAGTGAAACCTGTTTCTATCAACTTTTAAACTACCAAGCACAGTTTGAACCCTCTTTAAGATCAAGTTGGTTTTTAAACCTTTAATGTCTTTCCTAACGTTAACAATGTTGCTGAAATCTAAAATATTTCAACTAAATTATAATTATTTTGTGACAAGAAAAGCTTTTGCTCATTAGCATATCGGACTTTCCTGCTACGAATATATCGCAAAGTATTTAATCAGATTGTGTGCAAACTACATCAGCATAATCCATGATCTATCGCTTACAAAAAATGACTTGGCATGCATTGATTGGGTTTTATAGTGTGCTTACCTGCATGCTTTTTCAATGAAGGACTTTTCAAGTTTGTCGACTATAAAGTCTTGTCCTGCATCACGAAGAGCGTTCAGGAAGAGTTTATAACTTTTCGGCTGAGAATGTACAAGCTTCTGAATAAACAGTTCCGCTTTTGCCTCTTCCAATAGTTTATATTTAATTTCTGTCTCATCAGACTCTGTGAAGACTCCTTCGGAAACAAGAATTCTAGTTACAGGAATAGTCGTTAAATTCTGCCGCAAATATCGATAGTTTATTTGCAACTTTCTTTTATTTTATGGTGAAAGCCATTCAAGGTATTCCAGCGTATCTGTAAGATATTTAAGACAAAATACATATTTAAAAAAAAACATTAGCAAGAGAGACTATCACAAACGCATATATTGGAACTGTCGGGTTTATCTTATATTTCTCATAATGAAGTCTGGGTTTTGCAAGAGTGTACATCCATAAAGATATTATTGAAATACCGAATAGATCTAACTACAAATATGTGATTATGTACCAATCTAATTATCTGATCTTTTTGATTGACAATTTACAATTTTATTAAATATTTTAACTGTTAGACCTAAAACATCGAACGAAGAGGTGGCATCATTAAAACAGTTATTGAATAAAAGACAGTTAGAAAACTGACTAATCCACTGCAGATGTTAGAACAAAAGTTTAGTCAAACCCCCTTTCGGTGAATTATTACGTAATATCTTGGCTAGATGAATGATAAAAGTTCATTATAAGCAAATTGAAAACCAGTGTAGTTTTTAAACAAATAATTATTTAAAACTTTTATCGTATTTCTCATGCAATTGTATTATCAAGCCTTAAACGAGATTCCTGACATATAAATCATACATTGAAAAGGAACATTCTTATAATCACATAAATAATTTTCTTGAAAGCCAACAACAGATTTCTAAACGGTTATTGATCCACAAAAGTAGATTGTCCTTTCTGACCGTTTGACGTTATGCCACTTGTTACAACTCTATGATCTTAAAATAAGCAACTGAAATAAGTGGAAACAAGTTTTGTAAAATTCAACTAAAAACATATTCCCCTAGAATACAAAATGAAAATTTAAAAAGAACTTTCAGTATTGTGAATTAATTACCAGACAGTCCTGAAAGTTTTATCACAAGTCCAAATATGTGAAGTTCCCAATTGAATTCCAGTGGTTTTACAAACAAATTCAAATTATTTTAAATGTGTTGATTTGTCTGTAGTCTTGAACGTGCTAAGGTTAAAAGGCCTTGAATGTGGTGATGTACTAACAGTCTTTAGATGTATCACTATAATGTAATCCAACATGTCATTGTCTGAATTCATTATTATTCCAATTAATATTCTAGTTTAAGAATATTTTTGAACACAGTAATCTCAGTGAATAATAATTAGAATGACTAAATCGACCCAAATTAAAAATTGAAAAGCACCAATAAGTTTTGATTCTCCATGAAGATATTAATCTTCACCTTTCAATCAATAATCTCATACCATATATCTCAATAAATGATATCCAATTGAATCGCCACCTACGTGGGGATTATTACCTAATCTCATATAGGTAAATGTTATGCACCGAAACTATTCCCTGTGATTTTATTGTACATCATTGGGATTTTATTTTCTTGTATTTCATAAATCACCCGTCTTCTTCAATCACTCGTTAAGCTATAAATAATTCATTTTCTTTTCATAGCAGCTGTATTACTTTTAAAGTTATTTGTTTCTCTCCCCCAAGATATTTCGAAAATTTTATTGATGCATCGGTGGTTGTTTAATTTTAAGACAACTCAGACACATCAAAGGAAAACAGGGCTGATTGCCTTGACAAACGTACCTGCTTGCAGAGGACGCCTTCACAGACGAAATCATCCGAGGTGAAACAACTGGACCTAGAGTTAAAAAAAATGCAAGTTTCGTAAATTTGCTTTGATTTTTCGGTCGTACATGTGAGATATCTTTATTTCCCTACTCACCTTCCCTTTCGATTCATTTATAATTAGTTTTCAACTTGATGGTACGTAAACTACCTTAGTTGCATTATTTAGAAATAAAATGATACAATGAGACGCGAATGAAAATTGTAAGAAATCATTGATATAAAAAGAACACATACACACACACACACACACACACACACACACACATATATATATATATATATATATATATATATATATATATATATATATATATATATATATATATATATATATATATATATATGAAGTTATTATTGCGCTTATTATGAGCGTTTCATTAATGAACGAAGATATGTTTATTTAAGTATGTTGATAAATAACATTCTTTTAAATTTCAAATATTTCTCGTTGTAGTAAATAAACGAGTATGATAGTAACATGGATGCTTTGTATTCTAGATGTTTTCAGATTTCTTTCTATTTGTGTGAGGATTGTTTCTATTTCATATATTATATGTACCATCGCAATCGTCTTCTCTGTTGGCACTTTCCCCCAGATGCTGGCTTTTCTGTTGAGCAGTTTTCCAGGGTTCTAAAATGAGCACAAAAATGTAGATATCAATACAAATTTAAATTACCTCACGGAGATTGTTTGATTGACAGTACGTGACAATTTGGTCCTGTTCGATAAAAAGTTCTTTATCACAATCACAATTGCATTTCATTTTATTTTTTTAACAGTCTTTAGTCGTGACGGTATATGGGTTGGTGCGTGCAGACAAGGTGATGGGTGCCATTTCATTTACTCGCGGACCCGGGTTCGAAACTCCGTAGAGTACGAATTTAATTTCTCTATTTCTCTAACCTGTATGATAGTATTGTTTGTATTAAACTATAAATTCTGCCCACTTTTATCAAGATTATCAAGATAATAACATATTAATAGGCATCATGCTTTATAAAATTTCATATATTTCACGTTGTGATGAATACAACTTTAAATACAAGCAATTAGTTCATTGAGATTTGTTCAGGTAACTTTCTATTTTTCTGTAAACTATTTATATTTCGAATATTATATTTACCAACTAAATAGTCCTCATTGCTGACTTCACTTTCAACCAGATTCCTCTTCTTCTCCGAATCAGTTCTACAAAGTGGTTCTAAAATGTGTAAAACAAAATGCAGATTAGAATGCACATTTACTTTTGATTTCATTTTTATGCAACACTGTATGCGAGTATTAGGTAATGCTTGTAACAGATAGATGAACATGACTGTAATCGAATGTCTCAGATCATACGTCAGTCAGGTTTGCCATAAGATCCCGATAGGACACATTTGGTTTGGAATTGTGCGGGATCTATGTACTTATGTATAGTTAATGTCAAATTTTTCAAGCAATATTAAATGTAAATTTCTAAGAGTTTGTTTTTTCTAAAACTTGTGATACAATTGTTTGT
The DNA here is from genome assembly GCA_016746295.1 of Potamilus streckersoni. NCBI lineage: Eukaryota > Metazoa > Mollusca > Bivalvia > Unionida > Unionidae > Potamilus > Potamilus streckersoni. The sequence goes on from JAEAOA010001311.1 coordinate 2,214,213, forward strand.
ATGTTGTACTTTCGATACAAAAAAGTATTGAAACGGTAATATTAGTAATAATTTTAAAGCCTTTCACCCAAAAAATATAATTATCTTTTACAAAGTGGAAATTTACACAATATATATTTGACATTGCCAGAGAAGATATAAGAAGAATGCCACTGATGAGATATGGGCAATAGATTTAGTAGATGTCTCGAATCTTGCTCAGTTTAATGATATGAAAAAAATACTAGTTTAAAGTTATTGACGTTTTTAGTAAGTACGCGTTAATGTACGGGTTTCGGACAAAACAGGAACGTCAATGACTGATGTGCGTAATCAGATAATCACATACACAAACTATGTTACGGGAAATGAATGAAAAGGTTGAGGTTGATAAATTTAAACGTTTACTAAACGAGATGCGTAATTTGATAATAGTTATAAATTTGAAAAACAAATTATTTTAGCAAATTTCACAGCATCGAATCTCTACTATTTGTTAGAACCAACTGTAAAACGTGAACTTGAAATTCATATAGGTTTGAAAATATTTGAGCACTATCACATTATATTTTTAACACTGCTCGTGACAGAAGAATGAACTGACAAGCAAACAGCAGACCCTTAAATTGACGCAAAACCAAAACGTGTTTTGTTTGGAACTGATCATTTATTGTTGGCTAATGAAATACACGATGAGATACAGAAAATATAGAGGAATTTACCGAACTAGATACCGGGTGGAAGTTTAAAACTATCACTGATTTTTTTTCCATGCAATGAGTTATAACATATTACGTGGAAGTTCCTATATTGACCTGCCGCAGAAAATAAAAAATCAAAAATGTTCATTATTGTAAACAAATGTGTCCAGTAAGCTATTCTTTTCTCTATGTTTCCAGCAAAAGAAGATGGCGATGTAGTTGTAGTTTATATTATTAATGGTGAAGATTATTTTATATGCCAAAATAAAGATGCTGGTGTCGTTGTTGGTTATATTATTGACAGTGATGATGATTTTTTATGGAATGATGAAGATGCCGATGTCGGCTTTGGTTATATTATTGATGGTGAAGTTGATTTTAGATGGCATGATAAAGATGCCGATGTCGGTATTGGTAATATTATTGATTGTGATGATAATTTTATATGGCATAATAAAGATGCCGATGTCGGTGTTGGTTATATTTTTGATGTTGAAGATGATTTTATATGGCATAATAAAGATGCCGATGTCGGTGTTGCTTATATTATTGATGGTAAAGATGAATTTATATGGCATGATAAAGATGCCGATGTCGGTGTTGGTTATACTATTGATGTTGATGATACTTTATATGGCATATTAAAGATGCCGATGTCGTTGTTGGTTATATTATTGATGGTGATGATACTTTATATGGCAGAATAAAGATGCCGATGTCGCTGTTGGTTATATTATTGTTGGTGATGTTGACTTTATATGGCATGATAAAGATGCCGATGTCGGTGTTGGATATATTATTGATGGTGAAGATGATTTTATATGGCAGGATAAGGATGCCGATGTCGGTGTTAGTTATATTATTGATGGTGATGATGACTTTATATGGCATAATAAAGATGCCGATATCGGTGTTGGTTATATTATTGATGGTGAAGATGATTTTATATGGCATAAAAAAGATGTCGATATCGGTGGATATATTATTGATGGCGAAGATGATTTTAAATGGCATGATAAAGATGTCGATGTCTGTGTTGGTTATGTTATTGATGGCGATGATGATTTTATATGGCATAATAAAGATGTCGATAATGATGTTGGTTATATTATTGATGGTGAAGATGATTTTATATGGCAGGATAAGGATGCCGATGTCGGTGTTGGTTATATTATTGATAGTGATGATTTTATATGGCATAATAAAGATGCCGATGTCGGTGTTGGTTATGTTATTGATGATGAAATTGATTTAGATGGCATGATAAAGATGCCGATGTAGTTGTTGGTTATATTATTCATGGTGAAGATTATTTTATATGGCAGATTAAAGATGCCGATGTCGGTGTTGGTTATATTATTGATGGTGAAGATGATTTTGTATGGCATGATAAAGATGCCGATGTCGGTGTTGGTTATATTATTGATGGTGAAGATGATTTTATATGGCATGATAAAGATGCCGATGTCGGTATTGGTTATACTATTGATGGTTATGATTATTTTATGTAGCAGAAAAAAGATGCCGAAGTCTGTGATGGTTATATTATTGATGGGGAAGATGATTTTTGATGGCATGATAAAGATGCTGATGTCGGTTTTGCTTATATGATTAATGGTGACGATGACTTTATATGGCATAATAAAGGTGCCGATGTCGGTGTTGGTTATATTATTGATGGTGATGATGACTTTATATGGCATGATAAAGATGCCGATGACGGTGTTGGTTATATTATTGATGGTGATGATGATTTTATATGGCATGATAAAGATGCCCATGTCGGCTTTGGTTATATTATTGATAATGATGATGATTTTAGATGGCATGATAAAGATGCCAATGTCTTTGTTGGTTATATTATTTATGGTGATGGTGATTTTAGATGGCATGATAAAGATGGCGATGTAGTTGTAGTTTATATTATTAATGGTGAAGATTATTTTATATGCCAAAATAAAGATGCTGTTATCGTTGTTGGTTATATTATTGAGAGTGATGTTAATTTTTTTTGGAATGATGAAGATGCCGATGTCGGTGTTGGTTATATTTTTGATGGTGAAGTTGGTTTTAGGTGGCATAATAAAGAGGCCGATGTCGGTGTTGGTAATATTTTTGATGCTGATGATACTTTATATGGCATGATAGAGATGCCGATGTCAGTATTGGTAATGTTATTGATTGTGATGATAATTTTATATGGCATAATAAAGATGCCGATGTCGGTGTTGTTTATATTGTTGATGTTGAAGATGATTTTATATGGCATAATAAAAATGCCGATGTCGGTGTTGCTTATATTATTGATGGTAAAGATGAATTTGTATGGCATGATAAAGATGCCGATGTCGGTGTTGGTTATACTATTGATGTTGATGATACTTTATATGCAAGATTAAAGATGCAGATGTCGGTGTTGATTATACCATTGTTGTTGAAGAAACTTTATATGGCAGATTAAAGATGCCGATGTCGGTGTTGGTTATATTATTGATGGTGAAGATGATTTTGTATGGCATGATAAAGATGCCAGTGTCGGTGTTGGTTATATTATTGTTGGTGAAGAGAATTTTATATGTCAAGATAAAAATGCCGATGTCGGTGTTGGTTATATTATTGATGGTGAAGATGATTTTATATGGCATAAAAATGATATCGATATCGGTGGTTATATTATTGATGGTGTTGATGATTTTACATGCATGATAAAGATGTCGATGTCTGTGTTGGTTATGTTATTGATGGTGATGATGATTTTATATGGCATAATAAAGATGCCGATAATGTTGTTGGTTATATTATTGATGGTGAAGATGATTTTATATGGGATAATAAAGATGCCGATATCGGTGTTGGTTATATTATTGATAGTGATGATGATTTTATATGGCATAATAAAGATGCCGATGTCGGTGTTGGTTATATTATTGATGGTGAAATTGATTTAGATGGCATGATAAAGATGCCGATGTAGTTGTTGGTTATATTATTCATGGTGAAGATTATTTTATATGGCAGAATAAAGATGCCGATGTCGGTGTTGGTTATATTATTGATGGTGAAGATGATTTTATATGGCATAATAAAGATGCCGATGTCGGTGTTGGTTATATTATTGATGGTGATGATACTTTATATGGCAGAATAAAGATGACGATGTCGGTGTTGGTTATATTATTGATGGTGAAGATGATTTTATATATCATGATAAAGATGCCGATGTCGGTGTTGCTTACATTACTGATGGTGAAGATGATTTTATATGGCATGATAAAGATGCCGGTGTCGGTGTTGGTTATATTATTGATGGTTAGGATGATTTTATATGACATGATAAAGATGCCGATGTCGGTGTTGGTTATATTATTGATGGTTAGGATGATTTTATATGACATGATAAAGATGCCGATGTCGTTGTTGGTTATAATATTAATGGTGATGATGACTTCATATGTCATAATAAAGATGCCGATGTCGGTGTTGGTTATATTATTACCGTTGATGATGACTTTATATGGCATGATAAAGATGCCGATGTCAGTGTTGGTTATATTATTGATGGTGGTGATACCTTATATGGCAGAATAAAGATGCCGATGTCGGTGTTGGTTATATTATTTTTGCTGATGCTGACTTTATATGGCATGATGAAGATGCCTATGTCGGTGTTGGTTATATTATTGATGGTGAAGATGACTTTATATGGCATGATAAAGATGCCAAAATCAGTGCTGGTTATATTATTGATGGTGCTGATAATTTTATATGGCATGTTAAAGATGCCGATGTCGGTGTTGGTTATATTATTGATGGTGAAGATGATTTTATATGCATGATAAAGATGCTGGAGTCGGTGTTGGTTATATTATTGATGGTGATCATGATTTTATATGGCATAATAAAGATGCCGATAATGTTGTTAGGTATATTACTGACGGTGAACATGATTTTATATGGCATTATAAAGATGCCGATGACAATGTTGGTAATATTTTTGATGCTGATGATACTTTACATGGCATGACAAAGAGACCGACACCAGTATTTGTAATATTCTTGATGGTGATGATAATTTTATAAGGCTTAATAAAGATGCCGATGTCGGTGTTGGTTTTATTATTGATGGTGAAGATGATTATATATGGCATAAAAAAGATGCCGATGTCGGTGTTGCTTCTATTATTGATGGTAAAGATGAAATTATATGGCAAGAAAAAGATTCCGATGTCGGTGTTGGTTGTATTATTGATGGTGATGAAACTTTATATGGCATGATAAAGATGCCGATGTCGGTGTTGGTTGTACTATTGTTGCTGATGCTGACTTTATATGGCAAGATAAAGAATCCGATGTCGGTGTTGGTTATATTATTGATGGTGAAGATGATTTTATATGGAATGATAAAGATGCCGATGTAGTTGTTGCTTATATTATTCATGGTGAAGATTATTTTATATGGCAGAATAAAGATGCCTATGTCGGTGTTGGTTATATTATTGATGGAGAAGATGATTTTATATGGCATGTTAAAGATGCCGATGTCGGTGCTGGTTATATTATTGATGGTGAATTTGATTTAGATGGCATGATAAAGATGCCGATGTCGGTTTTGGTTATACTATTGATGGTTATGATTATTTTATGTAGCAGAATAAAGATGCCGAAGTCTGTTATGGTTATATTATTGATGGTGAAGATGATTTTTGATGGCATGATAAAGATGCCGATGTCGGTGTTGGTTATATTATTGATGGTGAAGATCAATTTATATGGCATGATAAAGATGCCGGTGTCGTTGTTGGTTATATTATTGAGGGTGAAGATGATTTTTGTATGGCATGATAAAAATGCCGATGTCGTTGTTGGTATATTATTGATGGTGAAGATGAATTTAGATGGCATGATAAAGATGCTGATGTTTTTGTTGGTAACATTTTTGATGCTGATGACACTTTACATGGCATGATAAAGATGCCGATGTCAGTATTGGTAATATTATTGATGGTCATGATAATTTTATAAGGCATAATAAAGATGTCGATGTCGGTGCTGGTTATATTATTGATGTTGAAGATGATTTTATATGGCATAATAAAGATGCCGATGTCGGTTTTGCTTATATTATTAATTATGAAGATGAATTTATCTGGCATGATAAAGATGCAGATATCGGTGTTGGTTATATTTTTGTTGCTGATGCTGACTTTATATGGCATGATAAGGAATCCGATGTCGGTGTTGGTTATATTATTGATGGTGAAGATGACTTTATATGGAATGATAAAGATGCCGGTGTCGGTGTTGGTTATATTATTGATGGTGAAGATGATTTTATATGGAATGATAAAGATGCCCATGTCGGTGTTGCTTATATTTTTGATGGCGAAGATGAATTTATATGACATGATAAAGGTGCCGATGTTGGTGTTGGTTATATTATTTTTGCTGATGCTGACTTTAAATGGCATGATAAAGATACCTATGTCGGTGTTGGTTATATTATTGATGTTGAAGATAATTTTTTATTGCATGATAAAGATGCCGGTGTCGGTGTTTGTTATGTTATTGATGGTGAAGATGATTTTATATGGCATCATAAAGATGCCGATGTCGGTGTTGGTTATATTATTGATTTTGAAGATGATTTTATATGGCATGATAAAGATGCCGATGTCAATGCTGGTTATATTATTGATGGTGCTGATGATTTTATATGGCATGTTGAAGATGCCGATGTCGGTGTTGGTTATATTATTGATGGAGAAGATGATTTTATATTGCTTGATAAAGATGCCGATGTCGGTGTTAGTTATATTATTGATGGTGAAGATGACTTTATATGGCATAATAATGATGCCGATATCGGTGTTGGTTATATTATTGATTGTGATGATGCTTTAGATTGCATGATAAAGATGTCAATGTCTGTGTTGGTTATGTTATTGATGGTGATCATGATTTTATATGGAATAATAAAGATACCGATGTCGGTGTTGGTTATATTATTGATGGTGAAGATGATTTTATATGGCATGATAAAGATACCGATGTCGGTGTTGGTTATATTAATGTTGGGGAAATTGATTTAGATGGCATGATAAAGATGCCGATGTCGGTGTTGGTTATATTATTGATGGTGAAGATGATTTTATATGTCAAGATAAAGATGCCGATGTCGGTGTTGGTTATATTATTGATGTTGAAGAAACTTTATATGGCAGATTAAAGATGCCGATGTCGGTGTTGGTTATATTATTGTTGGTGAAGAGAATTTTATGTCAAGATAAAAATGCCGATGTCGGTGTTGGTTATATTATTGATGGTGAAGATGATTTTATATGGCATGACAAAGATGCCGGTGTCGGTGTTGGTTATATTATTGATGGTGAAGATGATTTTATATGGCATGACAAAGATGCCGGTGTCGGTGTTGGTTATATTATTGATGGTGAAGATGATTTTATATGGCATGATAAAGATGCCGATGTCGGTGTTGTTTATATTATTAATGGTGATGATGACTTCATATGGCATAATAAAGATGCCGATGTCGGTGTTGGTTATATTATTAATGGTGATGATGACTTTATATGGCATGATAAAGATGCCGATGTCGGTGTTTGTTATATTATTGATGGTGATGATACCTTATATGGCAGAATAAAGATGCCGATGTCGGTGTTGGTTATATTATTTTTGCTGATGTTGATTTTATATGGCACGATGAAGATGCCAATGTCGGTGTTGGTTATATTATTGATGGTGAAGATGACTTTATATGGCATGATTAAGATGCCGATATCAGTGCTGGTTATATTATTGATGGTGCAGATAATTTTATATGGCATGTTAAAGATGCCGATGTCGGTGTTGGTTATATTATTGATGGAGAAGATGTTTTTATATGCATGATAAAGATGCTGTTGTCGGTGTTGTTTATATCATTGATGGTGATCATGATTTTATATGGCATAATAAAGATGCCGATAATGTTGTTGGTTATATTATTGACCGTGAAGATGATTTTATATGGCATTATAAAGATGCCGATATCAGTTTTGGTAATATGTTTGATTCTGATGATACTTTACATGGCATGATAAAGATATCGACATTAGTATTTGTAATATTATTGATGGTGATGATAACTTTATAAGGCATAATAAAGATGCCAATGTCGGTGTTGGTTATATTATTGATGGTGAAGATGATTTTATATGGCATAATAAAGATGCCGATGTCGGTGTTGCTTATATTATTGATGGTGAAGATGAAATTATATGGCATGATAAAGATGCCGATGTCGGTGTTGGTTGTATTATTGATGGTGATGATACTTTATATGGCAGAATATAGATCCCGATGTCGGTGTTGGTTATATTACTGTTGCTGATGCTGACTTTATATGGCATGATATAGAATCCGATGTCGGTGTTGGTTATATTATTGATGGTGAAGTTGATTTTATATGGAATGATAAAGATGTCGATGTAGTTGTTGCTTATATTATTCATGGTGAAGATTATTTTATATGGAATGTTAAAGATGCCGATGTCGGTGTTGGTTATGTTATTGATGGTGATTTTGATTTAGATGGCATGATAAAGATGCCGATGTCGGTTTTGGTTATACTATTGATGGTTATGATTATAATATGTAGCAGAATAAAGATGCCGAAGTCTGTTATAGTTATATTATTGATAGTGAAGATGATTTTTGATGGCATGATAAAGATGCAGATGTCGGTGTTGGTTATATTATTGATGGTGAAGATCAATTTATATGGCATGATAAAGATGCCGGTGTCGTTGTTGGTTATATTATTGAGGGTGAAGATGATTTTTGTATGGCATGATGAAAATGCCGATGTCGTTGTTGGTATATTATTGATGATGAAGTTGATTTTAGATGGCATGATAAAGATGCCCATGTCGGAGTTGGTTATATTATTGATGGTGAAGACGATTTTATATGGCATGATAAAGATGCCGATGTCGGTGTTTGTTATATTATTGTTGGTACGGATTATTTTATATGGCATAATAAAGATGTCGATGTCGGTGTTGGTTATATTATTTATGGTGATGATGACTTTATATGGCATGATAAAGTTGCCGATGTCGTTGTTGGTTATATTATTGATGATGATGATGATGATTTTATATGGCAGAATATAGATGCCCATGTCGGTGTTGGTTTTATCCTTGATGTTGAAGATGATTTTATATGTCAAGATAAAAATGCCGATGTCGGTGTTGGTTATATTATTGATGGTGAAGATGATTTTATATGGCATGACAAAGATGCCGGTGTCGGTGTTGTTTATGTTCTTGATGGTGTAGATGATTTTATATGGCATGATAAAGCTGACAATGTCGGTGTTGTTTTTATTATTATTGCTGATGATGACTTTATATGGCTTGGTAAAGATGCCGATATCAATGCTGGTTATATTATTGATGGTGAAGATGATTTTGTATGGCATGATAAAGATGCCAGTGTCGGTGTTGGTTATATTATTGTTGGTGAAGAGAATTTTATATGTCAAGATAAAGATGCCGATGTCGGTGTTGGTTATATTATTGATGGTGAAGATGATTTTGTATGGCATGATAAAGATGCCAGTGTCGGTGTTGGTTATATTATTGTTGGTGAAGATAATTTTATATGTCAAGATAAAAATGCCGATGTCGGTGTTGGTTATATTATTGATGGTGAAGATGATTTTATATGGCATGACAAAGATGCCGATGTCGGTGTTGGTTATATTATTGATGGTGAAGATGATTTTATATGGCATAAAAATATGTCGATATCGGTGGTTATGTTATTGATGGTGATGATAATTTTACATGGCTTGATAAAGATGTCGATGTTTGTGTTGGTTATGTAATTTATGGTGATGATGATTTTATATGGCATAATAAAGCTGTCGATAATGTTGTTGGTTATATTATTGATGTTGAAGAAACTTTATATGGCAGATTAAAGATGCCGATGTCGGTGTTGGTTATATTATTGATGTTGAAGAAACTTTATATGGCAGATTAAAGATGCCGATGTCGGTGTTGGTTATATTATTGTTGGTGAAGAGAATTTTATATGTCAAGATAAAAATGCCGATGTCGGTGTTGGTTATATTATTGATGGTGAAGATGATTTTATATGGCATGTCAAAGATGCCGGTGTCGGTGTTGGTTATATTATTGATGGTGAAGATGATTTTATATGGCATGACAAAGATGCCGATGTCGGTGTTGGTTATATTATTGATGTTGAAGATGATTTTATATGGCATAAAAATGATATCGATATCGGTGGTAATATTATTGATGGTGTTGATGATTTTACATGGCATGATAAAGATGTCGATGTTTGTGTTGGTTATGTTATTGATGGTGATGATGATTTTTTATGGCATAATAAAGATGCCGATAATGTTGTTCGTTATATTATTGATGGTGAAGATGATTTTATATGGGATAATAAAGATGCCGATATCGGTGTTGGTTATTTTATTGATAGTGTTGATGATTTTATATGGCATAATAAAGATGCCGATGTCGGTGTTGGTTATGTTATTGATGGTGAAATTGATTTAGATGGCATGATAAAGATGCCGATGTAGTTGTTGGTTATATTATTCATGGTGAAGATTATTTTATATGGCAGAAAAAAGATGCCGATGTCGGTGTTGGTTATATTATTGATGGTGAAGATGACGTTATATGGCATAAAAAAGATTACCGATGTCAGTGTTGGTTATATTATTGATGGTGAGGATGAATTTATATTGCATGATAAAGATGCCGATGTCGGTGTTGGTTATATTATTGATGGTGATGAAACTTTATATGGCAGATTAAAGATGCCGATGTCGGTGTTGGTTATATTATTGATGGTGAAGATGATTTTATATGGCATGACAAAGATGCCGGTGTCGGTGTTGGTTATATTATTGATGGTGAAGATGATTTTATATGGCATGACAAAGATGCCGGTGTCGGTGTTGGTTATATTATTGATGGTGAAGATGATTTTATATGGCATGACAAAGATGCCGATGTCGATGTTGGTTATATTATTGCTGGTAAGGATGACTTTATATGGCATGATGAAGATGCCGATGTCGGTGTTGGTTATATTATTGATGATGATGATGATTTTATATGGCATGATAAAGTTGCCGATGTCGTTTTTGGTTATATTATTGATGATGATGATGATTTTATATGGTAGAATATAGATGCCGATGTCGGTGTTGGTTATATCCTTGATGTTGAAGATGATTTTATATGGCATGATAAAGATGCCGATATCGGTGTTGTTAACTCTGTTGATTGTGAAGATTATTTTATATGGCAGATTAAAGATGCCGATGTCGGTGTTGGTTATATTATTGATGGTGAAGATGATTTTATATGGCATGATAAAGATGCCAGTGTCGGTGTTGTTTATGTTATTGATGGTGTAGATGATTTTATATGGCATGATAAAGATAACAATGTAGGTGTTGGTTATATTAATATTGGTGATGATGACTTCATATGACATGAAAAAGATGCCGATGTCGGTGTTGGTTATATTATTAATGGTGATGATGACTTTATATGGCATGATAAAGATGCCGATGTCAGTGTTGGTTATATTATTGAGGGTGATGATGATTTTATATGACATGATAAAGATGTCCATGTCGGCTTTGGTTATATTATTGATAGTGATGATGATTTTTGATGGCATGATAAAGATGCCAATGTCTTTGTTGGTTATATTATTTATGGTGATGGTGATTTTAGATGGCATGATAAAGATGGCGATGTAGTTGTAGTTTATATTATTAATGGTGAAGATTATTTTATATGCCAAAATAAAGACGCTGGTGTCGTTGTTGGTTATATTATTGACAGTGATGATGATTTTTTATGGAATGATGAAGATGCCGATGTCGGTGTTGGTTATATTATTGATGGTGATGTTGATTTTAGATGGCATGATAAAGATGCCGATGTCGGTGTTGGTAATATTTTTGATGCTGATGATACTTTATATGGCATGTTAAAGATGCCGATGTCGGTGTTGCTTATATTATTGACGGTAAAGATGAATTTATATGGCATGATAAAGATGCCGATGTCGGTGTTGGTTATACTATTGATGTTGATGATACTTTATATGGCAGATTAATGATGCCGATGTCGGTGTTGGTTATATTATTGATGGTGACGATACTTTATATGGCAGAATAAAGATGCCGATGTCGCTGTTGGTTATATTATTGTTGGTGATGTTTACTTTATATGGCATGATATAGATGCCGATGTCGGTGTTGGATATATTATTGATGGTGAAGATGATTTTATATGGCATGACAAAGATGCCGGTGTCGGTGTTGGTTATATTATTGATGGTGAAGATGATTTTATATGGCATGACAAAGATGCCGGTGTCGGTGTTGGTTATATTATTGATGTTGAAGAAACTTTATATGGCAGATTAAAGATGCCGATGTCGGTGTTGGTTATATTATTTTTGCTGATGCTGACTTTATATGGCATGATAAAGATGCCGATGTCGGTGTTGGTTATATTATTGATGGTGAAGATGATTTTATATGGCATAAAAATGATGTCGATATCGGTGGTTATATTATTGATGGTGTTGATGATTTTACATGGCATGATAAAGATGTCGTTGTTTGTGTTGGTTATGTTATTGATAGTGATGATGATTTTATATGGCATAATAAAGATGCCGATAATGTTGTTGGTTATATTATTGATGGTGAAGATGATTTTATATGGGATAATAAAGATGCCGATATCGGTGTTGGTTATATTATTGATGGGGAAATTGATTTAGATGGCATGATAAAGATGCCGATGTAGTTGTTGGTTATATTATTCACGGTGAAGATTATTTTATATGGCAGAATAAAGATGCCGATGTCGGTGTTGGTTATATTATTGTTGGTGATGATACTTTTTATGGCAGAATAAAGATGACGATGTCGGTGTTGGTTATATTATTGATGGTGAAAATGATTTTATATATCATGATAAAGATGCCAATTTCTTTGTTGGTTATATTATTTATGGTGATGGTGATTTTGGATGGCATGATAAAGATGGCGATGTAGTTGTAGTTTATATTATTAATGGTGAGGATTATTTTATATGCCAAAATAAAGACGCTGGTCTCGTTGTTGATTATATTATTGACAGTGTTGATTTTTTTATGGAATGATGAAGATGCCGATGTCGGTGTTGGTTATATTATTGATGGTGATGTTGATTTTAGATGGAATGATAAAGATGCCGATGTCGGTGTTGGTTATATTATTGATGTTGAAGAAACTTTATATGGCATGACAAAGATGCCGATGTCGATGTTGGTTATATTATTGTTGGTGAAGAGAATTTTATATGTCAAGATAAAGATGCCGATGTCGGTGTTGGTTATATTATTGATGTTGAAGAAACTTTATATGGCAGATTAAAGATGCCGATGTCGGTGTTGGTTATATTATTGATGGTGAAGAAACTTTATATGGCAGATTAAAGATGCCGATGTCGGTGTTGGTTATATTATTGATGGTGAAGAGAATTTTATATGTCAAGATAAAAATGCCGATGTCGGTGTTGGTTATATTATTGATGGTGAAGATGATTTTATATGGCATGACAAAGATGCCGGTGTCGGTGTTGGTTATATTATTGATGTTGAAGAAACTTTATATGGCATGACAAAGATGCCGATGTCGGTGTTGGTTATATTATTGATGGTGATGATGACTTTATATGGCATAATAAAGATGCCGATATCGGTGTTGGTTATATTATTGATGGTGAAGATGATTTTATATGGCATAAAAATGATATCGATATCGGTGGTTATATTATTGATGGTGTTGATGATTTTACATGGCATGATAAAGATGTCGATGTTTGTGTTGGTTATGTTATTGATGGTGATGATGATTTTATATGGCATAATAAAGATGCCGATAATGTTGTTGGTTATATTATTGATGGTGAAGATGGTTTTATATGGGATAATAAAGATGCCGATATCGGTGTTGGTTATATTATTGATGAGGAAATTGATTTAGATGGCATGATAAAGATGCCGATGTCGGTGTTGGTTATATTATTGATGGTGAAGAAACTTTATATGGCAGATTAAAGATGCCGATGTCGGTGTTGGTTATATTATTGATGTTGAAGAAACTTTATATGGCAGATTAAAGATGCCGATGTCGGTGTTGGTTATATTATTGATGGTGAAGATGATTTTATATGGCATGACAAAGATGCCGGTGTCGGTGTTGGTTATATTATTGATGGTGAAGATGATTTTGTATGGCATGATAAAGATGCCAGTGTCGGTGTTGGTTATATTATTGATGGTTAAGATGATTTTATATGACATGATAAAGATATCGGTGTCGGTGTTGGTTATATTATTGATGGTGGAGATGATTTTATATGGCACGATAAAGATGCCGATGTCGGTGTTGTTTATATTATTAATGGTGATTATGACTTCATATGGCATGTTAAAGATGCCGATGTCGGTGTTGGTTATATTATTAATGGTGATGATGACTTTATATGGCATTTTAAAGATGCCGATGACGGTGTTTGTTATATTATTGATGGTGATGATACCTTATATGGCAGAATAAAGATGCCGATGTCGGTGTTGGTTATATTATTTTTGCTGATCCTGACTTTATATGGCATGATGAAGATGCCTATGTCGGTGTTGGTTATATTATTGATGGTGAAGATGACTTTATATGGCATGATTAAGATGCCGATATCAGTGCTGGTTATATTATTGATGGTGCTGATAATTTTATATGGCATGTTAAAGATGCCGATAATGTTGTTGGTTATATTATTGACATGCCATGATAAAGATGCCGACATTAGTCTTTGTAATATTATTGATGGTGATGATAATTTCATAAGGCATAAAAAAGATGCCGATATCGGTGTTGGTTATATTATTGATGGTGAAGATGATTTTATATGGCATGATAAAGATGCCGATGTCGGTGATGGTTGTATTATTGATGGTGATGATACTTTATATGGCAGAATAGTGATCCCATGTCGGTGTTGGTTATAATATTGTTGATGATGCTCACTTTATATGGCATGATAAAGAATCCGAAGTCGGTGTTGGTTATATTATTGATGGTGAAGATGATTTTATATGGCATGATAAAGATGCCGATGTCGGTGTTGGTTATATTATTGATGGTGAAGATGATTTTATATGGCAGATTAAAGATGCCGATGTCGGTGTTGGTTATATTATTGATGGTGAAGATGATTTTGTATGGCATGATAAAGATGCCAGTGTCGGTGTTGGTTATATTATTGTTGGTGAAGATGATTTTATATGGCATGACAAAGATGCCGGTGTCGGTGTTGGTTATATTATTGATGTTGAAGATGATTTTATATGGCATGACAAAGATAACGATATCGGTGTTGGTTTTATTATTGATGGTTAAGATGACTTTATATATCATAATAATGATGCCGATATCGGTGTTGGTTATATTATTGATTGTGATGATGATTTTATATTGCATGATAAAGATGCCGATGTCGGTGTTGGTTATATTATTGATGGTGAAGATGATTTTATATGGCATGACAAAGATGCCGATGTCGATGTTGGTTATATTATTGTTGGTGAAGAGAATTTTATATGTCAAGATAAAGATGCCGATGTCGGTGTTGGTTATATTATTGATGGTGAAGATGATTTTATATGGCATGACAAAGATGCCGATGTCGGTGTTGGTTATATTATTGTTGGTGAAGATGATTTTATATGGCATAATAAAGATGCCGATGTCGGTGTTGGTTATATTATTGATGGTGATGATGACTTTATATGGCATGATAAAGTTGCCGATGTCGTTGTTGGTTATATTATTGATGATGATGATGATTTTATATGACATGATAAAGATGCCGATATCGGTGTTGGTTATTCTGTTGATTGTGAAGATGATTTTAGTTGGCATGAGAAAGATGCCGATGTCGATGTTGCTTATATTATTGATGGTGAAGATGATTTTATATGGCATGATAAAGATGCCGATGTCGCTGTTGGTTATGTTATTGATGGTGTAGATTATTTTATATGGTATAATAAAGATGACAATGTCGGTGTTGTTTATATTATTATTGGTGATGATGACTTTAAATGGCATGATAAAGATGCCGATATCAGTGCTGGTTATACTATTGATGGTGAAGATGATTTTATATGGCATAATAAAGATGCCGATGTCGGAGTGGGTTTTATTTTTGATGGTTATGATGACTTTATATGGCATGATAAAGATGCCGATGTCGGTGTTGATTATAATATTAATGGAGATGATGACCTTATATGGCATGATAAAGATGCCGTTGTCGGTGTTGTTTATATTATTGATGGTGATGATGATTTTATATCACATAACAAAGATGCCGATGTCGTTGTTGGTTATATTATTAAGGGTGATGATGAGTTTACATGGCATAATAAATATGCCGATGTCGGTGTTGCTTATGTTATTGATGGTGATGATGACTCTATATGGCGCGATAAAGATGGCGATGACGGTGTTGGTTAAATTCTTATTGGTGATGATAACTTTATATGGCATAATAAAGATGCCGATATAAGTTCTGGTTATATTATTGATGGTGCTGATGATTTTATATGGCATGTTAAAGATGCTGATGTCGGTGTTTGTTATTTTATTGATGGTGAAGATGATTTTATATGGCATGATAAAGATGATGGTGTCGGTGTTGGTTATTTTATTGATGGTGAAGGTGATTTTATATGGCATGATAAAGATGCCGATGTCGGTGGTGGTTGTATTATTGATGGTGATGATACATTTTATGGCAGAATAGAGATCCCATGTCGGTGTTGGTTATATTATTGTTGATGATGCTGACTTTATATGGCATGATAAAGAATCCGAAGTCGGAGTTGGTTATATTATTGATGGTGAAGATGATTTTATATGACATGTTAAAGATGCCGATGTCGGTGTTGGTTATATTATTGATGGAGAAGATGATTTTATATGGCATGATAAAGATGCCGATGTCGGTGAAGGTTGTATTATTGATGGTGATGATACTTTATATGGCAGAATAGAGATCCCATGTCGGTGTTGGTTATATTATTGTTGATGATGCTGACTTTATATGGCATGATAAAGAATCCGAAGTCGTTGTTGGTTATATTATTGATGGTGAAGATGATTTTATATGGCATAATAAAGATGCCGATGTCGGTGTTAGTTATATTATTGATGGTGAAGATGATTTTATATGGCATAATAAAGATGCCGATATCGGTGTTGGTTTTATTATTGATGGTGAAGATGATTTTATATGGCATAATAATGATGCCGATATCGGTGTTGGTTATATTATTGATTGTGATGATGATTTTAGATTGCATGACAAAAATGTCGATGTCTGTGTTGGTTATGTTATTGATGGTGATCATGATTTTTTATGGCATAATAAAGATGCCGATGTCTGTGTTGGTTATACTATTGAAGGTGAAATTGATTTTAGATGGCACGGTAACGATGCCGAAGTCGGTGTTGGCTATATTATTGATGGTGAAGACGATTTTATATGGCATGATAAAGATGCCGATGTCGATGTTTGTTACATTATTGTTGGTAAGGATGATTTTATATGGCAGAATATAGATGCCGAAGTCGGTGTTGGTTATATGCTTGATGTTGAAGATGATTTTATATGGCATGATAAAGATGCCGATATCGGTGTTGGTTATTCTGTTGATTGTGAAGATGATTTTAGTTGGCATGAGAAAGATGCCGATGTCGGTGTTGCTTATATTATTGATGGTGAAGATGATTTTAGATGGCATGATAAAGATGCCGATGTCGGTGTTGGTTATGATATTTATGGTGTAGATGATTTTATATGGCATAATAAAGATGACAATGTCGGTGTTGTTTATATTATTATTGGTGATGATGACTTTAAGTGGCATGATAAAGATGCCGATATCAGTGCTGGTTATATTATTGATGGTGAAGATGATTTTATATGGCATAATAAAGATGCCGATGTCGGTGTGGTTTTATTTTTGATGGTGATGATGACTTTATATGGCATGATAAAGATGCCGTTGTCGGTGTTGGTTATATTATTGATGGTGATGATGATTTTATATCACATAACAAAGATGCCGATGTCGTTGTTGGTTATATTATTAATGGTGATGATGAGTATACATGGCATAATAAATATGCCGATGTCGGTGTTGCTTATGTTATTGATGGTGATGTTGTCTTTATTTGGCACGATAAAGATGGCGATGACGGTGTGGGTTAAATTCTTATTGGTGATGATGATTTTATATGGCATGATAAAGATGCCGATATCAGTTCTGGTTATATTATTGATGGTGCTAATGATTTTATATGGCATTTTAAAGATGCTAATGTCGGAGTTGGTTATATTATTGATGGAGAAGATGATTTTATATGGCATGATAAAGATGCTGGTGTCAGTGTTGGTTATATTATTGATGGTGTTCATGATTTTATATGGCATAATAAAGATGCCGGTAATGTTGTTGATTATATTATTGACGGTGAAGATGATTTAATATGGCATTATAAAGATGCCGATATCAGTTTTGGTAATATGTTTGATGCTGATGATACTTTACATGGCATGATAAAGATGCCGACAAAAGTATTTGTAATATTATTGATTTTGATGATAATTTTATAAGGCATAATAAAGATGCCGATGTCGGTGTTGGTTATATTATTGATGGTGAAGTTGAATTTATATGGCATAATAATGATGCCGATGTCGGTGTTGCTTATATTATTGATGGTGAAGATGAAATTATATGGCATGATAAAAATGCCTATGTCGGTTTTGTTTGTATTATTGATGCTGATGATACTTTATATGGCAGAATAGAAATCCCTTGTTGGTTATATTGCTGTTGCTGATGCTGACTTTATATGGCATGATAAAGAATCCGATGTCGGTGTTGGTTATATTATTGATGGTGAAGATGATTTTATATGGCATGACAAAGATGCCGGTGTCGGTGTTGGTTATATTATTAATGGTGAAGATGATTTTATATGGCATGATAAAGATGCCGATGTCAGTGCTGCTTATATTATTGATGGTGCTGATGATTTTATATGGCATGTTAAAGATGCTGATGTCGGTGTTGGTTATATTATTGATGGTGAAATTGATTTAGATGGCATGATAAAGATGCCGATGTAGTTGTTGTTTATATTATTCGCGGTGATGATTATTTTATATGGCAAAATAAAGATGCCGATGTCAGTGTTGGTTATATTATTGATGGTAAAGATGTTTTTAGATGGCATGATAAAGATGCCTATGTCGGTATTTGTTATACTATTGATGGTTATGATTATTTTATGTAGCAGAATGAAGATGCTGAAGTCTGTGATGGTTATATTATTGATGGTGAAGATGATTTTTAATGGCATGATAAAGATTCCGATGTCGGTGTTGGTTATATTTTTGATGGTGAAGATCAATTGATATGGCATGATAAAGATGCCAGTGTCGGTGTTGGTTATATTATTGTTGGTGAAGAGAATTTTATATGTCAAGATAAAAATGCCGATGTCGGTGTTGGTTATATTATTGATGGTGAAGATGATTTTATATGGCATGACAAAGATGCCGGTGTCGGTGTTAATTATATTATTGATGTTGAAGAAACTTTATTATTTCATAATAAAGATGCCGATATCGGTGATGGTTTTATTACTGATGGTGAAGATGATTTTATATGGCATAATAATGATGCCGATATCGGTGTTGGTTATATTATTGATTGTGATGATGATTTTAGATTGCATGATAAAGATGTCGATGTCTGTGTTGGTTATGTTATTGATGGTGATCATGATTTTATATGGCATAATAAAGATGCCGATGTCGGTGTTGGTTATATTATTGATGGTGAAATTGATTTTAGATGGCACGATAAAGATGCCGATGTCGGTGTTGGCTATATTATTGATGGTGAAGACGATTTTATATGGCATGATAAAGATGCCGATGTCGGTGTTGGTTATATTATTGTTGGTAAGGATGATTTTATATGGCATAATAAAGATGCCGATGTCGGTGTTGGTTATATTATTGATGGTGATGATGACTTTATATGGCATGATAAAGTTGCCGATGTCGTTGTTGGTTATATTATTGATGATGATGATGATTTTATATGGCAGAATATAGATGCCGATGTCGGTGTTGGTTATATCCTTGATGTTGAAGATGATATTATATTGCATGATAAAGATGCCGATATCGGTGTTGGTTATTCTTTTGAGTGTGAAGATGATTTTAGTTGGCATGAGAAAGATGCCGATGACGGTGTTGCTTATATTATTGATGGTCAAGATGATTTTAGATGGCATGATAAAGATCCCGATGTCGGTATTGGTTATGTTATTGATGGTGTAGATGATTTTATATGGCATAATAAAGATGACAATGTCGGTGTTGTTTATATTATTATTGGTGATGATGACTTTATATAGTATGATAAAGATGACGATGTCGGTGTTGGTTATATTATTGATGGTGATGATGAATTTACATGGCATAATAAATATTCCGATGTCGGTGTTGGTAATGTTATTGATGGTGATGATGACTTTATATGGCACGATAAAGATGGCGATGACGGTGTTGGTTAAATTGTTATTGGTGATGATGACTTTATATGGCATGATAAAGATGCCGATGTCATTGTTGCTTATATTATTAATGGTGATGATGAATTTACATTGCATAATAAATATGCCGATGTCGGTGTTGGTTATGTTATAGATGGTGATGATGACTTTATATGGCACGATAAAGATGGCGATGACGGTGTTGGTTAAATTATTATTGGTGATGATGATTTTTTATGGCATGATAAAGATGGCGATGTCGTTGTTGGTTATAATATTGATGGTGATGATACCTTATATGGCAGAATAAAGATGCCGATGTCGGTGTTGGTTATATTATTAATGGTGATGATGGCTTTATATGGCATGATAAAGATGCCGATGTCAGTGCTGGTTATATTATTGATGGTGCTGATGCTTTTATATGTCATATTAAAGATGCCGATGTCTTTGTTGGTTTTATTATTGATGGAGAAGATGATTTTATATGGCATAATAATGAGGCCGATATCGGTGTTGTTTATATTATTGATGGTGATGATGATTTTACATGGCTTTTTAAAGATGTCGATATCTGTGTTGGTAATGTTATTGATGGTGATGATGATTTTATATGGCATAATAAAGATGCCGATAATGTAGTTGGTTATATTATTGATGGTGAAGATGATTTTATATGGGATAATCAAGATGCTGATATCGGTGTTGGTTATATTATTGATAGTAATGATGATTTTTTATGGCATAATAAAGATGCCGATGTCGGTGTTGGTTATATTATTGATAATGAAATTGATTTAGATGGCATGATAAAGACGCCGATGTAGTTGTTGTTTATATTTTTCATGGTGAAGATTATTTTATATGACAGAATAAAGATGCCGATGTCGGTGTTGGTTATATTATTGATGGTGAAGATGATTTTATATTGCATAATAAAGATGCCGATGTCAGTGTTGGTTATATTATTGATGGTGAAGATGATTTTAGATGGCATGATAAAGATGCCGATGTCGGTATTGGTTATACTATTGATATTTATGATTATTTTATGTAACAGAATATAGATTCCGAAGTCTGTGATGGTTATATTATTGATGGTGAAGATGATTTTTGATGGCATGATAAAGACGCCGACGTCGGTGTTGTTTATATTATTGATGGTGAAGATTAATTTATATGGCATGATAAAGATGCCGGTGTCGGTGTTTGCTATATTATTGAGGGTAAAGATGATTTTTGTATGGCATGATAAAAATGCCGATGTCGGTGTTGGTTATATAATTGATGGTGAAGATGATTTTAGATGGCATGATAAAGATGCCGATGTCGGTGTTGGTTTAATTAATATTGTTGTTGATGACTTTATATGTCATGACAAAGATGCCGTTGTCGTTGTTTGTTATATTATTGAGGGTGATGATGACTCTATATGGAATGATAAAGAGGCCGATGTCGGTGTTGGTTATATTATTAATGGTGATGATGTTTACTTTATATGGCATAATAAAGATGCCGATGTCGGTGCTGGTTATATTATTAATGGTGATGATGATTTTATACGGCAGAATAAACATGCCGATTTCGGTGTTGATGGCGATGATGACCTTATATGGCATAATAAAGATGCCGATGTCGGTGTTGGTTATATTATTGTTGGTGATCTTGACTTTATATGGCATGATAAAGTTGCCGATGTCGGTGTTTGTTATATAATTGATGGTGAAGATGATTTTAGATGTCATTATAAAGATTCCGATGTCGATGTCGTTTTTATTATTGATGGTGATGATAATTTTTATGGCATAAGATAGATGCCGATGTGGTTTGTTTTTATAATATTGATGGTGATGATGATCTTATATGGCGTCATGAAGATGCCGATGTTGGTGTTGCTAATATTATTGATGGTGAAGATGATTTTCAATGGCATAATAAAGACGCCGATGTCGGTGTTGCTAAAACTATTGATGGTGAAGTTGAATTTGTATGGCATTATAAAGAGGCCGATGTCGTTGTTGGCGATATTATTGATGGTGATGATACTTTATATGGCAGAAAAAGATGCCGATGTCCGTGTTGGTTATATTTTTGTTGGTGATGATAACTTTATATGAAATGATAAAGATGCCCATGTCGGTGGTGGTTATTTTATTGATGGTGAAAATGATTTTATATGGCATAATAAAGATTCCGCTGTCGTTGTTGGTTATATTATTGATGGTGATGATGACTTTATATAGCATGATAAAGATGCAGATGTCGGTGTTGGTTAAATTTTTATTGTTGATGATGACTTTATATGTCATGATAAAGATGCCGTTGCCGTTGTTGGTTATATTATTGATGGTGATGATGACACTATACGGAATGATAAAAAGGCCGATGTCGGTGTTGGTTATATTATTAATGGTGATGATGATGACTTTATATGGCATAATAAAGATGCCGATGTCGGTGCTGGTTATATTATTAATGTTGATGATGATTTTATACGGCAGAATAAACGTGCCGATTTCGGTGTTGATGGCGATGATGACCTTATATGGCATAATAAAGATGCCGATGTCGGTGTTGCTTATATTATTATTGGTGATGATGACATTGTATGGCATGATAAAGATGACGATATCGGTGTTGGTTATATTACTAATTGTGATGATGTCTTTATATGGCATGATAAAGATGGCGATGACGGTGTTGGTTATGTTATTGATGGTGAAGATTATTTTTTTATGCCACTTTAAAGATTCTGGTGTCGTTGTTGGTTATAGTATTGACCGTGATGATGATTTTATATGGCATAATGAAGATACCTTTGTCGGTGTTGGTTATGTTATTGATGGTGAGGACGATTTTTTATGGCATGAATTAGATGCCCATGTCGGTGGTGGTTATATTTTTGATGGTAAAATTGATTTTAGATGGCATGATAAAGATGCCGATGTCGGTGTTGGTTATATTATTGATGGTGAAGATGATTTTATATGGCATGACAAAGATGCCGGTGTCGGTGTTGGTTATATTATTGATGTTGAAGAAACTTTATATGGCATGATAAAGATGCCAGTGTCGGTGTTGGTTATATTATTGTTGGTGAAGAGAATTTTATATGTCAAGATAAAGATGCCGATGTCGGTGTTGGTTATATTATTGATGGTGAAGATGATTTTATATGGCATGACAAAGATGCCGGTGTCGGTGTTGTTTATGTTATTGATGGTGTAGATGATTTTATATGGCATGATAAAGATGCCGATGTCGGTGTTGGTTATATTATTGATGGTGAAGATTATTTTATATGGCATAGAAAAGATGCCGATGTCGTTTTTGATTATATTATTGATGGTGATGATGATCTTTTTTGGCATGATAAAGATGCCGATGTCGGTGTTGGTTATATTATTGATGGTGATGATGATTTTATATCACATAACAAAGATGCCGATGTCGTTGTTGGTTATATAATTAATGGTGATGATGAATTTACATGGCATGATAAATATGCCGATGTCGGTGTTGGTTATGTTATTGATGGTGATAATGACTTTATATGGCACGATAAAGATGGCGATGTCGGTGTTGGTTAAATTATTGTTGGTGATGATGACTTTATATGACATGATAAAGGTGCCGATGTCAGTGCTGGTTATATTATTGATGGTGCTGATGATTTTATAAGGCATGTTATAGTTGCCGATGTCGGTGTTGATTATATTATTGTTGGAGAAGATGATTTTATATGGCATGATAAAGATGCCTGTGTCGGTGTTGGTTATATTATTAATGGTGAAGATGATATTATATGGCATAATAAAGATTCCGTTGTCGGTGTTAGTTATATTATTGATGGTGAAGATGATTTTATATGGCATAATAAAGATGCCGATATCGGTGTTGGTTTTATTATTGATGGTGAAGATGATTTTATATGGCATAATAATGATTCCGATATCGGTATTGTTTATGTTATTGATGGTGATGATGATTCTACATGGCTTGATAAAGATGTCGATGTCTGTGTTGGTTATTTTATTGATGTTGATGATGATTTTACATGGCATAATATAGATGCCGATGTTGTTGGTTATATTATTGATGGTGAAGATGATTTTATATGGGATAATAAAGATGCCGATGTCGGTGTTGGTTATATTATTGATGGTGTTGATGATTTTATATGGCAGAATATAGATGCCGATGTCGGTGTTGGTTTTATTATTCATGGTGAAGATGATTTTATATCGCATGATAAAGATGCCGATATCGGTGTTGTTTATATTATTAATGGTGATGATGTCTTTATATGGCATGTTAAAGATGCCGATGTCGGTTTTGGTTATATTATTGTTGGTGATGCTGACTTTATATGGCAGGATAAAGATGCCGATATCGGTGTTGGTTCTATTATTGATGGCGAAGATGATTTTATATGGCTTAATAAAGATGTCGATATCGGTCTTGGTTATATTATTGATGGTGAAATTAATTTTAGATGTCATGATAAAGATGCCGATGTCGGTGTTGGTTATAATATTGATGGTGAAGAAGATTTTATTTGGCTTGATAAAGATGCAGTTTTCGGTGTTGGTTATATTATTAGTGTTGAAGATGATTTATATGGCATAATAAGGATGCCATGGTCGGTGTTGGTTAAATTATTGATGGTGATTATGACTTTATATGGCATTATAAAGTTACCGATGTCGGTGTTGGTTATATTATTGATGGTGATGATGATTTTATATCGCATGATAAAGATGCCGATATCGGTGTTGTTTATATTATTAATGGTGATGATGACTTTATATGGCATGGCAAAGATGCTCATGTCGGTTTTGGTTATTTTATTAATGGTGATGATGACTTTATATGGCATGATAAAGATGCCGATGTCGGTGTTGGTTATATTATTGATGGTGAAGATGATTTTATATGGCATGATAAAGATGCCGATGTCGGTGTTGGTTATATTATTGATGGTGAAGATAATTTTATATGTCAAGATAAAGATGCCGATGTCGGTGTTGGTTATATTATTGATGGTGAAGATGATTTTATATGGCATGACAAAGATGCCGATGTCGATGTTGGTTATATTATTGATGATTATGATGACTTTACATGGCATGATAAAGATGACGATGTCAATGTTGGTTATATTTTTAATGGTGATGATGACTTTATATAGCATAATAAAGATGCCTATGTCGTTGTTGGTTATATTATTGATGTTGATGATGACCTTATATGGCATGATAAAGATGGCGATGACGGTGTTGGTTATGTTATTGATGGTGAAGATTATTTTGTATAACACTTTAAAGATTCTGGTGTCGTTGTTGGTTATATTATTGACCGTGATGATGATTTTATATGGCATGATGAAGATGCCGTTGTCGGTGTTGGTTATATTATTGATGGTGAGGGCGTTTTTTTATGGCATGAATAAGATGCACATGTCGGTGTTGGTTATATTTTTGATGGTAAAATTGATTTTAGATGGCATGATAAAGATTCCTATGTCGGTGTTGGTTATATTATTGATGGTGAAGATGATTTTATATGGCATAATAATGATGCCGTTTTCCGTGTTGGTTATATTATTGATGGTGATGATAACATTATATGGCATGATAAAGTTGCTGATGTCGGTGTTGGTTATATTATTGATGGTGATGATGATTTTATATGGCATGATAAAGATGCCGATGTCGGTGTTGGTTATATTATTGATGGTGAAGATGATTTTGTATGGCATGATAAAGATGCCAGTGTCGGTTTTGTTTATGTTATTGATGGTGAT
The DNA here is from genome assembly GCA_016746295.1 of Potamilus streckersoni. Lineage (NCBI taxonomy): Eukaryota > Metazoa > Mollusca > Bivalvia > Unionida > Unionidae > Potamilus > Potamilus streckersoni. Next base: position 2,240,467 of record JAEAOA010001311.1, read on the forward strand.
GATGATTTTATATGGCATGATAAAGATGACGATGTCAGTGTTGGTTATATTATTAATGGTGATGATGACTTTGTATGGCATGATAAAGATGGCGATGTCAGTGTTGCTTATATTATTGATGGTGATGATTTCATATGGCATGATAAATATGCCGATGTCGCTGTTGGTTATATTACTGATGGTTAAGATGATTTTATATGGCATTATAAAGATGCCGATATCGTTGTTGGTTATATTGTTGATGGTGATGATGACTTTACATGCCATGATAAAGATGTCGATATCTGTGTTGGTTATGTTATTGATGGTGATGATGATTTTATATGGCATAATAAAGATGCCAATAATGTTGTTGGTTATATTATTGATGGCAAAGATGATTTTATATGGCATAGTAAAGTTGCCGATATCGGTGTTGGTTAAATTATTAATGGTGATTATGACTTATATGGCATGATAAAGTTCCCGATGTCGGTGTTGGTTATATTATTGATGGTGAAGATGATTTTTTATCGCATGATAAAAATGCCGATATCAATGTTGTTTATATTATTAATGTTGATGATGACTTTGTATCGCATGGTAAAGATGCTGATGTCGGTTTTGGTTATTTTATTGATGGTGATGATGACTTTATATTGCATAATAAATATGCCGATGTCGGTGTTGGTTATATTATTGATGGTGATGATGATTTTATATGGCAGAATAAAGATGCCGATGTCGGTGTTGGTTATATTGTTGTTGGTGAAGATGATTTTATATGGTATGATAAAGATGCCGATGTCGGTGTTGGTTATATTATTGATGGTGATGATGACTTTATATGACATGATAAAGACGCCGATGTGGGTGTTGGTTCTATTATTGATGTTGATGTTGATTTTATGTCAGAATAAAGATGGCGATGTCGGTGTTGGTTATATTGTTGTTGGTGATGATGACTTTATATGGCATGATAAAGATGCCGAGGTCGGTGTTGGTTATAATATTGATGGTGATGATGACTTTATATGGCATGATAAAGATGCCGATGTCGGTGTTGGTTATATTATTGATGGTGAAGATGATTTTATATGGCATAATAAAGATGCCGATGTCGTTGTTGGTTATATTATTGATGGTGATGATGACTTTACATGGCATGATAAAGATGACGATGTCGGTGTTGGTAATATTATTAATGGTGATGATGACTTTATATGTCTTGATAAAGATGCCGATGTCGGTGTTGGTCATATTATTGATGGTGAAGATGATTTTAGATGGCATGATAAAGATGCCGATGTCGGTGTTGGTTATATTACTGATTGTGATTATGACTTTATATGGCATGGTAAAGATGCCGATGTCGGTGTTGTTTATATTATTGATGGTGATCATGACTTTATATGACATGATAAAGATACCGATGTCGGTGTTGTTTATATTTTTGATTGTGATGATGATTTTATATGGCATGATAAAGATGCCGATGTCGGTGTTGGTTATATTATTGATGGTGAAGATGATTTAAATGACATGATAAAGATGCCGATGTCGGTGTTGGTTTTATCCTTGATGTTGAAGATGATTTTATATGGCATGATAAAGATGCCGATGTCGGTGTTGGTTATATTATTGATGGTGATGATGATCATGAGTAGTAGTAAGAGAATGTCATTCATCATCTCTTTCAAACAATGGGATCTTAAGTAGTGTCATAATAGAGGTGTGTATTTTTTCGATTCTAAATTATCCTTTTCATTTCTCTTTGTACGTCACTGTCTGTTCCTTCTATCCCCCAAGACTGCCAAAAGCAAATTTGGTGGAATTGAGGAAAATCATTTAAATAATTTTACAAAGGAATTAAGTTAATAATATTTTATATTTTTGGACCAATGAAAACAATCAAGGCAATGTGTAAAAGACTGGACCTCCTTTCTTAGGGCAAATCGTGAAATAAATCTGAAGTGCTCTCAAAACATCTGGCGTGGTAGGTTTAAAATAATTCATAGAATAGTCGTGCATTTGTGAGTGTCATTGACCGAAGCATAATTTATGTAATGTTTTCTTAAACAGTTTGAGCAACACTTAAACCTGTGTTTTATCTCAATTAGTTTTCAAATATCATATTATTAGCGTTTAGGCTGATAGTGCGAAGAGCTTTACTTTGTTGAGCTTTACTTTAGCAGCAGGATGGGGGCAGACAGAAAAAATGGTGGCCGATATTTTTCGGGGAGCCGTTCATCAAGGTGCGGTTTTGCAAAATTGGAGGCTTTAAAAAATTTGGTTTTGCCAAGTGGTGTTGATTTATTCAAGTATCCAACTGCCAATGAGAGTTTGCAACCGATTTATGGGGGTGAGAGTGGAGGAAAGGTGAGGCGACCCCCAAAATTTTCGGCGGACAAATTTATCTGACCTAAATAAAATAGCAAAATCAAATGCCCACGACCAGGTTGAATGACTTTGGATGACTTTTAAATCTTGGCTAATTGTTATATTTTCTTTTTTCATTTCAAATGCTTAAATTATTTATGATTCACAAGGAAAAAATTCCTGATCAACTAGTAACATTATGCTATCGACCAGACAAACTATACTTGTTGATATTCCAGGAACGGTGACAAATATCGTTCTTAGTAATATCGTCGAGGTTCGTGTAGAGGCTGTGCAACAACCGTCGTACTGAACTCTGGGATATGCAATAACAATTAATTAGTCTCATGGATTAGTAATATCAAGTTAACAATATCTTGATTGTCGATGATCGCATCGAATGGTCAGATTTGTTTATCTGGCTGTTTCTAGGGTAACAAAACTATTTCAGTTAGACAGGGTTATCTGCGTGCTGAAGCTGCCAATATCGTCACAACCAACAACAGTGTCAACATGAATTATTAACTTGGTGAAGAAAAATTGACCAATTATGCGAGAGATGACAAAAAACAGCGCCAGTTTGATCTGGATGTGGAATTTATCATGCTAATGAAACAACGACAAATTATTCATCGCACCTGCTGTAAAACATTGACATTGTGGTCATATTTTCCTAATGACATAAGACAATTTACCATCGATAGAATCCATAGTAGTCTCGGCCACACACGCAAAATTGTGTCTCTGGCATGTCTTGAATGTAACAGACGTACAGAAGCTTCATTCCTCAGAGTTAGTGACTCTTGTTAGCGTTTTTTGTTGGCGCGTACGCAATCTGCAACTGGGTGTTTTCAGGAATTACCTGTAATTGGTCACAGACAAAACTACGTTGAAGAGCTGTTTAATCTAATATATAGATTGGTAGCTGAAAGGTAGATCTTACTACGCTCAACATTGTATGTGTTTTTACACTACACACGAAATCAGTTGCTCTTGTTGCACCACTAGCTTCCAATAAATATGGCATTGTTACTTTACTACCCAACACCGGTTGTTATAGCTGATCTGGTGATTTTCGTCGTGGTATGTGTTTTCTCGCAATTGTATTGACAGGTTTCATGGTAATTCCACACTTGACCTCGTTGTTTAATGGGCCACTATATGAGGTAGTCGCGCAACAATTTCACGAGATCTGTCATGAACGTTCAGCGTTCCCCTCAGTAATTCTGGGGTATATTGATGTCCAAAAGGTTGCTGTGAAAATTGTTCAACGATTGCCTGATCGCAATGTATCGCTGTGTATATACGTCTGTTCTTAACGTTATGTTGTTGCAACAGCGTCGTTACTGCACCGATAAATTATTTGCCAGGATCAACCTGAAGCAATTGTGACCATCGCAGAGCACCATGTGGCACGGATACTTGCCTTAAAATTAGTTCAAACGCTACAGAGACTTCAGTTGCTGTTTAACGGTTCAGCCTCTTTGTATGTACTTGCAATGTCTACTACAGTCATCTTGTATTTGTATGTGCACCGTTTACATACATCATTTGGTAAAAACAATATATGTGCCTGATGAACTTCGATGGGTGTACTGACATCAAACCGTCCATGTTGAATCATTTTGGGACGTGGAAGGTAAATTTGTCATATGGCCTGTCGTAATAACCAATATGTGGCTACATCTCGAATTACACCTGCTGACTCGGCGAGGTTTTTAACTGATGTACCTCTCCAAAATTCTCTTGGACTATAATAAATCGACTCCATCATGTAATTGTTTGCTTTTAATTGCTATCTCGGGGAGCTATGTTCGCAACATTGTTTGACGTCTCATCGCCGATCTTATGAAACAATTGACGAGTGATGCTCGTGTGTTTTTATTCTTGACTTCTTCGATATGTCTGTGTCGTATATCTGGATTTTTATACGCGTCATCATGAAATTCGCCTGGATTTGGTTGATTTTTTCTCAATTCTAATGATGAAGAGCCGCAAGCTGAGGATCTCAATGGAGATATCAACTATCTAGTGGTTTATAATGATGTCAGCCCCGACAAAGGAGCAAAGTAAGCCAGAATATTTTCAAGAGATAGAAGAAAAACCCACAGATGTTATTTACGTTACTCAGCCGTATAATCAGATTCCCAAAGCAATTAGAGATAACTGTAATTTTGTGGTTATTTTTAACGTGGTTGACACACATGCTCTGCGAGATATTCATCAGACATGGTGTCCCGGCGACCTTGGAATATTTAAGCTCAGAAAACACGGCATAGATTCATCACAAGTTTACACAATGCAGCAACACGTTATTGGTCTTGATTAAATCTTTTATTAAAGAAATAAATTGGTTATTTAATGAACCAGGAAAACATTAACAAGATCATATCTACCATTGAACAATTGCAGCAAGATGGTCCTGCGATTCAACTCGATGTTGAAAAGAATCAACGATGATTTTTAGATGATACAGAAGCGACATGCAGAGGGCAGATATACACTCGAAACTAAGTAAGATTTATCAAATTTCTCCAACGCGAAATGGAATTGTCGTTGGCAGATTTACACGAACAACACGATATAGCTAAATATGTTACATTGGTAAGCGTCATTATGAAAATACGATCAGATCTATCCCAACAATATGAAACTGAAACGGCTGTAAGCTGGACAGATAAAAAAGACTTGTAATTTATTAAGATTCTTGCAGAATGAGAAGCATTAACTAAGGAGGAATAGCCCAAGCGACAAATGCTATTTTTGTCATTCGCCGGGCAAGGCTGTTTAGGGTCTGTCACTTACATACAAACTACGGGTGTCCAATAAATTACCGCCTTGTTCGGTTAGACGAAAACATATTCTTGACAGCAATGGATTAAGACTTAGTAAATAATACGATTAACGGGAACCTACACAATCATATGACCAAGCGGGACATCCGGAGAAAATCTGTAAGAAACATATCCCTATCTTGTAATGCTTATCCAGACGCGGTATAACACACGTCGACTGCGTCACACACTAGATTTACAGAAAATAGTCGGCGTGATATTTGACAATACCTGCGATTCATGTCGACCACCATGATCCCGATTGTTATTATTATGTCGGAAAATACTTTTGTGATTTTTTATTTTTTTCATTTTGCATATATCTTCGAAAACTATTCTTCAGTTTTGTCACTAGGAACTTCATCCATTTTAGCGTAATCCAACCCGGGTAGTATGAACGTAGGCAGCTGGTTTTCTGTGGTCTTAAAATAATTAAGAAATGCAGTTTTGTATTCACGCCGTTTACACACATCGTATCAACTTTGTTAATTACTATGTCTTTTATGGCTGTTTGAATCAGTTTTGTATTCACGCCGTTTACACACATCGTATCAACTTTGTTAATTACTGTGTCTTTTATGGCTGTTTGAATCAGTTTTGTATTCACGCCGTTTACACACATCGTATCAACTTTGTTAATTACTGTGTCTTTTATGGCTGTTTGAATCAGTTTTGTATTCACGCCGTTTACACACATCGTATCAACTTTGTTAATTACTGTGTCTTTTATGGCTGTTTGAATCAGTTTTGTATTCACGCCGTTTACACACATCGTATCAACTTTGTTAATTACTGTCTTTTATGGCTGTTTGAATCAGTTTTGTATTCACGCCGTTTACACACATCGTATCAACTTTGTTAATTACTGTGTCTTTTATGGCTGTTTGAATCAGTTTTGTATTCACGCCGTTTACACACATCGTATCAACTTTGTTAATTACTGTGTCTTTTATGGCTGTTTGAATCAGTTTTGTATTCACGCCGTTTACACACATCGTATCAACTTTGTTAATTATTGTGTCTTTTATGGCTGTTTGAATCAGTTTTGTATTCACGCCGTTTACACACATCGTATCAACTTTGTTAATTACTGTGTCTTTTATGGCTGTTTGAATCAGTTTTGTATTCACGCCGTTTACACACATCGTATCAACTTTGTTAATTACTATGTCTTTTATGGCTGTTTGAATCAGTTTTGTATTCACGCCGTTTACACACATCGTATCAACTTTGTTAATTACTGTGTCTTTTATGGCTGTTTGAATCAGTTTTGTATTCACGCCGTTTACACACATCGTATCAACTTTGTTAATTACTATGTCTTTTATGGCTGTTTGAATCAGTTTTGTATTCACGCCGTTTACACACATCGTATCAATTTTGTTAATTACTGTGTCTTTTATGGCTGTTTGAATCAGTTTTGTATTCACGCCGTTTACACACATCGTATCAACTTTGTTAATTACTATGTCTTTTATGGCTGTTTGAATCAGTTTTGCGTGAGATTTCAACTGATTCAGATGCTGAACTATCATAATGATTTTATGTTTAAGAACATAATTTTTCTACTCTAGTATATATTTCTTCATCAGATCCCTTAGATTTCTTTGTTCATATCTTTTTTTCATCACTAATACATTGACTAATACCGAAGTGGGGTTTTTTAATATAGGTATCCCTCCTGGAAGTCTTAAATATATCATCATTTTACCATACTACGTACTATTTACCATCTGTCTTTTTCTCTTTGTTTTAAAATACTGATGATTTATCAGACAAATAAGTATTCCCCTTAATCGTGTTATTTACTAATTTGTTCTATAATGATCAATAATTGGGCTTCTAATGAATAGTTATTTGTCTGATAAAAAATTAGATCGTTGTGGTATTGGTGGTCTAACATAAATTGGTGCTTTCAGCGGTAATCCCAGCACGGTTCTTATAGACGACTTATACATGTCGACGGCATAATTTGGTGTTGATGTTTCTATTGCGGAAATTAATGTTGACTCGTGTACCTTGAGAGCGACCTTTGATTCTTTTCTTGTTTAATTATATGCTGAAGTTCATCATTTATTTGCTCGATTTGATACGATACTCTTGGGATCGAAACGACCTCCCAGACTGGGGACATTGCAGCTCAATGTTTTTGAGATAATAACAGAAGTATTAGTGTATAATCTACCAAATGGTTTTTCTCTGATATTTGGCCAACTATAAAAAATCGTAATTGTGCCAGTGCGGTCTCAAGTGACCGACCATCAGAAGCTTTTGTCGTGGTTGGAAAACCAATATCGAATTCCGGCTGTATTAACGTTACTGGTACCATTGTGGTCGTCAGCGGTGTTGTATTAGCGAGTCGTCAGCGGTGTTGTTCCAGTCGTGTTGTTATTTTAGAGGTATACAACATATTCGATGACGATGATTCACCTGCAATATTTTTGTTTTATAATGTGCTCGTTTCAGCGATGCCTTCCATCACATGTTTGATTGTACCGACAGGATTTTGTGTGGGATTCATTATTATGTCGTTTCTATCTCAAATTTATCGGGGCTAAACATGGAGAACCATGGTGAACTGAGCGGCATGTGTGATTGAGTTGTTTTGTGGTGTCTACATTTTTTATTCATACCCCTATATATATATATATATATATATATATATATATATATATATATATATATATATATATATATATATATATATATATATATATACATAAAAAATACAAATCATATGGCGAATAACAACCCTTTCAACCGTTCTGGATCTACCAAGGGATCAAATGTGTCAGGGATTGATTAAAATAGATACAATAAACTGACGACGAACAGTACCAAACTAGTAACTAACTAGCCTAAGCGTTTTCGACTCTTAATGAGTCTTTTTCAAAGGCAAATACAAAACATATATACGACAAACAAATAAACACAAAAATGTTGTGTTTGTAAACCTTCAGTGAGTGCAGGGCATCTGTTTCTTCTTTTGTCAAATTAAAATATTTGTTAGTATGGTTGACATGTCTGGAAGTATCATTTTCAACCGAGTTGATAAAGGCTTCCAGATTCGGAATTGAACTTTTTGGTGGGGTACAGTTACTTTTCTTTCTAAATGTGGGTTGGTCGCAGCTTATCTTTTCCTTTGATTTGTTTGTTGGTTGCAAGGCAAAATGGGCTTTGAGTCTTAGTCGGCGGATGAACTCTTCGGTGTCATTCTTAAGCTTCCCTCTGTCGTATGTTTTTGGACGGGGACAGAAACTCAAACCTTTCGATTAAAGTTTTATTTCTGCATCAGTAAGTTCTAAATTGGAGATGTTGACTACTGTGTTAATAACAGTTGCATTAGTGTTTGTTACAGAGTGCTTGCGATTCTTCTTTTTGCGGCGATTTTTACGGTTGTTTTTAGAAGAAATTTCGTGAATTGAAGTTTCTTCACAACAGTCCTTTGGTTGTAGATCATGACTTCTAAGTTTTCTATCTCTGACTTTGTATAGTTTTGAAGAGAGTCTTTGTTGATCTTTATTTAATTTGGAGTAAAACGTTTTCAATTGTTCTTCTGTTGAGACGGAATTGAGCTGATGTTTTAGTTCTTCAATGGTTGCTGATTTGACTAGATATTGATGGTTTACGTTTTTACTAAGTAGGGCTGTGAGTTTCATGGAAGCGTCGTGAGTTATTTTATTCCATCTTTTGTTGAATCTGTTTGAGCTCTTGCCAATAATTTGCGGTTTCACATGAATTTGAAGACCTTTAGTGACTGTATTTGTTTCGAGGAAATGATGCAACAAAGTGCAATGATGCTTTAGGCGAAAAAAGACATCAGTTTCATTGAGTAAAGTTTTGAATGTTTTCTGTATTTGTTGAGACATCGTCTCCATTCTAAGAGATTCGGCAACAATTTAAGTATAAGAAGGAAACAATGGGACGGATACAGTAGCACGACATAAATACAGGACCTAAAAGGGTGTTAGATCACAGCAAAGGTAGATCGTGCCATACGAGGTAGGTAATATAAAGAATACAAATCATATGGCGAATAACAACTCTTTCAAGCGTACTGGATCCACCAAGAGATCACGTGTCAGGGATTGATTAAAATAGATACAATAAACTGACGACGAACAGTACCAAACTAGTAACGAACTAGCCTAAGCGCTTTCGACTCTTAATGAGTCTTTTTCAAAAGCAAATACAAAACATATATACGACAAACAAATAAACACAAAAATGTTGTGTTTGTAAACCTTCAGTGAGTGCAGGGCATCTGTTTCTTCTTTTGTCAAATTAGAATATTTGTTAGAATGGTTGACATGTCTGGAAGTATCGTTTTCAACCGAGTTAATAAAGGCTTCCAGATTCGGAATTGAACTTTTTGGTGGGATACAGTTACTTTTCTTTCTAAATGTGAGTTGGTCGCAGCTTATATTTTCCTTTGATTTGTTTGTTGGTTGCAAGGCGAAATGGGCTTTGAGTCTTAGTCGGCGGATGAACTCTTCGGTGTCATTCTTAAGCTTCCCTCTGTCGTATGTTTTTGGACGGGGACAGATACTCAAACCTTTCGATATAAGTTTTATTTCTGCATCAGTAAGTTCTAAATTGGAGATGTTGACTACTGTGTTAGTAACAGTTGCATTAGTGTTTGTTACAGAGTGCTTGCGATTCTTCCCTGACACACGTGATCCCTTGGTGGATCCAGTAGGATGCTCAAATTTGCAGTATTTTATACGAATTTATGAATTAGCCCGAAAATATAGATGTATCATATTTTTTATGAGATATAAATTGATTTCCTGTGTAGGATGATATTGTTATCGTAAGCTAGTGACAAGTGTATATTTATATAATGTTTTCGCTAGTCAATTCTGTTCAATAAAATAAATGCTCAATTACGTATGACATACTATCCACTAAATCTAGCTACTTTAATCAATAAATGCAAGATCATTTAAGCATTGCGAAATCATATATAAATATACACTTGTCACTAGCTTACATATATACAGATAAGTGGTGAAACCTGTTTAGCGTGAGGCATACTCTATATATTTAAGGAACAGCTTTATATTCTACTGAGGGAAATCTGCTTCTATAAGAGGTCGGAATAGTCAGGGGTCAGAAGGGGACCAAAAGGTGCAGAGAGAGAGAGAGAGAGAGAGAGAGAGAGAGAGAGAGAGAGAGAGAGAGAGAGAGAGAGAGAGAGAGAGAGAGAGAGAGAGAGAGAGAGATATGCGTCAGATGACATAAAATGACGAATATTCGCCAGCGATACACTATCAAAGCTGCCATCTGACAAAGCAAATCCAGACGAGATACACTTTTAACTATTACCGCACCGATGAAAAGGAAATATAGCCAAGACCGCCAAAAATGCGGAATATCTGGAGAAAGTTACGAGCACCAGTGCTGAGATGATGGGAACGGAAGAGGATAAGATCCGATCAACAGTGCACAAGAACAACCAGTATAATTTCAGAAAGTTTAGAGGATATGCAAGAAAATGTTGGAAAAATACTTGCAAATCTTCCACAAGAGCCATCCAAGTACAAAACAAAGTTAGACGCACCTGTTAAAATAATTTTAGGAATCGGCACCAAATTTAATCAGTGACTTTCCCAAGCATTTGCCACTAACGCTCCTGTTTTAAATCAGTTGAAAGATTATATGATAAGTGTCTGAAATACCGGTTTACAAATGACCAGGTTTCATCAACTGTGAATGGTAAGGATGGTATTCAAGGAGTGGGCTGGACTAAAACGACGATACCGTAATAGCTTTATGTGGAAAGATTTTCATAAAATTATCGATCTCATAACATACGTGAATAAAAGACCAAAACCATGCTGGTATAATTTTACACGTACGCAAACAAAACTTTATGCAAAATATCTATGGAGTTGGTTTTACGGATCATTCGCAGGGGAAGGATCTGTCTCCTAAGGAAGAAGAAAAATATTTGTCCTCAAATGAGAAGGAAACCAACAAAACAATAATAATGCCTAGGTGGTCGTGCACACAAGCGTGAAGTAAATGATGGACCTAAAAAGGTTACACGGTTTATGCTGCTGAACCACTCGCATCCAGGTCCAAATGCGCCTATGTGGATCAACAACAAGTTAATGAACTCGCGGATCGGTTGAAAACACTAGTGTAGTCAGTTTGTGCAGCAACGCACCAGAAGTCATCCATGAGGCCGTATCAATTTGTGAACTATTGATCACCAAAGACAACTAAAAAATTATAAAAAAGAATGTACATGCGCAGTTTTAGCTGTTGGGCACGTGAGTGATATATATGTTTCAAAGAAAAGACACTAGATTTCACTACCGATCAAAAAAAAAAAATACCAAAGGTTTTGGTCTGATGGGGACTAACAAATTTCTCAAGTGAGCGAGCAGTATTTTGACATTTATGTTCGAATAGCTACTTAAATAGATTTTACTCCTATAAGATTTATATGGTATTTATGTTAAATTTTAAGTTTGACAGAGAGAGAGATGTGTGTGTGTGTGTGTGTGTGTGTGTGTGTGTGTGTGTGTTTTAGGAGGTAGTCTGCTTCCTTCCGAATATGAGAGCGATCGTTTCATAACTGATTGTAGTTAATTTATTTAAACTACGCATATAGCTCTTAACATGATCGATGGCTATTATTATTACTCTATATACCACTAAACATTCTTAATCATGCGCATGCGTACCGCCCCTTCCGTCTTTTCCAGTGTAGCAGTGTGTGTGTGTGTGTGTGTGTGTGTGTGTGTGTGTGTGTGCGTGTGTGTGTGTGAGAGAGAGAGATTTGGATTTTTAACGTAGCTTTCAATTATATCGCTACCATTTCTGCAGTGTGGCAGTTTATAGTGATGTCTAGCACTGGGGCATCATGCCGCAGACGTAGCATGATGTCCCACATAGTCACATTATCCTAACACCAGGCTAACCCGTCCTAACACTAACCTCTTAATGCTGAGCACCAAATGAGACAGCTGTTAGTACCATTTTTGTAAATCTTTGGTATGACTCGGCCGGGGATCGAACCCAGGACCTCCCGCATCCGAGGCGGACGCTCTAACCACTAGGCCACTGGAGCGCCTAACTTAGTGGTACATCACTGGCGGGAGGAGGGAGTCTGGCAATAGTAAACAGGTAAGTATCACATCATAAAAATTATCAGAATGTGGATACGAGGTGGTGAGGCTAAGAAAAACTATTTTTGCATGGTCACGGCCAAAAATGTTAGAAACCACTATTTTAGAGTTTGCAAAATTAATCCAAAAAAAAAACTAACCGGATACAAAAGACTATCTTCATCATCTCGATACGACCGCGAGAGGGGATCTCAATGGGAATAGAGCAAGGTCTGGTTGGCCAAGGAGAGAAACTTACTAATAATTCCCACTTAACGTCAAACAACCTCGCTCTAATAATAGGGCATGAAGCTTGTTCATTCGTCTCCCAAAGCAAGCTAGAAAACCATCTTAAGGGTTAGATTCTCGAAGGAATCTTCACACAAAAGATCATACGTGGCTTTTTAAGATACCACAAGACATAAGAAATGTTCCATTTAGGTATTAGAAAGTGAGATATTGCTAATTGCTGATCGAAATACACGATCTGTTCTGCTAATTGGGAAGTAATCACGATTACCAGGCCAATTAAAAAAATAATTAATATTGGAAAGGGTTGATTGATAGCTTTTAACAGTAGGACTTGAACATTTTTTCTCTTCAAAAAGAAAGAGAAGAAACTCTTCTACTATGCTCATAGAGGGACTGCAAGGATTTACACGTTTTCTTCTACGTTAATCACAAAAGATTGTCTAGTTAGCATCATACTCCTTAAATAATGCTTGTCTCCGAAAATGAATGGTGCACCAGGCAGATTTGTTCTAAACATATCTTCGCGGAGAGATCGTTTGAGATGAGCCAAGACTGATTATGCAGAAGATGTAGGTTGTTGTGTATGGAACCTCTGGGCTGGGACAGGGTGACCCCTCTTATAAGATAAATTCTTGGGATAGTACAACAACAGATCGAGAAAACTGTTGAACCAAGATAACTGTGGTCACTGAGGTGCAATCAAAACGAACCGAGTAGTGGAGAGCTTTAGTACAGAATCTGTGGGATATTCCTGAAAGGTCATAGGCATAAGTGAAAACTCGATCCTTTTTAAAACTGGCCCTGGCCTTATAATCTGGGACTGGGGAAACGTATAATTGGAGCTTGTTGTTTAGCTTGGTGGCAAACAAGTCCACCAAAGCCAAGCGGGAACAAGGAGTCTATTATAGATTAGATGAGCGAGAACTGGGTGATGACACAAGTGCAGTCTTATTAGCGGAACCAGAGAGAGAGAGAGAGAGAGAGAGAGAGAGAGAGAGAGAGAGAGAGAGAGAGAGAGAGAGAGAGAGAGAGAGAGAGAGATGACATAAAATGACGAATATTCGCCAGCGATACTCTATCAAAGCTGCCATCTGACAAAGCAAATCCAGGCGAGATACACTTTTAACTATTACCGCACCGATGAAAAGGAAATATAGCCAAGACCGCCAAAAATGCGGAATATCTGGAGAAAGTTACGAGCACCAGTGCTGAGATGATGGGAACGGAAGAGGATAAGATCCGATCAACAGTGCACAAGAACAACCAGTATAATTTCAGAAAGTTTAGAGGATATGCAAGAAAATGTTGGAAAAATACTTGCAAATCTTCCACAAGAGCCATCCAAGTACAAAACAAAGTTAGACGCACCTGTTAAAATAATTTTAGGAATCGGCACCAAATTTAATCAGTGACTTTCCCAAGCATTTGCCACTAACGCGCCTGTTTTAAATCAGTTGAAAGATTATATGATAAGTGTCTGAAATACCGGTTTACAAATGACCAGGTTTCATCAACTGTGAATGGTAAGGATGGTATTCAAGGAGTGGGCTGGACTAAAACGACGATACCGTAATAGCTTTATGTGGAAAGATTTTCATAAAATTATCGATCTCATAACATACGTGAATAAAAGACCAAAACCATGCTGGTATAATTTTACACGTACGCAAACAAAACTTTATGCAAAATATCTATGGAGTTGGTTTTACGGATCATTCGCAGGGGAAGGATCTGTCTCCTAAGGAAGAAGAAAAATATTTGTCCTCAAATGAGAAGGAAACCAACAAAACAATAATAATGCCTAGGTGGTCGTGCACACAAGCGTGAAGTAAATGATGGACCTAAAAAGGTTACACGGTTTATGCTGCTGAACCACTCGCATCCAGGTCCAAATGCGCCTATGTGGATCAACAACAAGTTAATGAACTCGCGGATCGGTTGAAAACACTAGTGTAGTCAGTTTGTGCAGCAACGCACCAGAAGTCATCCATGAGGCCGTATCAATTTGTGAACTATTGATCACCAAAGACAACTAAAAAATTATAAAAAAGAATGTACATGCGCAGTTTTAGCTGTTGGGCACGTGAGTGATATATATGTTTCAAAGAAAAGACACTAGATTTCACTACCGATCAAAAAAAAAAATACCAAAGGTTTTGGTCTGATGGGGACTAACAAATTTCTCAAGTGAGCGAGCAGTATTTTGACATTTATGTTCGAATAGCTACTTAAATAGATTTTACTCCTATAAGATTTATATGGTATTTATGTTAAATTTTAAGTTTGACAGAGAGAGAGATGTGTGTGTGTGTGTGTGTGTGTGTTTTAGGAGGTAGTCTGCTTCCTTCTGAATATGAGAGCGATCGTTTCATAACTGATTGTAGTTATTTTATTTAAACTATGCATATAGCTCTTAACATGATCGATGGCTATTATTATTACTCTATATACCACTAAACATTCTTATTCATGCGCATGCGTACCGCCCCTTCCGTCTTTTCCAGTGTAGCAGTGTGTGTGTGTGTGTGTGCGTGTGTGTGTGTGTGTGTGTGTGAGAGAGAGAGAGATTTGGATTTTTAACGTAGCTTTCAATTATATCGCTACGATTTCTGCAGTGTGGCAGTTTATAGTGATGTCTAGCACTGGGGCATCATGCCGCAGACGTAGCATGATGTCCCACACAGTCACATTATCCTAACACCAGGCTAACCCGTCCTAACACTAACCTCCTAATGCTGAGCACCAAATGAGACAGCTGTTAGTACCATTTTTGTAAATCTTTGGTATGACTCGGCCGGGGATCGAACCCAGGACCTCCCGCATCCGAGGCGGACGCTCTAACCACTAGGCCACTGGAGCGCCTAACTTAGTGGTACATCACTGGCGGGAGGAGGGAGTCTGGCAATAGTAAACAGGTAAGTATCACATCATAAAAATTATCAGAATGTGGATACGAGGTGGTAAGGCTAAGAAAAACTATTTTTGCATGGTCACGGCCAAAAATGTTAGAAACCACTATTTTAGATTTTGCAAAATTAATCCGAAAAAAAACTAACCGGATACAAAAGACTATCTTCATCATCTCGATACGACCGCGAGAGGGGATCTCAATGGGAATAGAGCAAGGTCTGGTTGGCCAAGGAGAGAAACTTACTAATAATTCCCACTTAACGTCAAACAACCTCGCTCTAATAATAGGGCATGAAGCTTGTTCATTCGTCTCCCAAAGCAAGCTAGAAAACCATCTTAAGGGTTAGATTCTCGAAGGAATCTTCACACAAAAGATCATACGTGGCTTTTTAAGATACCACAAGACATAAGAAATGTTCCATTTAGGTATTAGAAAGTGAGATATTGCTAATTGCTGATCGAAATACACGATCTGTTCTGCTAATTGGGAAGTAATCACGATTACCAGGCCAATTAAAAAAATAATTAATATTGGAAAGGGTTAATTGATAGCTTTTAACTGTAGGACTTGAACATTTTTTCTCTTCAAAAAGAAAGAGAAGAAACTCTTCTACTATGCTCATAGAGGGACTGCAAGGATTTACACGTTTTCTTCTACGTTAATCACAAAAGATTGTCTAGTTAGCATCATACTCCTTAGATAATGCTTGTCTCCGAAAATGAATGGTGCACCAGGCAGATTTGTTCTAAACATATCTTCGCGGAGAGATCGTTTGATATGAGCCAAGACTGATTATGCAGAAGATGTAGGTTGCTGTGTATGGAACCTCTGGGCTGGGACAGGGTGACCCCACTTATAAGATAAATTCTTGGGATAGTACAACAACAGATCTAGAAAACTGTTGAACCAAGATAACTGGGGTCACCGAGGTGCAATCAAAACGAGCCGAGTAGTGGAGAACTTTAGTACAGAATCTGTGGGATATTCCTGAAAGGTCATAGGCATAAGTGAAAACTCGATCCTTTTTAAAACTGGCCCTGGCCTTATAATCTGGGACTGGTGAAAAGTATAATTGGAGCTTGTTGTTTAGCTTGGTGGCAAACAAGTCCACTAAAGCCAAGCGGGAACAAGGAGTCTATTATAGATTAGATGAGCGAGAACTGGGTGATGACACAAGTGCAGTCTGATTAGCGGAACGAGAGAGAGAGAGAGAGAGAGAGAGAGAGAGAGAGAGAGAGAGAGAGAGAGAGAGAGAGAGAGAGAGAGAGAGAGAGAGAGAGAGAGAGAGACAGACAGACAGACAGACAGACAGACAGACAGACAGACTAGTCTTTACTCTAGCACCTTCCGCAGGGATGGGGTCTTGTTTACTTTTTGCTCATCAAAACCAAAAGTACTGCCTGTGAGAAGCAAAATACAGGGATGTAACGGGTATGCATACTAAAGGCCGACAGAAACTGACCCATCGCCAGGTCTTATGGCATTTCTACTTGGGACTTTGGTCTCCATCTGGAATGGTCCCTCCTGCAGAAACCTGTTTATTTTTGACAACCAGGAAAATGCTGGAGTAGAAGGTCGGAGATATGTCACCAAACAACCTCTATAGTCCACCCTTTTAAAGAAATGAGAGAACTCATAATTCATTGCACTAGATTTAACTGGTGGAATAAAATAAGGGACCTTACTAGAGGAGATTAATTCCAAAGACGAAGCCATTAGTCATCTTTAATGAAAGAAAGACCCAAGCCATTCACCGCTTCACCATATTAAGTCTGAAAAGAAATTTAGTCTGGTGCCAATTGGAAACAAAGAAACAGGTACGCTCTGCAGCAGAAACCGAGTCCCTAGGGATGTCTAACTTTATTCTAACGAAATGGAGAAGGGCCCGTGAACTTCATCCCTGGAACTGTTAGGGTCTGCATGCCTTTGGGTAACTCCGTAATGGGTTGTTATCTTGATTGTGGCTGTGTATCTTTAAAGGATTTTGCCTACGGAGGACTGTCAGTAGGATTTCTTTTCTTGGTCGATTTCAAGGAGCCATTAGCGGATCAAGGGACTACTGTTCTTCATCTCAATAGGCACGAAGTGGATGCATAGAGGGCAGTAGTGATAGTCAGACATGTGATTTGTGTACTAGGGGCAATCCAATGTTCTGGTGAATTTTCATCACATGGTTGAGCATTCTCATAGAAAAGTAACTAATATGCAATAGCAATCGGTAAACTCTGTATTATTGCTGATAATAAAATAAGAAACATGTTGCCTGTATATTCTGTCGTATATTTACAAGAGAATCGGCTAATGCAGAATTCTTGCATGTAATTACATAAGTGTTCTACAGGTAACTGGTCAAGAAGTGAAAATAAAATCTTATAGACTCTTTTAATAAAGGCATAGGAATGAACAAATCTTGTCTTTATAGTGGCTAGTGTCAGACAAGGCAAGTTATGACAATCTGGGGAGGATTTACTATATTTTGATGAAAGATTACATTTATTCCAACCAATAACGTAGGTCTGTGCTAATTTTACACGAGTCTTGTCACTGGGCACTGCTGCTCATAAAAAGTGATCTGAGACCATTAAACAACATTGCTAAAATTAATCCATATTTGCTTTTCATGTTTTGAAGAAAAAAACTTTTTAAGTAGATCATATATGTGAAACTGATGTTAAATGGCTTCTGTTGCTTGATCAAAATGTGCTCAGTCTACAAATAAACCATGTCATGTTATGTGTATGTAAAAGTATTAAAAGGCAACTGCAATAGACAGCATTTACAAAAGATTTAAGTGAAATTAATGGGGAAAACAACTGCACATAAATTTTGATAACAAAAGATAATTTTAAAAGTACAAGGCCAAAAATATACGAATGCAGAATTCTTCTCAAAGGTTTTACAGACCTTAGTTACAGATGTAATTATGCACAATGATTCAGCCCAAGGAGGCAACAGTATGGTTGGTAGTCAATAGAAATTTGAAGACAAAGAATGAGAAAAATTGCTGTTAAATTGGTAAAGTTGGCATATTAATTACAAAAGGGCATAAGAATCTGCATGTGTTTTTCATTTAGTCCTTGTGTATATTCCAAACTCCATCATGTATCAAAACAGAATTCCATGTATCCTGGGCTCTTGTTAGCTCTGCTAGTTACCTAATATATTGTACCATCTGCAATGTTGTACACAGGATTCAATAATATTTTTTTAGGTTCACAAATAATTATTGGAAGAAAAACATGTTCTTTGATAACAACTATTTGCAACAGTTTAATTAAAATACAGTTCCAGGGACCTAAATGTGCTGAACAAATTTTACTATATTTTCTGGACTAATGATACCCAATTAGTGGGCATGATAATTAGACAGTTCAAGACAGTATGCATTTATGTCTTATTTAGGTTCACAAATAATTATTGGAAAGTCTTTTTTCCTTAGACACATATAATTTGCATCAATTTAATTAAAATACATTTCCATGGACAAAATAAATGACATCATTTACACAAATTTATGGAATGATGAAAAATTACCGACATTTCAATTGTCAGCAAAAGAAAAGTGAGAACACCTTTTTTGCATTATCCTATAACTTCAGTGTGAATGTACTAAAGGTTTTATTAAGAGAAAAGGAATTGAATGTAAAAACAGCATAATTATTAGAATATGAAGATATAATGACCTACTTTTGATCCATATCAGCTGTACTCCTTCAGATGGAAATACGTATTAAAATGTCATGACAATGCATGCAGTACTTTAGAAGAACTTTAGGTAAATGTACAAATTAGCACTTTGTATTACATTGAACAATTGTTGTAAGGCTGGCAAGAAGTGATACCTATTCTTGCAATTGTGTTCTTGGTAACAGATGTGAAGATGTTGAGGGTGCCTATTATAGTCACTGTTGTCCTCTTGAAGAATTTGACTACACATACCTTTAAATGCCTTTATTCACTTTACTTCACAACTTGTCCATCAAAATTACATTCAAGTATCTTGTATAAATTCTTCTAAAAATTCTTAATGGCAAATCAAGAAGACCTTTTTAGGCACAGTTAAGCAAACAGGGTGATCTCGTTTAAAATGGTCTTGTCATGCTATAATGTAAGAGAGAACACTCCTGCAGTTGGGAAAAAGTTGTATTACAAACATATACAGAGATGCGACATGACATCATTTGTAAACAAAGCCTGTGAAAACACCCTCGGGAAGAAAAATATCAGCACACAAGTCCAATAAATTAGAGGCAATTATGTAACTTGGCATATACCTTCTGTATGGTATGCCATGTCTTTTATTTCAATTCGTACATAATATATGTACATATTTTTCCTATACAAACTATGCTTTCATACACCAAAAAAGACTACAAAAAATGGCTGTCAATTCAGATTTATTTTAGTTAAATTTTACATCATGCTAAATTATTATTTTAAAGAAATGTCATATGTACAAGCTAAAACAAACATAAGATGATATTATGTGACACTAAGATCTTAAAACATGACTCTCAGTTATCACTATTTCGCAGGTAACTGAGTATTTAAAGCAAACTAGCATGTCTCCCCTTGTACAAGCATGAAGAAATCATGAAGATTTCGAAATCTATCCACATTGCACTATAGAATGTCAACAAGTATAATTAGTAATGACCGCGGTCACGGCCAATCATTTACATAGCTATTTCCGACTGTTTATTTAATATGAAGAAACCGTCATGCAAAAACATACTTACGCGAGTCATATTTACGTTTTAAATAAATAGTACGTTTCTAACAAACTCTCAGACCCTGCAAACATAATTATCATCATAATAATAACTATATTTAATGATATAAAATGGAATAAAAACGAAGCAAAGAATTCAAATTTTGACACACATGCAATTTAATTACAGGGTCGCAACAGTATAGCTGATCAAAATAGTCAATGCTTTTCGTACGTTTACAAATCATCTTTCTTCAAAAAACATTGAGTCAGTAATTTATTTATCCTTTTGTCCGTTTATTTGTTTTAATGGATCTTTTTATGTTTGTGTGATTATTCCTTATACGTTGCCATATCATTTTAAAACTGAAGCTATATTTCAAAGAAACTAAAATAGTCTAAAGTCCAAAGCAGAGGAAATGGAGTACAATTTTTTTTATTAAAAAAATGCAGTAAAACAACAGCAAAAATGAATCGCCAGCCTACACTGTAATTGATAACGTTTATTCTCCCGATAAAAAAGGATCAGGAATAAATTTATAATAACTGTTTTTTAATCGATTTAAATCTTTCTGTGGTAATTATCAATTCAAATCAGGGTAAGCTAAGAGTTTTGTTAGAGCTTCCAGATATGTACATATTGATAAAGCGAAAGAGTTGTTATCCATTTAACTTACAAATACAACCAACGAAAGGCTGGTTATCCTTTCTAAGACAGCAGTTGCTCGTTACCAAATAAAAAATTTTCAAAAAAATATTCGTATATGAATGTACGAATGTGATGGGAGGATATATACACAATTCAATCTACAAATTAGAAGCTTCCTATCGCCAATTATTTTAAACAAATATTTGTCTGAGAAAATAATAAAGAATGTCAAAACATAATGAAATGAGTTACAATATGTTTTCATGTATGTTTGTGTGCAGGGTGTGATCGAGATAGAATTACCTTAACAAAATTTAAAACAAGACAGGCAGACAAACATGCATACATGCATGCAGAAGTAAATACCGATCTATCTACCTGCATATTACGACAGTCGTTATTAACTGAATATTTGGTCAATCGAATGAGCGATTATTGGTGTAAAAGTAATATAAATCGATGTTTCAGGAAGACATTATACCACAATGAAAATATTTCTCTTTAATGTCGAATTTCAACACATTGTGCCTGATCGTAGCTACCGAGGCGTGGCGGGACAAAATTACCTAATCTGCGGGTACTCTCCATCATACAGAAATTCGACGTGACATAAGTAGCATATGCGGGTACTCTCAATCAATCACAGCAGAAAATTCCGTTAAATTCTCTCCCGGTGCTAATCTGTTTTATGGTCTCTTTCATAGATGATAGTCATTCTGGATATTTACATAGTACCAATAATCTGTATATAGCATATTAGAAACACAAGTATATCTGTAGCAAATTAAAAAAAAAAAATATTTCAAATTACCCACTATGATGAACTTCCATTTAGCAAATAGAAATTATGGGGACTACTATTCGTTCGCTTTGAGGCGTTAACTCTGGTGAAAATAAATTAAACAATTTAAGTTATATTGGCACAACAATGATGAGACATGCAAAATGTGTCGAAGACTCTCTCCAGCATTAAGTGTACGTGATAGTTACATGTGTGAGGATTGGGAGGGAGACATTTTACTGTCGCGGTCGAGAATCGAAGCCGGGAACACAAAGCACTGGACGAAAAGGTCCAGATCAGTAAGGCTGGTTAGTAAGTGATATCATATACCTCGACCGCAAGTTTCTGTAAACAAAGGATAAAAATAGCTAAATTACTATGAAAGCTTCTGTATTCGCATGCGCCTGTAGGAAACAACGTATCATTAAATATTCATACAAAAATAATAAATATATTAAGTTCAAGATATCACCTACACAATAATTAAAGCAAACATCCATACATTGAAAACGAATCTATGGATTCACGAACAACCACTGCCTACATGTATATGTTCCGTCGTTCCCAGCGACTATATTATGTTCCATCGATCGTTCCTTTTATACCATTTATATGTGTCTACCATCAATACTTTCGTGACGACCTAGTATGTTGGTTCTGTCTTCCATTTATTTCCTGTATTTTTTTAATTAGCGACATTCTTCTACTCCATGCTTTAGCAGCCACCCATATTCAACCTGACAAATATAATCCTAAAATTTCTGGTCAAAATTCTTACCGACAATAAAAGTCATATAGAAAATACGCCCCTGGCATTTTTCATTGTAATTCGATTCATGGGCGTGCCCCTGTTCTCTCCCTATATGACATAATATCAAATTATATTAAGCACTTTCGGAGAGAACTCATTTAAAGTTTTCTTTCTTTTTTTTCAGTTTAAACGTCCACAATACTTCGAAAACTCCACATAAACTTTTTGTCAGATTATTTGAAGCTGGAAAAGTGACACTAACATGTTTGCAGAGATAGATCAAAACCAGTTTGGGAGAGCTATTAATTTAAGAAAACAGAACTCACACAAAGACATTTTTGAAATGCAAGTTTGCGATATTGTTTATCGTGACCTTGGAAATATAGCAAATCAGTGGGCATTATTACACTTTATATTCGATTCCGAAGTTAGACAATAAGTATACGGATTTTCACAAGGAAATTATCGAAACTGTAGAACCCGGACGTATTCTTCCCGTAAATGAGTGTCCAATTACATCACAAAGGATGAGTGTTCCTTTAGATTAGATCACACCTGATGAGTTTTAATTTAGATTACGTCATACCTGGAGAGCTTTCATCAGTAATGTCTGATATTCAATAGAGAAAGGTAGAGAGTGGATAACATAAATAATGAACAACTTAAGTACGGTGGAACTGCACTTAGATCAGGCTTGGTTACTCTTTTTCAACTCAACCTTGATTTTTCTGCACACTCCCGATCAGCTAAAAGAAGGTATAATAGAAATGCTGTTTAAGGAAAGGAATAAAACAAAATGTGATCTAACAGTTACTGTGTAGTCACGATTCTTCAAGTTATTAGTAAGATTTATAAATAGATTTTAATAGTTAGGATACATAATGATCTTATTCTTTCTGAGTTTTCAATTCTTCCTCTACGTGGTCGGGGAAGGGGCAGGGTCTTTCAGAAGGGTTTGGATTGTAATATGACGTCATTTTATTCAATGGTGAATTTTGTTACGCTAATGAAAATCAAAACAAGTTGAATGCATCATTTCTTGACATCGAGAAAGCTTATGAAAATGTATGGCATTATGCTTTATGACACTAATAATCAGAATGATATCAATCCCAGAATATACGTAAATTATTTGTAGCTTTTATGTATGGCAATATAATTCTGTATAAAATAATTCCCAATGGCTTTACATTGTGTTTATAAATGTACATATTGACGTATTATCAACGTTGAAGCATGATTCATATATTTTGATAAGCCTTGCCCGTATCCTACTGTATCAGATATAATGCTTCTTTAAAGTCTTTCAATTTCAGTCTTTGATCAATTACTGATTATAGATAACGAGTACTCCGTAAAGTGGGGAACTGAATAAAATTCCTAAAAAAATAACATTGCAGCATTCATTGAAAACTCGTTTGATAAGAAAAATAAACAATAGATTTTGAAAGTGTTCATGAACAAAGTCCTGTAGATATTTAGATTTTATTGTATTTAAGTAAAGCAGAACTGAGAGTAAACTTAATGATGATAGAGATAACTTTGCATGGACGTTATTCATTTCTTTGCTATCGTAGTAAAAAATAGTAGGTTTAAGCTGCTCACGGCAAAAATTTTGTACGAAACTATTGCAACACCATTAGCATTGTATGGTTATGAAATTTGGTTTAACCCTAGCCCTCAGACATAAGGTAACTCTAGACATACCCGAACTGGGTTTGCCTCCACGGCATTTTACCTAATGAGGCTAAACAATAACTATTTATGGAACACATTTTCTCTCTCTCTCTCTCTCTCTCTCTCTCTCTCTCTCTCTCTCTCTCTCTCTCTCTCTCTCTCTCTCTCTCTCTCTCTCTCTCTTTATATATATATATATATATATATATATATATATATATATATATATATAAACACACACACACAAATATATATATATATATATATATATATATATATATATATATATTAGGGAAAACAGACTGGCTTTATTCCAGAAGTATATAAACTGCTAAATAAATGTAATCTTAAGTACGTTATAAAATCGTACATTCTTCAAGGCCGACTGCTGGTTAATAAACCCAAATGTCAAAGCATTGTAAATAGTCCATTTTTTATTAAAATGCTTTGAAATGTCTACTTTATGAAGATATTTTTCTTACTCGATTTCATAAGTTACTGCTTAGTGGCAATTGATTCTGTCTCGAATATCGGAAACGAGATAAAATTCAAGATATCTTAAGTTACCTCGGCTTGTTACCACTATTTTGACAAAACTTATTTTTTTAATTATCTCTCTAATATACTAGGTCTAATCGTTGTCAAACAGTTTGCACCATAGTCGTTGATCATTTTCCATCTATATGTAGTTTTTTTGCTGAAGACCGTGAAAAGTTTTGGTGTCATATTAATGATACATTTTGGAGAGGCTGTTTAAGTGAATTTAGGTTCAAAGTCCCATACTGAGTTGGAAAGTACTTTCTATGAACGCTTGGCTCGTTAATTCTTTTAAGCAATTAGCAACTGATTTATATCACTCTTACGTATTTTAATTGCTTATTCCACGCTGAAATGAACGTGTTCCTAGCTAAGGCTTTGTCAGTAACTCTTAGTTTTTAACACAATATAGTATGCATGTTTTATTGCTGGTAGTATTTATATCATCGCATTGGATAAACATTCCAGTGCTATCTTATGAAGGAAGCAATGACTTCGTTTGATAAAGATAATACATTTTGTTTACCTCGAAAACTATCTTTCAACCGTCACAATTGTGTCCGCTTAAACGGTAATCCACTGTTTTAACGCAAAGATTAAAGGTTGAAAAATTAACTATGACCTGATGATACAGTATATCAATTTAATTTTCCTTAGTTCTCATCGTGAATATGCACCATAGGTGCATTTATATATGTATGATTATTTGTACATGTATGTTATTTCTCACCTTTAATCACTGTGCTATTTCCTTTATACTGGTGATCATGTTGTTCGTAATGAAAGGAGGAAACGAAGATATCAATCGATCAATCTCTACAGAAACATAATATCAAATTCTGTTAAGCGGTTTCGTGGAAAATCATTTAAAGATTTTGTTTCCATTTTCAGTTACAAAAGCCATAATTGAAGACAAAAAAGGATTATTAGTATAATATTAAATGAGCTCTATGCCAGAAACCTATCTGGCAAATTTGATCCGATTATTTCCAGCAGTTTATTGGAAGAATTCATGTAAGGGTTTTAATAACAGTATTAACGGCAGCCATATTTGATAGCAGGTCGTCATTATTTGCATAGATCTGAATGGTCTTTATGCCATGTCTTTATGCATGGTTTTTATGCCAGGTTACTTTCTAATAAGTCTGATCAAATTTTATTTAACAGTTTTAAACAAGAATTTGTTGCCAAGCTTTTATATTTTCAGCAATGGCCAAATTTGCGAGTGAGTGGTACAAGTTATACAGACTTCAATTCCTAATTTGCCAAAATGGTGCCTGTCAAATTTAATCAATTTATATTCAACGGTTTTGAAAAATTAAAAGAAATCGTAAGTTTTTTTCTTCTTATTTTTAGTAACAATGGTTCTCTATTGTTAGTAACAACGGCCATATTTGAAAGCGAATAGGTATAATTTACAACAAATTTATAGGTCTTCATGTTGAATGATTGGCAAGCATAGTTCATAGAGGGTTTTTCTTTCTCTAATTTTTGTAGTATCGGCAATATTTGACGGCGCATCGGTATCATTTGTTTGAATTTGAAAGCCCTTTGAGTCAGAATGCTCTGTGCCAAATTAGGTCATGACATATCCAGTGGTTTGTGTATAAGAAGTCGTTTGTTGACAGACGGTACCATACACTCGAAGAATGTAATGTATGTGAGCTAAAGATTATTTGAAACCAAACAAAATAAAAATCGGGGGGGGGGACCAGCGCTGTATAATAAGATAGAAGGAGTGACGGATAAATGAGCTGACATGCCAAACTTAGAAAGCTTTGAGGACATTGGTAGTGATAAAGCAGCATGAGTAATACCTTATCGGGATCCTATCGTCATTATTTCTGCTTTGCATAATATTCCAACGTTGATATTAACATCACAGCCCATTTCATACCGGATTTAACCGAGTTGCTACCATAATTATCCGAAAAACCTCTCGAATCACTTTATACTCCGGCCAATCAAACGCTGGTGGGCACATGTACATAACAAAATGGCGTACATTGTTGTTTAGAAGTATCATATTAAAACAAATAAAGAAATGCCCGCTACTTGTAACGTCAGAGGTTGAAAAACTCTTTCCAATCAAGGGTGTGGCATTAGATTCCATCGTCTACCATGGAGAGATGATTTGTTGTGCAAACAGTGGCTCATACGAGCAGGAAAATCTGAACTTGAATTGACCGGAAAACAAATGTCTCAATTCAAGAATGCGAGAATGTGTTCGATGCATTTTAGTGCTGATGGTGAAGTGAGTTATGCAGCTTTACCGTCGAAAAATATTCCAGGATTGTTATACTGCGTATTAATACGAAAACTTCCTTATATTTTTAAGCGAAACTCGGTTTATGTAATACGGTGTTATGGTAAAAAAAAGGATTACATTTTTAACATCGACACCGTTTCCATACTCACATGTACATGTCCAGATGTAAACAGCTCATAGAAACTCTCTCGTATGGCTTTAAAATCGGCTCTGATTTCAAAAAAAAAAGACAAGATTGTTCCAATATTAAATTTCGTCAATATATGTGGCATCATCGCTGTTGAATAGGCATTTTTCAACTCGATAAACGAAGCTGAAGTTGATGCTAATGCTGATGCGTCTGTCATGTTTTGAACACTAGCTATCGATTTGGATATTGCAGTCAGCTTACCACCCACCACGTGATCAAAATTCCGAGCAAATTACAAAGTTTGCCGAAGTCTCCATGAAATGGTCTATTGTTGTTGTTGTTGTTGTTGTGTGTGTGTGTTTAACACCATTTTTCAGCACATGATAAGCTATACAAAAGCTGTCAGTGTATATGGTGGAGAAAGAACACAGAAATTAAATCATGGAAGAACCACTCACCCACGGGAAGCTATTGACAAGCTGTCTCACATACGTACGCTGGTAGAGATGAGATCTTAGTGATCTATAGAGACTGCAGCTGTACGGATAAAAATATACAAAAATTACAAAAACATGTTTATACACATCACACATTTTCAGAAAATACCTTAGAGAACCATACAATAAGTATTATGTGAGCAAAGTCGGTTAAGAACGTGCCAAATTGATATCTGCATTGAAAATGACATAATGAATTTTAAACATAAATCCATGAAGGGTGTCAAAATGTGGAGTTAGGGATAAATCTTTAAAGTAAGAAGAACAACAGAAGGCGGATTTGAACAATTTTATTTGTTGTTTTCTTTTTAAAACAAAATGTTGTGGTTTTTGCTCCATGAGTACAAGAAAACTTTATGATTGAAAATTAGTTTTGAAAGAAATGATTAGCTTAAAAAACTTTGCTAGTAAATCCTTTACATTGCAAGCAATGAATTGCAATAGTCAAAGGGAGAATACGAGGGGCATTTAAAAAGTTTTGAATATTAGTGAGCAAAGTTTTTTTAATTAATTGACAGTACGTCAATGTATTCGCTCAAAATACTCCTAACGCGTTAGTCTAAATCATCGCAGACTAATTATCGATTCAGTAAATAATATTTTGCATCCACTTCTGGTATATTGTTAGTACACTGGAAAACTACACCTTCAACTGCGATGCGGCTTTTAAATCATCTTCTCCTCAGTGAATTGTTGATAATGGGATTCAGGCAAATATCACTTACAGCTAAATCGAGGTTGTATGCCGGATGTGTCAAAGCTTTGGATTCTGCGCTCCTTCAAGGATTCTATCACAATGACGGTTCTATACGCCGATTCGTTGGCATGGAATAATTAGATACTTCGGATACCGGTCACCTTCAGATAACTCTTTCTACACCTTGGCGAATCTAACATATTTAAGTGCTTTGTCCTAGCGACAGCTATTGGATTTCATTAGTTTCCTCCCTTCCAATAGCGTGTAACAGTGGTACATTGTGCATCGGCAAAAAATGGCGAGTGCAATTGACCATAAAAGGATACTTTGTAAGTTTTTAACATCGAAAGTATGACTACGCACCAGACAGAAGCCATTAAAGCTTTATTTGAGTGAAAGGTATTTGCACAAACATGGACCGGCAATTGAAAAGTGCTTATTTATGAGTCCATTCAAGTTGTGTGTTTCCCTTGCGTTAATCATGTATGAACAGTGTTCAAATTTGAACAACTAAATTTTGATTGGATACGGTGGCTTAACGCCGCATCCAATGAAATTCATAGACCCAAAGCACAAAAATATCTTGCTCGATATGCGAAGGTGTAGATAGGGTTAACCTACCGGAACCTTGATAGCAAAAGATGGATACCGGTGGGACGACAGGTGATCAGTAATATTACAAAAGTTTTGGTAAGACTTTGGAGGCATACAAAATACCAGTACATGTAAAATGAGCAGAATTAGGTTCAGGTACCTAGACAACAGAGCCTTTTGCATCAAAAATAATCCGTGTAAAACTCTCAAGACAATTTGACTCTAATGAGCGATATATGGTCTCCGATGATTTTCCCCAATCCAGTCCTTATTATTTTCCTTCGAGACGGGTCCAACAGCCAATCCATATATTTTATATTTTACGTTATTCTCTTTGTATAGTAGCAGAATTGGTCTCGTTCTCTAACATTGTTATGTCACTGTCATTTATTTATGTTAATCACGTGTGTGTGTGTGTGTGTGTGTGTATATATATATATATATATATATATATATATATATATATATATATATATATATATATATATATATATATATATATGTGTGTGTGTCACGGAATTGTATAAATGTCTTTTTTTATTAAGTAAACGTACTCGGGTTTCGCTTTTAGTGTACAATGATACCCGAGGGTGATCAATGTATATTATACATTTCGAAAAATAGTGAATTCGGTTCTTCCTTGCTCGGCACGTGCGAAGTGCTTCGGGCTGGAAAAACCGAATACATAGATTACACGGACGATGTTGAGCTACATTGCCTGTGTATATATGATTCAAACTGTAACGAAAACATTACAATACTGACCGTTCTGTCAATCGGACGTCTGTCTACTGAGACCCAAACCTCCAGCTATAGAGGTACGTAAATTTATTCGTTAATATGGCTTGAAAATTGTCCATTGTATTATGATTTTTAATTCCGCAGTTATGTCGCTTCGACAAGTTTAGTACGCTTAGTAAATGATAAATGTTTTATTCGTATATGTGATTTGGCAAGAATTCTACGAAATTCCGTTTAATGCAGCACGAATCCTATAACCCGCCAACTTAACCTGTTTATTGTAGTTTTTAAAGGCAAGACTGAGAATGTATATGACTTACCGTATATACCGTCGTTGTGTACTACCGTATATACTAGTGTCATGTGTAGTACACGATATCGGATATATTTTCAGCTGTGTCTGTCTGTGTTTGTGTTGGTGCAGTGTGCAGCCGTTTATGCCGGGTGCAGCAGTTTGTGCCGTGTGCAGCTGTCTGTACTGTGAGGGTGTATGCTGTGGTGTGCTGCTGTGTCGTGCCGTACAGCAGTGTAGAGCTACGTGTGCAGTGCTGAGGGGTGCTCTGCTTGTGTATTCGAGGGCTTCGAATATTTCAACGTTGCTAGTCTGGTTGAGGTTGATCAAGCGTGGCGGACCAACGTGGTGGACGCTGATAGTCTAACCCAGGAATCAATGGTGGTCGGTGACTACAAATCTTTGCTTGGAATCAGGGAGTGTCTACATTTCTCCAGATACATAATATTTTATCCGTGGGCTAATGCAGGGTTTTTTGTAATATCCAGTGTTTTGCTATCGTGAGTAAAAAAACTATCACTACGCTAGTTTGAGCGAAATCTCATTTGTTTGTAGAACTATCAAGTCGTTATTATAAACGAACCATTATTCGTTTTACTAGTATGAGTAAAACTTGCAATTCGTTATTTTTGAACGAACAATCATACTTTAGCCATTATATCAATTCGTCATTTTGAACATAACATTATTCGTATTTTGCGATCATATTTCTGTTTGTGATATACCGTGGATCGTTTTTTCATTTGTCTCGGTAACATATTTGTTGGATTTAAAGATCGTGCTTATTATGTTAATTAGTCTCATATTGGGACCCAGTGCAAGCACGTGTCTATAATATTTCGTTTCATACCATATAACATTAAACATTGTATTGCATTCCCATCAATGGTGTTTTGTTATCAATCCGAAAATCCCAAACTCGATTATCTTGTTACAATATATATATGTGTGTGTGTGTGTGTGTGTGTGTGTGTGTGTGTGTGTGTGTGTGTCCCAAATATTGTACGTGCAATTACAGATTATTTTTTATCCAACTTTGTTTTAGTTGATCAGCATTAAATTTATGGACAGCTTCAAAGAAATAAACTATACGAACATATTAAAATGTTGTTTTCAAAACCCATCGTACTTGAACTGTTTTCATTTAAGCGTGTTTGACCAGCTTAAAATCAAGATTAGGCAAAACCATTTGATGCAGACGCGTGAATTTACTATGATGGAGTATTTTTTATGCATACTCGCCGATGTATTTAGATTTTTGCCACCCTTAAGCCAATTGGGAATTGCCGTCCCCGCGCCCCGTTCTGTTCATGGAGAGTGCAGCTGGCACTTCCGAATGAGCTTATTATTTTCGACAACTATTGATCAGTATTGTGTTCGCTAAATAATTTTAGCCCCGTGTTATGCTGTCTAAGTTTTACGCACCTAAAATTTGCAAACAAGTCACTCCGCATACATATACAACTTTACTAGATTTTCTTGTTTGCAGTCATATTTGCTGCGTTTCTCTTTCGTGCCACGACTATATTTATATGAAATCTGCTACTACTACTACTACTACTACTACTAACAACAACAACAACAACACCAATAATAATAATAATAATATAATAAAGTTGAATGTCCCAGGCGGCATGTGCACTAGTGCAATTGGGCAACCAACGAGTCATGACACATGTAAAGTTTGAATTTTTCAGTTATCGAGGTTATTAATAAAACACCCGCTGTGTTGCTACTTTCTTCCAAGCAAGGACTATTTCTAATTTATTTGAAAATAGGTCTTCATGCTATTCAGTGTATATTTATGATTTCGAAGTTCAAATAAAAATTCTCTCCCTTAGAATATCGTCGCCCTCGTCCTTCGTCCTTATTATTGTTACGCACATTTCTCCACTATCACTTTTATTACTAATCTTTTAGCACACATGTTTACGACAGTGACACACAAACCAAGCATTCTGGTATGTTGTTTTATTATTGTTGCTCCCTTAACCTTAAAGTTTTTTCATGGATATGACTGACATAAATTTTAAGGGTATGAGAAGTATGAAATACATATAGAAATTTCGGCAAGCTGGAAAATAATTAGGTGAGATATATATTAAATAGACAATGCTTATGTAACAAAACTTACAAGAGGACAAATCAGTTATTCGAACTACAGGAAACGATAGGAAAACGGAGATAGCAAATCGTAGATGTATCAAGATATCAATTCTAAAAGAAAGAAACGAAAATATTAATTTGTGTACCAACATATTGAAATCTCTAGTTATTGGAAGATAAAAACATCCAAATTTAAGATAGTGCTTTGATATTGATTGGAGTGTAGGAGAAGCGTACTCCAATCAATAATTCATATCCTGAATATAATAAGGACATTGAAATGAATTTAGATTAAGCATTTATTATTGTTCAGCTTTCACTTGGTAATGGAAAAAGCCTAATTAATAAGCCAGTTCAATAGTTCAATCGGATAGAAGCCAAATAATGTTTTATCGCACCATTCAATCAATAAAACCTTATTAAATTTCGTTGTGAAGTTGGGAACAAAGCAATTGATAATCACCCTAGGGAATAATTAAATTAATTAAGTTCACAATGTGAATGACCACTGCAAGGTTATGGACATGATCCATAAGGTCGTTACTTGGAAAAATACCGTCCACACTGACACTCTACCCCCCCCACTAAAACTTGATATAAAGTTAAAGCTGTCCTTGGAAAGCACGCAAGAAGCACGCGTCATTTTTAGACAAACATCTTTTGAGTCTGGATGTAGCACTTGTGATCAGGCAGCTTCCAGAATATAAAAAAGGCTTTGAGCTGCTTTATTCTCAAGTGCGGTTCCATGCTCAAAAGAGTATCTTGTCTATTTCTTACAGGTAAGAAACTTATGCTTTATACTCGCTTTTGGAAGTTAAAGATTTTATAGTGAGTTGTGGTATTCTTCTGAATTATTTTTATTTCATTAATATAATGTAATAGTGAGTTCTCTTTTCTACTATGAAATATTTTACTGATTTAATATTTTACTGAATTGATGTTCATTGTATTTATAATATAATATTATTGAGTTCCCTTCTTCCACAATCATAATGTAATGAAATATTTTACAGCTTCGCTGTTCATTAGTATTTGTTTGAAATAATTACTAGCTTCATGTTATAATTTAATTGAGAATAAATATATATTCTTTAAATAATAAGTATAACATTCACAGATCTTTTTCAGGTCTTTACTTTACAATAAATAAAATAAAATACATTTATTACAGTTATTGAATTTTAGGCTCTTTAAATATTTAAATCACTTGTATTAAAAAATACAGAAAAATGAATGGACAAATGAAATACTAGATTGTGGAAGAACTATTTAATAAGTATTGTAATATGTATTGTATGTATTTTCAACATAAATAAATTTACATGTTGTATCTTTAGAATATGTATCTATATATATGTCAATAAAGTGAGATTCCATGCTCTCAATGAGTGTCATGTCTATTTCTTACAGCGATCCCACCTCTTCGCAGCCAAGCATTCCCCACAAAAGATGTAATCTCACCATCATATGTGACACCTTATTCTTATGAATGCTGAACTTCCTGCCTTCTCGTAATTAGACACGAGAAGAAGGTTATGATAGAAACGTCTAAAACAACAACGCCAAAATTCATATCATAATATAGTGGCGGAGAATCCAATCCAATCCAAATTTTTCTATCATAATAGATGTTAAAACTCCACTGGAATAATAATAATAATAATAATAATAATAATAATAATAATAATAATAATAATAATAATAATAATAATAATAATAATTAATTTTATTGACGTTGCTGATGTTGTTTTCTTGGTCCCCCTTCACACATTTTTTTCTGAAAACTGATAAACTGATCACAACAGTCAACACTTCTCGCGCTTGGATAAAACTTATACTGCTTGAACATATAAAATTTGAGTCAGAAATACTTTTATTTTTTACCTTATTCTAATCAATTCCTTCATGCTCAGGGGCGCTGCATAATAATTTTCTGTTGGGGGGACGAGAGGCAAACATGTAGCGGTTAGCTATTAAATTTTACACATGTAGGTCAAGAAAATTTTAGAGGTGAAACTGGTGGGGCGCCACTGTTCATGCTTAAAACGTGCATATATAAATGAAAAAAAAAAAAATGCACAGAAACACCAAAACGAAATTCTAAATGAAAAAATGTGAAGGTATTGTTTGAAATAAAAAAAAGAATGCACTAAGAAATCAAAATTGAATTGTATGGCCCGAAAGTGATTTTAACCGCTTTAAATTTCAATAAATATGTCTGTCTAGAACGACTTTTCTCTGTCTTTTAAATCACTATTTTATTTATCGATAATTAATAAATTAATAACTAAATAAATTAATAAAGCCTGGAAACAATCTCTTTATTTCTTTCTGACTTTATGGAATCAAATTTAGGCAATTTTTAGTCGGTCCATCAATTTTCAACATATAAAACACAAGCTCTACCGTGTTTTTACTACGTACTATTAAAAACATTAATTTAAATAATATTAAAGAGTGTTAATACACCAGACAAATTTCAAAATACATTATTAGCAATCAGTATATTAACACATAATTGTACATAACAGATCACACGCATAGACAAATGGTAAACATACATGTAATCGATCGATCGATCGAGAGAACACTTCATTTCTACATCATCGACAAAGCGTACTGACGGTATTGAGCAAGTTCTTCCGATGCTAAATGTTGACCCTCCAGTCTTCCAATTAAAAAAAATATTAGCATGAGAGGAGGCCATTTTTTTTACTCATTCTGGTTCCATTGATTTGGAGAGAGAGAGAGAGAGAGAGAGAGAGAGAGAGAGAGAGAGAGAGAGAGAGAGAGAGAGAGAGAGAGAGAGAGAGAGAGAGAGAGAGAGAGTACTTCTGCACGGTAAACCCGATGACAGATAGATTTTTATCTTCTGCTTAAAACCTAGAAACAAGGAAGCCCGGGTGAACCTATAATCTCCGGTAATGGACATTCCACATAAAGGATATCAAAATGTTTCGATCATTTCATGAGACCACAGGTCCACAAATTTCCATAATATCTTCAGGACACGACAGATTATCTGATAAAAAGCAAATCAGGCGAACCATTGCTGCCCGATACAATGCTTGTTTCCTTAGACGTCAAATCTAGGTATTCTAATATATCGCACAACTAAGGGATACTGGCAAGTAGGAAAACGAGCTTGTCCTAGACTCAATAATTTTGAATTAAATGAAGAAAACTACCTCCAAATCAATGGAACCACAATTAGTACAAAAATGGTCTCCTCTTATGCTAATCCAGTCTTCCATAATTATATATATATATATATATATATATATATATATATATATATATATATATATATATATATATATATATATATATATATATATATATATATATATATATATATATATATATATTATGGAAGACTGGAAGGTCAACATTTAGCATCGGTAGAACTTGCACAATACCAGTCAGTACGATTCGTCGATGATATAGAAATGAAGTGGCTACATGGAAGAGAAAATCTGGATGATTTCATACCAACGGCAAAGAGTTTCCATCCTTTAATACAATTCACGGTAGAAGTCTCCAACTCAAACCACGCTTTCCTGCAGACAACAAGCAGACTAGTAGAATCGAACTCCATATAGACATCAACTCAAAACCAATTGATAAACACTAGTAGAATCTTCTCCCAGCTAGTTCGTATCCACGACACACTTTTTCGGAACATCCCATCCCCTAGGTACAGAGGATACAAAGAATTTTTGTCCGACGATGAAACATTAAAAAGGAGATCTGAAGAGTTATCTGAACATCTGATTAACCGAGACTACGACAAAGACCTGAAAGCGGAAATAACCCAAAGGTCTAAGCATACGAATCTTAATGACCTACTAATAATATAAGGTGAAAGAAAAGGTTGACTGGACACCATTTATACCAAACAGACAATCTCAAAGTTTCACAATAAAGTTAATCCTCCCGAAATAGTATCCTACCAGAGAACAAAAACATTAAAGACATCCTAAATGGGGCGAAGCTAACACCAATCACTGACCAAGACCTCCCTAGTAAATATGGACCTTGTGGTGATGAAAGGTGCAAAATCTGTCAACATCTAATTGAGACAAATTCTAGCAAAGCGACTAGCGAAAAACTAAACATACCTGTTTCGAAACAGAACGTGCAAAACAGAGAATGTAATTTATTTCATAACTTGTAACATCTGTAGCCATGTCAGAGAAACTGAACAGTTACACAAAATGGTAAGTCTTAACAGATCTGATTACATGACAAAGAAGTTGTACGGAGGTCCAGTTGCAGAACTTTTGCAGCCAGCACATTTTCATTTACATAATTATTTCAATTTACTTATTAGTCACCCGATATCCTATAATTACTACAAAAACAATGAAATATCCGGAATATAATTTGCGGTAAAAATCCCAACAGATGGCGATATTACTCATCGATTACTTAGTCAATATACAATAATATTCAGCATCAGCATCAAGTTGAAGCCAACTAGCTGAAACATCAGAACTTTCAAGCTTTCCTTTCTGTAAAAATAGTCCTGCAAAATTTTGTAACCTCAACATTTTGTTTTCTGGTTGTCTTGTTTGTGTTTTGTATTTGCCGTTGAAAAGACTCATTTAGAGTCAGACGCGCTTAGGCTAGTTAGAAACTAGTTTTGCACTGTTTGTTCTCACTTCATTGTATTCATCTTAGTCAATTCATGACATGTCCGATCACTTGCTGGATCTAGTGCACTTGAATGGACTATTATTCGCCATATGGATGTATTTGTATTCTTATGGCATGCATCTAAACAACTGATTCTGAGATGGAACCTCTGATATAGAATCCTGTTTGATTCACCATCTTAATACGGTATATCCAAAAAGTCTAAATTCCAAAACTATGCGACAATCATTCATTTTGTTTTAATTATGTTCCCCCGTTTACAATTAGTTAAGAATAATTGTATCTTTAAGATCCAGTTTTATGTATTTTAATGTATTAAAATATCATTGATATGCACTGTATATGCATTTTTCCACGTCAATTATTCGTTAATGAATAATACAATTACGTTATGTGAACAACTGAAGCAATGCTATCGTCTTTTTTATATCATTGATCACTTAGAAATATAATAAATTTAATGACGTAAACAATGATACTGAATTCGTTTTTAAGTTTGATGAAGCAATAAAATGAAACTGGTCATATACCTGAATGTTTTGGATCCCGTATTTCTATCATATTTTAAAAGAGTATTTGCTAAATATATTGGATTGTTGAGCTCTCTCATACAGAAGACATGAGAAAGCTTTAAGAATGAAAATAAAATCATGAATAATAAATAAGACAAAAAATTGATTGAAAGAATTAATGAATGAAGAAAGAAAGAACAATTATGCTTCTTTGTTACAAATTGCATTTATATATTTATCCGACATTTCAATATTAACTAAGGGAAAACTTTGCTTTGATGACCTCAAGTACTAATGTTTATTTATTTATTTGTTTATTAAATATGTTAACTATGAACAATGTCATCAATTCAATTTCTTTTCCAGGAATAATATTTCGGTTTAATTTTTTAACACTGTTTGTTCACTTTTTCCCCACTGAAACGACTTGTATTTACTCCACAGACCTTAACTTAATACCCTCAGGTCTCTTTCAGACTTGCCCTAATGGTCAGTTGTGCTAGTAACCCTTATATTGTCCTGTAATCGTTATTTTTCCCCCACTGCGACGACCTCGTATTTACTTTACCGACATTAACTTCATACCCTCAGGTCTCTTTCATCCTTTTACTAGTGGTCATTTGTGCCAGGTACAATTTATCTGACCCCTGGAATTTGTGAAAAGACTCCTTTAAAAGGTCAAAATTTAGTTAAGCCTTTGTCCTCTATCAATATTAAGTAACAACCAAGACGACCCGTATTATCTTGCTCCAGGCATATTTACACGTTAGAATCGGATTTGGATTAGCCTATACATTTTCCGAGTTCAGCGCACTAAGCCGTCCTCTATAAATTCCAAAACCAGCAAAGATCACCTTGCAAAACTATATTACGTTTGCATAAGTGAGTGTATGGACTGTGTGAATTTTGCATGAATGAAAGTGCAGGATAGTTTAGTGTTTGTATAGATTGGTTAGAAGGATTTATTCTACAAAAATCGAATCAAAAGATTTTTTTAATAGGTTAGCACAGGGTGTAGGCAGACAGCACAATTTAAAAAAAAAAGAATTACCTCGTCTAGTCTGTGCGTTTCCTATTCTGTTTGTTCCCAGGAGATGCAACCAGTGGTCTTACATTTAGTACACACACACACACACACACACACACACACACACACACACACATACATACATACATACATACATACATACATACATACATACATACATACATACATACATACACACACACATATATATATATATATATATATATATATATATATATATATATATATATATATACATATACATATACATATATATATATATATATATATATATATATATATATATATATATATATATATATATTCCTGTAATTTAAATCTAGGTTTTGTATAGTTAATGAAATATCCCGAATAATCTAGAAGATGAAGGTCATAAGACAACTTAAAATTTGTATGAGATATCTCCCAGTTTTTAAAACAACTTACAAGCTGTGTAAGATATCTCGTACAATTACAATCGAGTTAATTCGTGAAATTCATAAGATATAATTGTAACCTATAATATTATTTCTAACATACCTGACATAGTTTATAAAACAGCATATAAACAATCTAATCGCTTTTAAATAAAGAAAACCTTTTGCATTTAATATCAGAAATCGTATAAAATAATAAAAAATATTTTACTCTGGTATATCATACATTTTACGCGATCTTTCTTAAATAACATATCCTCTAAATTGTATAAAAAATATCTTGAAAACTTTGTACGATAGCTTGACACTTTCTTTTTCAAAGATATGTTGTAAAGTTAGCAGATATCTTATCTGATATTAAATATCTTATCAGTTTATTCGATATCATATAAATATATCAGATATCTAATCAGGTTTAAAGATAGTTTATAAACTTTGTAAGGTATTATATACAACGCACAATTTAATTTTGCTAGTTTATAATATATCTCGTGCATTTTATAAAATTATTTTAAAAAATATCAAATAAATCAAGGATTACAAAATATTTCTATGGGTCCCTGTTTACACTTTATGTTTATATCTTCAAAATTATGTACGATGTCTCTTCCAAGATAGTTTGATTATTTTTAATATCTTAAAAGTTTAATCGTATATCTAATTTTTATGCAACATATGTATCATATCTAATAATATGTGTAAAATAGTTTATTTTATTTATTTCGATATCTCATAAATTCTAAATCTTGCACAATATTGTTTTTATGTATGTTATATATATATATATATATATATATATATATATATATATATATATATATATATATATATATATATATATATATATATATATATATATATATATATATATATATATTATAAGTTCGTCTTATAATATGTTTATCAGTAGTTCCAAAGCTCTTTTGAGTACCAACATCGACTCTCTCTCTCTCTCTCTCTCTCTCTCTCTCTCTCTCTCTCTCAAAAGCATGTCATATGTGACATATATGAAGCAATGAATGCAATAAATAATAATTGGATCAGCTTACTACTACTTTTTATAATAATAATAATAATAATAATAATAATAATAATAATAATAATAATAATAATAATAATAATAATAATAATAATAATATCATCACCATCATCATCACCATTGTCGTCGTCGCCAGACAAAAGTGTATTTTAATTTATTTAGAGATTGTTCTTTAAGATTAGCAGCATTGCAATTTTACGGAGTACCTAGAGTTCATAAATCATGTAGCTTTTTTTCATATATCTTACATGCAAAGCTAGTAAAGTGATTAAACACCGTATTTGTACAAATTGCTACTCAAATTCAAAAGTTATATTTAGTAATCGTAATCGATTTAAATTGACCAACGCTCGACGAAACGATGGATTGGCACTACTCTCACAATGTACGATGTAGACCCTGATAATTTTCATGTTTGGATAGGGGTGAACGAACGATCACGGTCCAAACTTTTTTGAAATGGACTAGATTTGTGATATTTCTTTTGTTTATTTTGGTATAAAAAAAATAAATTAGAGAGGACCAGTCGAGACCTAATTTTTGATGACGTTTACTTCCCGCGGAAAAAGAGGGCCTGAAAGACGTTTCTGGGAAGTGGGTCTTGATAAATTTATCATTTTCTCTGGTCCTCATTATTTAAATGCAAATCAAGGTAAGCTTGCAATTTTTGATAGTAGCTTACACATGTATTAATGCAATAAATCACTGAAATCAATTTTTCTAGTTGATACCATGTATACCGGATAGGAGACCGCATGTTGATGACGTAGTGGAAAGATGGGTAGGTAGTTTCCGGTGTAAACAATGCCCACATGGCTAATCGCCCATACTATTAATAACCGAAACGTGTCCAAACATGCCGTTGGTTCTTTAGTTCTTTAACAGATGTGCGCAGTACGGTAACAATGAAGTACATTTAACGACAATGTATGAAAGTAATAGTGACTAATGCGAGGGCCACTGTATTAGGACTTTATTTCAGGAAGCTGATGTAGAAAGTGTGGGAAAAATCTGTGTTTACCTCTAACTACTGTATAATACATGTATAAGTACGTGTATATGAAATGATTGTGATTGCGTATGATACAAGAGACTTTAAATAATAGCTCAAGTTCAGACGTGTTAAGCTGTCTATTTAAACTTACAAGATTATTGATTGTGAGCGTTGTGTAGTCAGCAGCTGGAGGTGAACTGAATCCCATATTTGCCAAAACCTGTTGCAGAAGAGGATTTAAAAGAAGACAAGTTTGTGCAGAAACACTGATTGCGGAGTGAAAGAGGAACATTCAGCAACACAATAGCCCATTTTTCTGTTGTGTTATAAGCACACTATTATCAATCGAATAGTTCCATTTTCATTGATCCAAAATGATTGGAAACGGTAAGTAAGAATATACTTAGAAAGTTTGCAAAATCGATTTTTTTTAATGCATTTCTATAATATATATATATATATATATATATATATATATATATATATATATATATATATATATATATATATATATATATATATATATGTGTGTGTGTTTGTGTGTGTGTGTTATCTAACATCACCAGTTTTGTGATTTTTCAGTGTGTAGTTATTTGATATATAAGGACATTTTTGTTCATTATAGAAACCATAAAATGTAGGGGATGAATCAGATGACATGGAACTTGGATTTTGGCACTTGAAATGTATGATATACCCAAAGTAAGATATCTTATTATTTTATATGATGTATGATAACATTTAAACAAAAAAGGTGTATAAAATATCTAATTACAAATATAAGATAACTAATTAGATAAATAATTAAAAATATCTTATAAAATGTACAACATGGATAATAAACAATATTGTATAAGATATAGAATGTATGAGATATTGAAATAAAGAGAATAATATATCTTTCATACATTATTAGACATGTTATATATCTTGCATAACAAATTAGCAAGAACTAATAAGTAGATTGAGAAATCTTCATTAATGTGAAATCTTCATTAAATCCTGTTGAATCTTTACTAGTCATCTCAAATCAAAAATGTCAAAAACTCATCTAGATCAACTATGATTATAATTCTTGAAAAGAAAAGAATCATTCATATTCAGAAATACAAACCATTCACCAAGATTACTTGAAAATAATTATCCAGAAATTAACAGTAAAAGTCTTGTCATCTGGAAGGAAAACAAAACTAAACAGACAGAAAGACAAACCCTCATTTGGACAGGTCATTATAGCATCATACAGACCATTTAAGACCAAGCTTGTTGTGCTACAGTGAAAGGAGGGTGATATCTCTCATAGCAGTATAGGCATTCTACAGGTTTTCAAAACATAAGAAAGAAAATTTGTGTCTCCATTATGCTTATTAGGCATAAGACAATAGATGTCTTTGCTTATTGATACAATTGGATTAGCCTACAGTATGTTAATTTTTATATACATGTATCATCCTGAGGGTGTTTTAATCTAGAATGTTTGTCAGTGGTAGAGTGGCCCTATTTTAAAGGTGTTGACAGATTGGTTGTATTTGGAACATGCATATTACTGACAGACATTGGTTGTATTTCTAGCATGCATATTACTGACAGACATTGGTTGTATTTCTAGCATGCATATTACTGACAGACATTGGTTGTATTTCTAGCATGCATATTACTGACAGACATTGGTTGTATTTGAATCATGCATATTACTGACAGACATTGGTTGTATTTCTAGCATGTATATTACTGACAGACATTGGTTGTATTTCTAGCATGCATATTACTGACAGTGGTTGTATTTCTAGCATACATATTACTGACAGACATTGGTTGTATTTCTAGCATGCATATTACTGACAGACATTGGTTGTATTTCTAGCATGCATATTACTGACAGACATTGGTTGTATTTCTAGCATGCATATTACTGACAGACATTGGTTGTATTTCTAGCATGCATATTACTGACAGACATTGGTTGTATTTCTAGCATGCATATTACTGACAGACATTGGTTGTATTTGGAGCATGCATATTACTGACAGACATTGATTGTATTTGGAGCATGCATATTACTGACAGACATTGGTTGTATTTGGAGCATGCATATTACTGACAGACATTGGTTGTATTTCTAGCATGCATATTACTGACAGACATTGGTTGTAGTTCTAGCAAGCATATTACTGACAGACATAACATTGTTATATGTTCATGTGCCATTCTTGTACTTGACAAGATAACATATTACCATCAGACATTTTGT
Organism: Potamilus streckersoni; assembly: GCA_016746295.1. Classification (NCBI taxonomy): domain Eukaryota; kingdom Metazoa; phylum Mollusca; class Bivalvia; order Unionida; family Unionidae; genus Potamilus; species Potamilus streckersoni. The sequence continues at coordinate 2,283,291 of JAEAOA010001311.1, forward strand.
CTGTTAGGCATCAGTGACTTTTATTCAAACTTTTAAGCCATTATAGACTGCTTCCTTTGATCAGGAGCAGGACTCATCTTGGTCACCACAGCCTTTGTTTTACACAGCACGAGTGCTTTTAAAATATTTTATTGCCAGTTATTACAAATTTTATGTTTTCACATAAATTTGGAGGCACTGCAGCATTGCATCTAAAACAGAAGAAATAGTACAGTTTCCTCCTGCACGGAAAAACACATTTAGAACATGTCCTAGTATGGGAGTGGAGTTTAACAACCAAATCTTTTTTGTTATTCATACAGATGCAAATCATTTTGCCAAGACACTAATTTCTGTGACTGAAAAGGACTATGGACAACACCTCCTCCCCTTCTGCAGATTAACTTTGTGACCATAACTTATGCCATTTTGGAATCTGCCACATTGCCAGTCATGTGTTCAGTCACTGATTAAGCAAATAGAAAATTTGTTTCCTTTTGTATTGGTTTTAACATTAGGGTAGGCATGTGTTTTTTTCTTTCCTAAACTTTATATATATTTAATGTTGTTACTATGGGGTAAAAATATGCTTGGGTTTGTGATGAGAAACAGGGATGGTAAGTTGATGGGCAACACAACATACTTTCTTGTGGCCAACATAAATAGAGACATTACAAATTTGTACCCAATATTTAAGTACTTTACAGATCAATGGAGATTTTGGCCAATGATCTCTTATGTTGTATATGCTAGATTGAGTTTGGATGTCAATACTTTTAGGTGTCACACAGTAGATAAGTTACAGTTCTGATTGCTGGTTCTTGTTTGAATTTGGACCTTAACAAATTGTACTCACCTTTCGGAAATGAATATAACATTTCTCTGAGGGACACAGCAGAAGTGTCGCCCATACTTGAACACGTAGAAAAGAGGTAAAACAAAAACTTCACATGCAAGAGGATATTAAATTACCAGTAAAGTATTTAAATTATAAATAGCGAATAAATCTGGAATGTCTCATTTTACATTAACATTAATATATATACAGTATTATCTATGGCTGATCCTGTGAACAGGTTAAAATAAACATGTGAACAGGTTAAAATAACATGGAGTGGTGGGAGGCAGATTTCAAACCATGCAAGTTTGTCATTATAAGAAGATAATTGAGTGTTGTCAATAATTCTTCTTTGTTAGTGACATAAATAAGTGCATGCGTCTGCTATTGCTGTTTCAGATGAATTCTCAATTTAAAGAATAAAAAGGCAAAGGACTAATAATTACTTACAACTGCTGATGATTAATGTAACTTTTTTTGAGTAAGTATTGGTTTGTATAGATTCTTCATTCCCTGTATCAATGGAGAAAAATATTCATATGTCGATATACTGATTAATTTTTTCACATTTTTAAGATGTAATGGTTAATCATAATAGGGATTCTGATGACCAGAGCACTACAACTACAGTCTTTTTGTCCAAATTTCAACTGCTCTTTCCTATCCTATTTGAGATATTTTGACATTTATGTTTGGGTTGTGTGAGGTCAGAGTGCATTACCTTTTGAAAAGTTGGTATTTACCCAAGTTTTGTGGTGACAGCATAGGGTAGCTGCTTAATACTGGGTCTATGAAACTTAAAAGACTACTAAACCATGCCCACTTGAAACCAATAGGAAGATGATCTTTTTTATTTCAGAATTTCGACTACTACATTCATTATGTCTTCAGTTCATTGACAGATGCATCTAGCAGAGAACACATGTCAATGCTGTGTTTTTGGTATCATGTTACTATCACAATTGATGTGCTCTCTACATTGATGAATCAGACTTGTATCAACAGGGACATTTTTCTGGTAATTGTTTTCAGAATACAATGTTCTCAACAGATTTAACTGAGGAGTCTTTTGACACATTACACCAGAATCTCAAGAATCCAAATTAAAATCTCAAGAATCATCATTTTTTTTTTCAGTCATGAGCTTATTACTTTTATTCTCTCCTTAAGCAAACTAATGATACAGATTTCTTACAGTATCATCAGATTTATTCTCTCTTTAAGCAAACTAATGATACAGATTTCTTACAGTATCATCAGATTTATTCTCTCTTTAAGCAAACTAATGATACAGATTTCTTACAGTTTTCATCAGATTTATTCTCTCTTTAAGCAAACTAATGATACGGATTTCTTACAGTATCATCAGATTTATTCTCTCTTTAAGCAAACTAATGATACAGATTTCTTACAGTTTTCATCAGATTTATTCTCTCTTTAAGCAAACTAATGATACGGATTTCTTACAGTATCATCAGATTTATTCTCTCTTTAAGCAAACTAATGATACGGATTTCTTACAGTATCATCAGATTTATTCTCTCCTTAAGCAAACTAATGATACAGATTTCTTACAGTATCATCAGATTTTTTCTCTCTTTAAGCAAACTAATGATACAGATTTCTTACAGTTTTCATCAGATTTATTCTCTCTTTAAGCAAACTAATGATACGGATTTCTTACAGTATCATCAGATTTATTCTCTCTTTAAGCAAACTAATGATACAGATTTCTTACAGTTTTCATCAGATTTATTCTCTCTTTAAGCAAACTAATGATACGGATTTCTTACAGTATCATCAGATTTATTCTCTCTTTAAGCAAACTAATGATACGGATTTCTTACAGTATCATCAGATTTATTCTCTCCTTAAGCAAACTAATGATACAGATTTCTTACAGTTTTCATCAGATTTATTCTCTCCTTAAGCAAACTAATGATACAGATTTCTTACAGTATCATCAGATTTATTCTCTCTTTAAGCAAACTAATGATACGGATGTCTTACAGTATCATCAGATTTATTCTCTCCTTAAGTAAACTAATGATACAGATTTCTTATAGTTTTCATCAGATTCATTCTCTCCTTAAGGAAACTAATGATATGGATTTTTTACAGTGTCATCAGATTTATTCACTCCTAAACTGAATTGTTACTGAGGATTGGAAAGATTGTCACTGGCTTGCATCACAATTCATTGAAAAGGGAATTTACTGCAAAGATATTTTTGTTAAAAATCCATAAGCATTTTTAGTCTTTTGAGAGACTCAGCATCATTAGAATGTAGCAATGACAAAACAGTCATGCTCAGCATGCAAGAGGCTCAATCTCCAACTTTCTTGTGTCTGGGTGATTACAGTTGCTGGCTACACTCAATTTTCTTGTGACTGGGTGTTTATGGTTGCTCCATACACTCAATTTTCTTGTAGCTGGGTGTTTACCATGCTGGCTACACTCAATTTTCTTGTGGCTGGGTGTTTATGGTTGCTGGCTACACTCAAATACTTCTGAAATCTTAAGTTCATCCTGAGTAGAAAAATCCTGAGTTGTCTGTCTTTTTTTTTTTAGCATTGCTTGAAGGTTTGTGATTTGGCATCTTGATATGAGAAAAAAACATGGATCACCTGCCTTTAAATATTCTTCTAAAAACATCTAGAACTATGCAACAACAATTAAACCTTACAAACAAATCAAATTACCTACTCCAGTGTTTCAGCCCAAATCATTATTTGGTCAGTCTCTACTTAATATCGGTCTCCACCTAAGTTCAGCAGTTTTATCCAAGGCATGAAACTGTTGCCACCTTCAATCAATTTATTACTTATAATACCCTGGTTATTGTACTTAACCTTAAACTCTCCATGTTACAACCATAGGTCAGTTAAGTACTCATGAACCTCATAATAGGTTTACCCAACCACACATCATTGCACATGTACTAGATTTTTTGTCCACTGTAGACTGGTTCCTATGGTTTTTGTAATGTGTTAGAATGCACAAATATACCAATTTTGGGTGACTTAAACTACTACTACTACTACTACTACTACTACTACTACTACTACTACTACTACTACTACTACTACTACTACTGTGGATACTACTAATAATTGTTGGTTTTTTTTCAAAAGAGGGTAGATTTATTAAAATCATAACTGTGTCCCTTTATCACCCCAGATGAAGCTCAAAATAATCTCAGCCTAATCTTGATTGAGTTGGGTCCACAGCAGACTTATTGACCTGTTAGCTTTACCCAGTTGATAAGGTACATGCTGTAGTCTACCAAAGACGGACCTCAGTCGGTACAGTTTGTTTTAGAGGTGTACATACCATAGGAAACCAGGGCTAGGGACAATCAGGAGTAATTGAGTGTTGTAACAAAAATTTCAATACTTCAATGGTTCAATGGCATCCAGACCTGAGGCAGTGTGCCTTTTGAGAATCCTAGAATAAATACCTTGAAAATTAGGTGCTGTTTCATTTTTAATAGATATTATGTAACTTTCAGTTATTATTTTCTAACTTTTGTACCACACTAATGGAAAAGGTATTTTTTAATTAGACTGCTGATGTTATGAATTTGCAGGCTCAAGATTTGGGGTAGTTATGTGACTTAACTTCTTGGATCCAGAGAACCTGGTCAGACTTTGTAATTTCAGTAGTTGTCTAATCAGTCAATGAATAAAAGACCTGACCAATGTTATTCTTGCACTCTCTGAGAAGATAAATCCTGTTCTTTTTGTTTTATGTGAGGAGTGCTTGGTGTAAGGTCATTTAAGTTTGTTGTAGGAAGAAATGAAATAAAAAAGAATTTTCCGACCCCCACAACTTGGAATTTTCACATTTTCATGCATACAAAACTAAAAAGTATGCATACTTTTACAGAATTTGGAATCCCAGAGAACCCAGAAGCTAAAGTTTGTTTGACATATGCAGACAATAATGAATAAAATAATTAAAATGACTTGTTATATTTCACATACAGGTTTGCTTGAATCAGGTTTTATTTTGATGTTGCAGTTAATCAGACTAATCAATGGTTGGTCAGAAAAACCAGATGACCAAGTGTTTGATTATGATTTAATATAATAGAATAAAAACTATTTAAGTTTTATTCTTTGAAGTATTTTCTTTTTACAACTTTATTTTAAGATTTCACTGCATTGAAACCCCTACAGTCCTTCATTTTGGGGTGGAAAAGGATTATGATAGTGTTTGGATTAATGTATGGTTCAAAATTAAAAACTATTGAACAGAGTGGAGTCAATTTCATGCAAATTTTAGCAAAACTGTATTGTGCTTTGGTGTAGTCTGATGTAATTTAGTTTCAGAGAAATGTATTGATTAATGATGGACCATTTGAAATTTGTTCTCCTAATTATCACCAGCACCAAACACCAACAGGTGTTTTATGATCCTCTCATGATATCAATGATTCTGTGAATTCAGGGACATGACAGTTAAAGTGACATTTTCCATGAAAAGTGCAGAAAAAAATCTCCATCATGTTCAAGTACATGGTTGATTGATTTTGTTGAACTGATGTAAGGGTTTAACAATTCTCTAGCTCAGACAGCCTATAATCACTGTAAGGCAGGTGAAATTTAACTATCTGTCCCAATTTGTAAATTGGAAAATAATTTGTTTTACAATCAGGGCTATTTTACCCATACCATCCATGCCAGGTCAGTTGCTCAATAGGTCAATATTGGGATTGTTGCCCCAAATTTTCTGCTGATTGCCAACATTGCTTTTTTGGTTGACAGATTTTTGCATTGCAAATCAATCAGTTTGACAAAATTTCTTCCAAGTTTTAAGCATATTTCTTTTCCATAATTATCATTGTTCTATTATGACACACTTGTTCACAATTAAACTGTATGACCAGGAAAAGTTCATATCAAGACCTTCAACCAAGGAAACAAAAAGTATTAAAGAGCATGTTTGATTATCTTTCCTTATGCTATTGATGTGTGGCCTAAGTGGTTAGAGTGTCATCGAATGCAGTTTTCTATATATTACATACCACCTCTTTAAACTTTAAAAATATTGGTTAGCAGGTCCACCTTGAATGTGAGAGGTTGTGGTTTCAGACCCGGCAGAGTCGAACCAAAGACTTATAAAAATGTTACTGGCAGCTGCCTCTCTTGGCACTCAGCATTAAGAGATTACTATTAGGTCTGGTTGGCCTGCTGTCAGGACAGTGTGACTGGTGATGCTACATGTCTGTGTCATGATGCCCTATTGCTAGACTTCAGTGTAAACACCATATGCAGACATCATAGCACTATGACTAAAAATGTTTTAAAGCTGGGTTAAAAATCCAAATCACACACAATCTCACCAACACATTTATTTATGAAATAGATGGAAAGTGCACCAAATGACAGGTAAAATAGCTTTCTCAACTGGACAAGCTATTTTTACAGGTGTTAGTAATTAGTACAACCATAGGAAAATGCATGTATAATTTTAACTCATACTAGGGTTTTTTCAAGATATGCAATTACATGAAATCTTCCCTTAATTGCAGTGACTTTATTCAAGATATGCATTTACCTGAAATCCATCCTTAATTGCAGGGACTTTATTACCTAAATAGTTTACAAGCACCTACAATTTCTGAGGAGATTTGCCACAAGCTTAACATAAGTTATAATGTTATATAATGTTAATTAATACTGAAGCATCTTAATCTGGTCATCCCAGCACTGGACATCTAGACTGCCATAAATAATCCTTCACTAAGGAAATTTTGCCTTGAGCTATAATTTGCTCTAGTGGACTGGTTACTAATGTGTAAAGTCATTATACCTGATTAAATTGTAAGCAGGTACATTAAATTTAAGACTTTTGGCTAACACAATAATTGACCAATGTTAAAAGTTAAATACCCCAGGGATATCTCGTATTAATTCTATCCCTGTCCTCCAAGATCAACTGAATTATGTAACTCATTTTTGTCTGATGATGTCAACAAACACCTTTTACTGGTGATAACAGTTGGAATTAATATGTACTTTCATGCCACAGTATTCAGTATTTTTGTACAGTGTATTTACTAAATTTGTGTACATTTTTTAATTAATATGGATATGAAATAAAACAAATATGAATGCACACAGATTCACCATATTTTATATAAGTCATAAATCAATTCTTTATGTAAGTCCATACAAGATGAACCGTTCTTTAACAATGTGTACTTATTGTACCTTAATACAGTCCATACAAGATAAACTGTACTTTATCATTGTACATATTATACCTTAGTACAAAGTCCATACAAGATGAACTGTGATTTATCACTGTGTACATATTGTACCTTAATACAAAGTCCATACAAGATAAACTGTGTATATTTTGTACCTTAATACAAAGTCCATACAAGATAAACTGTACTTTATCACTGTGTACATATTGTACCTTAATACAAAGTCCATACAAGATAAACTGTACTTTATCACTGTGTACATATTGTACCTTAATACTAAGTCCATACAAGATAAACTGTACTTTATCAATGTGTACATATTGTACCTTAGCACAAGGTCAGTACAAGATACTGAATCAAAGGAGTACATATAGTGCCTTAACTCATTTAGCCCACAGGGTTTTTTCATTTTCACTAGAAAATTGGGGTAGGAAATACATTTTGGGGGTTAATTCTGAATACATCCAAATTTATCTCCGTCCAATAGTGTTCTCACATAGACCAATAGCTAGTTGTGCTAGGAATGTTTTTCATTCATTATTTGGCTTGCACATATGCAGATGGGTAAAAGTTGGAGTTCTGTTGTTTTTGGTTGTTTTGCTTATTGGACCCTCATTTTCATCTCCTGACCACTTCCTACTCCCAATCCCTAACCTATCCTACTTTTTTGCAAAGGTTCACCCGTGTGCAGTTCAGACTGGTCTGCCTTAGTCCACAGACCAAAAAGTCTAAAATCCAGACACAAAATCTGATCCTGACAAGGGGTGAATTTTGGGTTTAACAAAAAAGAGGTCTCAAAAGATGTTTTTTTCCTCTACAATTTGTAATGCAAATAGAAAATCCAAATTAATTGGTATCATTATAGAGTTACATCTACTTACTTTTTGTAATACTATCCACTTTGCTGTATCTTAAATGACCTTGACATTGCAGAGCTTGAAAGTAGGGTACAGCTTCAACACACCTACATAGGTGGTTTTGAAGCTGAATGAGTTAAGTCCATGCAAGATAAACTGTTTTCAGTCCAACAAGTACCTTGAGTACATGTTATAACATATTTATTGTACCATAAGCCAGATTTTCCTTTAAATTTTACAGCTGCTCTTGCTGATACCATAAAATGGCAAACTGCAGCCATTTGTTTATGATGGCCATGTTAGTGAAGAATGGCAATGCAGTGTTCTGTATATGATGGCAATGTTTGTGTGGAGTGGCAATTCAGTGTTTTGTATATGATGGCAATGTTTATGTTGAGTGGCAATTCAGTGTTTTGTATATGATAGCATGTTTGTGTAGAGTGGCAATTTAGTGTTTTGTATATGATGGCAATGTTTTTGTTGAGTGGCAATTCAGTGTTTTATATGTGACAGCATGTTTGTGTAGAGTGGCAATGCAGTGTTTTATATATGATGGCAATGCTTATGTTGAGTGGCAATTCAGTGTTTTGTATATGATGGCAATGTTTGTGTGGAGTGGCAATGCAGTGTTTTGTATATGATGGCAATGTTTATGTTGAGTGGCAATTCAGTGTTTTGTATATGATGGCAATGTTTATGTCGAGTGGCAATGCAGTGTTTTGTATATGATGGCAATGTTTGTGTGGAGTGGCAATTCATTGTTTTGTATATGATGGCAATGTTTATGTAGAGTGGAAATTCAGTGTTTTGTATATGATGGCAATGTTTATGTCGAGTGGCAATTCAGTGTTTTGTATATGATGGTTTGTGTAGAGTAGCACTTCAGTGTTTTGTATATGATGGCAATGTTTATGTCGAGTGGCAATGCAGTGTTTTGTATATGATAGCATGTTTGTGTAGAGTGGCAATTCAGTGTTTTGTATATGATGGCAATGTTTGTGTAGAGTAGCACTTCAGTGTTTTATATATGATGGCAATGTTTGTGTAGAGTGGCACTTCAGTGTTTTATATATGACAGCATGTTTGTGTAGAGTGGCAATTCAGTGTTTTGTATATGATGGCAATGCTTATGTTGAATGGCAATTCAGTGTTTTGTTTATGATGGCTATGTTTGTGTAGAGTGGCAATTTAGTGTTTTGTATATGATGGCAATGTTTATGTTGAGTGGCAATTCAGTGTTTTATATATGACAGCATGTTTGTGTAGAGTGGCAATTCAGTGTTTTGTATATGATGGCAATGCTTATGTTGAGTGGCAATTCAGTGTTTTGTATATGATGGCAATGTTTGTGTGGGTGGAGTGGCAATTCAGTGTTTTGTATATGATGGCAATGTTTGTGTGGAGTGGCAATTCAGTGTTTTGTATGTGATGGCAATGCTTATGTTGATTGGCAATTCAGTGTTTTGTATATGATGGCAATGTTTATGTAGAGTGGCAATGCAGTGTTTTGTACATGATGGCAATGTTTGTGTGGAGTGGCACTTCAGTGTTTTGTACATGATGGCTTTGTGTACAGTGGCAAACATGCAACCATTTATGTGGGATGGCAAAGTTTTTGTAGAATGGTACCATTGCTGTAATAATCAATAAAAGAACTGTAAGTTTAATTTAAATCCGTTAAATGTTACTATTACTGCTGTAGTTGTTGAAATATAATATGTAAAAGCTATTCTCAAAAAATGCTGCTCTCCATTAGAAAAAATGAAAATCTCCTCTTAGCAACATAACAGAGGGAAACTCTTGTCTAGTTCTGGAGAAACCAATGTCAAGTGATACAGTTTAGGTAAGTTTTTATTCCACAACATTTGGCCCATGTTGTACAATTCATAATAAGTGCGAGATTCTTTCTTACATTTCTTATTCAAACAAAGGCAACTCAACAGAAGACTGCTTTATGTCTAATTGAATCTGCTTCCATGATTTTTCTAATCTGAGAGACCTTTGCATTTCAAACTTAAAGTATATCAGTGTCAATATTTAAGCATATCAGTGTCAATTATATTTAAGTGCTGTCAGTGTCAATGATATTTACAACAATTAGCTATTTAAAATAGAGAATTTCCATTAAAATTTGTGATAAAAATGTCATTAAAAATTGTTTGAAAACAGTTTATTTGTTCCTTATTTTATGATATTTTGATCAGCTAACATACATGTAAGATTTTTAACAGATGTTGGTTGAATGCACAAATTAAATTGTGTTGTTTTTGTGTGGATCATCTTGTGTATGTGTGGGTTTTTGTCATTGAAAGAAAGGGAACATATGGATCCGGATAAAAGAAAAGGTGTGGAGACTGAAAGGAATCAGTATAAAAGAGCTCAAAATGAAAAGATGAGCTCAGATCGCTAAATTTTGATGAGAAAGTGAGGTGGGGTTGTGTTTCATGCATTTTGTAAAATATATTGCAGGCTTTTTAAGAAGTTTTGGTCCTTGTTTTCCATTACAAGTTCATGTGAATACTTTTAAATTTCTGGGGTATAAATTTTTTTTATTTTCATGGGTAAGCTAGATAATGAATGTAATTATCACAATGAAATATTAATTTGGCTGACATTTACTTGCTGTCCACCCCACCATTATATAATATGGACCCTTCTACTCCTTTAATGCATTGACCTTCATCAGTGACATCTTTCTTTTCCCCTCATTGTCTATATGACCTATTTCACAAATAAATGGAGTCATGATTTACTGTTTTCTTGGTAGGACAGGGTATACCTTTATTTTCAAGGCTGATGGTTAGAGTTTGCATATGAGGCAGGCACAAATAAAGGAGTGATTCCATTGTCTTTCAGTTTATCTAGCATTATTGGACTTTGTTGGACCTGTACACATGAAAAAAATGGCAAATGCTGCTGAATACAATGAGCAAGAGGATGCTGATCATGTGTGTGATTCACATGTGGAGTGATGTCATTGCTGACATAAATTGAATTTTACCACTTGTAATCCATTGTTTTAATGCCATAATTGTTGGAATAAACCTAAACCAATAATGCAGCTAACTGGGGGCAGTGATTTAAATAAATATTCACATAAATGTGTTTAATTTGGTGTTGATGGCAGCATCTGTTTCATTTGATTTGTTTGTGATTTAGAGTTTCAATGTAGTTTTAACCATTTTATCAGTCATATCACTACAATGCATTGTGGCAGTTTATTTCTCAGTCCTATAGCTACTATGTCTGATGTGTGACAGTCTAGCACTGGGGCATCATGCCAAAGATGTGTAGCATCATGTCCCACCCAGTCACATTATCCTGACACCAGGCCAACCAGTGCTAACACTAACCTCTTAATGATGAGCGCAAAGCTAGGCAGCTGTTAGTACCATTTTTAAAAGTCTTTCTATGACTTTGCATTCTGTTCAAACCCTCAACATCCTGCATTCAAGGCAGATGCTCTAACCACTTAGGCCACAGGAGCAATTGCTCCATTTGATGTTAAGCACTTGTTATAAGTGGTTGATCTTGGCAGATATATGATAGACCAGAACAATTACCAAAATTTATATGTACATGATACATTTATATATATACATGTCACATCAGACTTATTTGTTTTGATGCCTCAACAAAATACACATATTGTATTGTCATATTGTGTTGTATGTATGTATGTATGTACGTGTATATATATATATATATATATATATATATATATATATATATATATATATATATATATATATATATATATACACACATACATACATGTATACATACATACATACATACATACATACATACATACATACATACATACATACATATAACACAATATGATAATATGTGTATTTCATCAGAAAAGACAAGTTTGATGTGGGAGATGCCAAGGTTGTCAGGCTGGGGCATATTTTAGAAGCAAATACAAGACAAGTTCTTTCGATGACTGGGAAGAAAACAACTTGAATGACGTTTTGTATATATTGCATACCCCCATTTTAATCTTTATAAATGTTTGTAGCTTTAATATATGAACGAAATTCAGAACAAATTGGGATTAATAGAAGTTTTATTCTTTGCAACTAAGTAGATTCCTAATTAGTTCCAATGTGATACAGAAATTCAGATTGAACAGCTGCATTGAATGCCAAATCAAGCAAGTAAGATTAAAAGGGTATGTAATAAAATAAATGATGCCATTTAATTGAAAGTATTAGAATTTCAACATTTCCTCCAATCTGCTAATGGCAGTTTATTTATGTAAACCATTGACAGCACACAGTATACCACACCTTCAACTCACAGTTGTCTAAATGCTTTTGATCTTTTGCATTTTATTACCACACAATTCTTTACTCTATTGAGAGTAATTACAACATGATAAGAGATTCATTACGATTTAAGACATTACAACATGATTCACTACTCAAGACTTCTTGCAACACATTTCTGTACTCAGTTAAGAATCATTACAACAAGTTTCATAACTGAATTAATACACTTATTACAACATGATTCATTACTGAATTAAGACTTGTTACAACATGATTCATTACTGAATTAATACTTTTTACAACAGGATTCATTACTGATTTAAGACTTATTACATGTTTCATTACTGAATTAAGACTTATTACAGTATGATTCATGCTGAATTAAGACTTGTTACAACATGATTCATTACTGAATTAAGACTTATTACAAAATGATTTATTACTCAATTAAAACTTGTTTTTGATGAATATATCTAACAATTTAGGCAAGACATCTTTGGGATAGTGATGATATTGTTTTGTTCTGCTACAGACAAACATATCCACATGATTAAAAAATTGATAATGCAGCTGGTCATACTGACAGGACATGCACAATGGGTGTTTTTGTGGAAACTACAACTGATAAGATACTGCAGTGGCTTAATGTGTAACCTTGTTTCTTTAAGATAAAATGATATTCAGTAAGGTTTTGCTAAGTAACATACATCTTGATCAGATGTAAATAAATTTGCTTTTATGAAAAAAAATGGTTTTATAAATTTCTTGAATATGTGTGGATATTTCATGAATTTCCTCAGTTTGTTACAAATATTAAAAATATACTTTAGAATATTTTATTATTTTCATAATACATGAAAAAATAAATTTGCTGCACTCTAGTCTTTGATTTTAAAACATGTTTAGAACATTCATGTAAAAAATATTTCAGTTTGTTGTCCGCAGTAAAGGGAACTGTACTTGCTAATATTTCAATTATATTTGTGATTGAAAGTTATGTTCACATTAAAAATGTCTTCCTCAGTTTTTCATGACATTCACTAATTTCTCCTCTTTCTATATGCAGGGAGAAGTCTCTTCTCCAATTTCTCCAGTTTGAGACCTGGGCTAAGGTGACAGTCTTTTATAAAGAGATGATTGATTATGTCCTCAGTGTTTTTTCAAAGACAAAAAATTACTGGCACATACCATGTAGTCTAAAAGCATTCAGCAATATCTTGTCATTTTAGATACTGATATCTAATTTCTTTTAATAGGGATTGGCCTGTTCAGGATCCCGGGAATGTCATCAGAAGGTCAGGGGAACCAAAACACAGCAATAGAATCATTGTTCCAGGTAAGCTGTCTTGTAGAATTTTTTCTTTCCACTTGGATATTGCAAGATTGTAAGCATTCTGTATGATTGCCTATATCCTGTATTTTATTTACACCAATGCAGCTAAAGTTGCCATAACAGAGACAATTTGGATTGGTTTCATTTGGTGTTTTATGGCACAGCAAAACAAGTAGGTTGCCTAATGCTAAGGCAATTAGAGTAATTAATACAGTGCTAAGATTCAAACCTACACACTTCTTTCTGGTCACAATTCCACAAAGCTGACCCCCCACTTATTGCAAAAGCGTGTTGTATAAATTCAAAGGTTTTATTTTGCCTATCTTTGCAATTAGTGACAATATCAATAAGTGTTCATTTTGGAGAAATTCAGAATATTTCATTAAAATGGTTGAAGAAAATTGTAAATTCAGGCCATTTGAATTTATGTGACATATAGTAACAGCAAATTACCAAGGAAAATTTGAGACCTGAATGTCTGATGGACTGTTGATAGTCATTTAAGTGCATAACACATTTTTGCCAGCTAAGCATCTGTTGGTAGTCCATGGGGATCAGTAAATGCTCATGTCTGACATCTAAGTGACACAAGATTTGCTTACACCATATATATATATATATATATATATATATATATATATATATATATATATATATATATAGGGGTCACGCTACCAGGCGAAGTGGGCGAAAAAGTCGCTTGAGAAGCGTAAATTTCGCCTCCTTCTGTTATGAAAGCGAAAACGACTTCGCCCTCTGATTTTTTGGACGTAACATGACTGTAGATTACGGCTTTGAGATGCCCCCTCGCTGTAGGCAGTAAGTTCCGGCATTGCTGTAACTCATCGTCAAATGTATTTAGGTGGTGTTGATACCAATCAGCTTATGGCGATAAAGAAATGCTTGCACCTGCAAGTTTTAATATCTAACTGACCATTAACCCTTTTCCGGAGCAAGATATCCCAGCTTGATTTCATAAAGTTGGCCCTACTGTGCTATGATGAAAAGATGCCGAATTCCGTTTCAAAATTTAAACATCAATATGCAAATAGTAACTTGCTTTAAAAAATACGATCGATGAAGAGCGTTTTCTAATTTATATACTATTTTTAATAAATAGAAATTTTAACCGCCTTATTTGCGTATTTTCTGTATAAAATCAGTTTGAAACCGTAAATGAAATTTTAATGGCGGACATCACTGCGTATTTTATTTACCATACCACTTCATTAAACTAAAAATACGAAAAATATATATAGTAATGAAGCAAATAATAATTTAACCAATCCATGTCATTATTACCAGTAGGTGGACAAACCATAAATATGCAGAACTTTTAATGTTTTTTTTTTTTTGTAACGAAGCAAGAAAGTGTGTAGTTCGAGACCCACCCACCCCGGACTAAAAATAGATGCACTCGCTCTGTGCAAGACATATTCTTGGATTTTTGGTTAGAGGTAAAAAAAATAAATAAATAAAAAAAATAGGGTCCAGTTTAGTTATATATCGACTTTAATGCTTTATCAGGAACAATGAAATCAGGACGAAGAGTGATTCGAAGTCACCTTTCCATTTATTCCTATGTACATTGTATTAGGGGCTGTTTCAAAGAATGCTAGAAATCTTTTTGACTGCAAATGCACCCAAACTTAAAACTGGTAGTGCGGGAGCCATATATTTATGTATGACGCCACCTGGCTGTGCATGCGGGAACCATATATTTATGGTCAAACGTCACCAAATCTGTATGCGGATACCATATTTTTATGGCACAGGACAAGGACGTCTACGTACGTCCAATGTAGGCCAATCATTACTCGTGTGCTAATAATAATAGCTGGAAGATAGCACATGTTATAGTCCAATAGATCATGGCTCTGCATCATTGTAACAAAGAAATCAGTGAAACAAATATTACAACAGACTTATTTAACTGGTAAGGTCTGTTGTCAACAGTGGCCATTAATGTAAACAATATGGTGGATGTTAAGCAGTTACAGTCTTTTAGCTGTCTCGTGGCTAGTTGCCGCTGATTACCGTATATATGTAGGGGATGTCCAAAATAGAATATAGTTCGTTAGGGCTTTGTGTGGAAGTGTAGAGGAATAAATAGCAAAACGCAGTTTTCCAAGTTTGAGAATTAATTTTCTGCATGAATATACCATGTGATGAGATTAAAGTGCTTTGACACAATCACATATTGATATACAAGCGCTATGATATGGCCATCCCATTCAGTAACTTCAAATTTCATTAAATCGAGCTTTAACTAAAGTTCATCAACGAGTTTGTCATGTACAGAGCCTTTTCTTATATTGGGGGATACATTGTATCAAGAGCGAGAGCTTTACAAGCTGGAAAGGGACAAACCATCATTTTTCAGGGGTGTCAGGTTTTGACAACTAGGTAACCATTCCCTATCTGAATCTTTAATTATTGTTTTTCTTGTCTTCTTTTTTTTGTTCAAAAGAAAAGGCAAAGCATAATACTCTTGTATTATTTAGTCTCTCTCTCTCTCTCTCTCTCTCTCTCTCTCTCTCTCTCTCTCAATAAATAACTTGAGAGAGAGAGAGAGAGAGAGAGAGAGAGAGAGAGAGAGAGAGAGAGAGAGACTTCTCGATTAACCAGCTCTTATGACAGCCATGTGAAATGTATGCAACTTGGGAATTTAATAATCAAGTCCTTCGTTCAAGAGAACTTTCTAACTGGTGGAAATCTTTTTTTTTTTTTCTCTCGTCAGTTTCGTTGTTTACTTTTTACAGAGCTAGTTTTAGAGGTAGGAAAATGAGCATATAAAGCTTGTCCTTTTTTTGTTATATGTTAACATTGCTGAGAAATCCATTCTATTTTAAATATTTCTGACAGGCTGCAGTTAATCATTGAAAACCTCACAACTCTTGCTCTATAATGCGTAATCAATGAGAAATAAGAAATAATTACGTCGATTTTCGGTAAAAACGACTTTCAGGTCTCTCCAATAGTTGCAATCTCACTATCATACAGGTGTACTGGACACAGCTCTCATCCAGTTATACGAATAGCTTGTCCCTGTTCATACTGTGGTTTATTTCTGCTTCACTTGGCGGTAAAGATCAAACAGCTCACTTGGCTTGGTAACACGTTGGCAGCTGCCGTTGTTTCGTTACCATATATAGCCTAATTAAAAGTACTCTATTGTGTTTTGAGAAGATCAAAACAAATGGCGGTGATAATATTTCTCTACCTGATGATATTATGTCACTGACAATTGTACTCAAACTAGACAAACATCACGAGGTGTATTTTTTTTTAAAAATAAGATTATAAAACAAAGAAAGATATTCTAAAATTAAAAGTGATGTCATATAAAGAAGGGATTTAATTATAAACGCTATTAAAGAAATCCAAGACATAATGTATCTATTCCATACTCATGACACACATTTAGCTTGCATCTTAATACAGTAGAACCTGTCTTGAAAGACCACCTCTATTACAAAAAAAAACTCGAGATAGGTGGTCTCACATAGCAGTGATCTTTCAAGACAGGTTTTACTGTAGATAGTAAGAGATATATATATATATATATATATATATATATATATATATATATATATATATATATATATATATATATATATATATATATATATATATGAGGAGCCATAGCAGACAAAAGCTGTTCCAATGAGAAAATTGCAATTGAAATTTCAGTGTCATACGTCAAGAAATGCAGTACCATGTGTTGGATCAAATTGCATGTCCTTAAAGTTCCATGTGATAATTATTTTTTCCTTCATAAGTAAAGCTTGATAATACTGATTTCTTTGAAAAATAAATGCTGCATTTAGTTGAATAAAAGATTCTGCCAATAATATTATTTTAAAAAGTTTTTTTTAAATCTTTCAAACACTAACAATATTTTTTGGTTGCTATGGCAACCAAAGTAAATCTATAATTACATGTCTTTCCAGTATGATTAGTATTGGTTCCTTAGCAATGAACTATGTGAATAAAATTATATTTTATACTGAGAAAATTTGTGAATAATAACTAAACAAGTATTGCATGAGCTAAATATTGTAACATACTGAAATATAGATACATGTTTAAAAGTTAACTTTTATTTATTTAGCATAGGCCTAAAATTAATGACCTGAGGATATGTGATACATAGAAGAAACAAAACTGTTCACATACACATTCAAAATAAAAACATTTGATGGAAAAGTTTACACTTTATTTGTATTTTTGTAAAAAAAAATCTTTTTCACCCATTTTCTCTATTTGGTTGCTATGGTAACCATGAACACACATCATTTTCACTGACATTTTTTGTGTTTGCAATCTTCGTGTATATATACATCACTGTATACAATTTCACAGCAATCTGATGATAATAACTAATTTTGAAGTTGTTATATGGATTTAGCCCAAAAAGTTTGTATTGTTCTGAAACAATTCAGCATACACAGAAAGAGCAGTTAAAAATAAATCAGCACTGGTTATCATGCAAATGCAAAAACAACACAGCACTAACGGGGTTAAATATGCAATATATTTTCATGTTTAAATCATCATTTATGTTAATAATTCCTTTAAATGTTTTTGTTGTTCTTATTTGGTTATTTATTATGTCAAATGTTTCTATAACAAAAATGATTATTTTGCACATTAAAATGTTTTTGTTTTAACCATGTTATTATTTTTTTTAAGTAAATTATGTAACAATATTCATTCTATAACATTCATATAAAATCCACAGGATCATTCTTCAAGATGAAAAGGTACTCATACAAATATTAAACATGGGTTTCAAAGAACATTGGTTGAAATAAGTTTTTGAAATATGTAATGATTCAATGGACCACAAATATAATTTCAAATTTGTTCATTTTCTAGACCACTGTTGTCACTATGAAAATTTATAATATACTGTGATGAGATTTAAGGATATGAAAATATCAAACAATACTTGAACCATGACATAAAAGTTCATTTATTATATAAAGTTGCAAAAAGAAGTTTCAAATTCATGCATATGAAGATCATAGAATACTATAAGGTGTTTCTTGTTGGATTACTATTTGTAGGAAGCCTAGAAGTAATGAAATAATAAACATGTTATGATAATTAATAAATCTGAGAGGAAAACTTATATTTGTAAGTTATAATATTCCCAAAAAATAATTTCAACCTGAAATTATTAATTTTTTTTGAAAATTCTTAAATTGACATTATTTGGTTGCCATAGCAACCATAATAAGTCATTGTATTGGAATAAAAAAAAAACATGTACAGAACCTGGAAACATCCCAGCATTATCTGACCAAATTTCATATAATTCTGTTTAATATAACTGGTTATAAAGCTGGGATCCTAGTGTTAGTATAAACTTTCTATAAGCTCTCAGAATAATTCAGCATAGGCAGGTTAAGCAGTTACAAACAATTCAGCATCTAGGTGGATGTCATGTGAAAACAATTCAGCACTACCAGGGTTAAAAAAATAAAATAATTAAGTGGTAGTTTATTAAGAATTTTTACCAACTTGCATTTACAAGGCTCTAATCTTGTTACTTCTATCAGTGAAAATTAATTGCAATATATAGCTTCATATGTGATTTTAAGCCATACAGCCAAACTAAACTGCATTTACTTTAATTCAAAAACACATATACTAAGTATGAATAGAATGGGTATGAATATAATTTTTTATACACATAATATATTGATGCTCACAAATAACAAATATTTTTCAACTTGAAAATAAGGCATTGCTTAAAACTTAAAAGCATACCAAGAAATAGAGCACATAATTAAAACATAATGCATATATATATATACATATATATATATATATATATATATATATATATATATATATATATATATATATATATATATATATATACATATAGTGTTTATTGTTTTGGTCTCACTTCTCCCTGATTAACTCCCACTTCTCCCTGTTTAGCTCCCACTTCTCCCTATTCTGACCAAAAGGAGAAGTCACTCCTCCCTAAAATTTAAGTCTAGCTTGACCCCTGTATATATATATATATATATATATATATATATATATATATATATATATATATATATATATATATATATATATATGCTCACTTATAACATATATTCTCACTTATATAACCAAGTCCAATTTTAGACTGCACAGACCCAGGTCTGTCATTGCATAATGCACCAGTAGATATTGGTCCATGAGTTTGTTATGAGCATTCAGTAAAACATCCAACATGAACCCTGATCTTCAGACACATTATGATAGGACAGTACAAGATTCTTGTTTCTGGTTTGACTGGACTTAGAGTATATACATTAGCTTAAACATGTCTTGATGGCCTAAATTTTGGAAAAATGTGAATTTATCATGATTACCTATTAAGTCAATTCAGCCTTTGATCATGCATACAAGTCTGAATTAGTGTATAAGTTATAATTTGATACCCCCCTTTTCAACTTGCAAATGCTGATAGAAGTGATTGAACCTGGAGCTGCATGGGCATGGAGCAGTTGGTAGAGGCATTGCTCCATGTTGATAAATGGTAGGTCTGTTTAGGTAGCATTGTTAATTGCAACTAATAAGTTCTGCTAAAAGGAAGGAACATTTCATAAAAATTTTGAAAGATAACTCGACAGTGGATGAGCAAAAAAGAAATTAAATGATTTTGTTTTAGGACATGGCTTGTAATTGAACTGTCTTGTAAGCAATTGCTATTCCTACAGGTAATAAGAAGTTTTACTAGAGATTCAAAAAAAGCCAAAATATTGTCTAATGTCTTTTGGTATTTCTACAATATCATTGTAAAATTTCTGTAATAAGTAATATATTTATGCAATTTTTTTTATAGTATTCAGTTCTTTGACTGCTACAAAGGTCAAAATTTATTTCATTTGTTCTTGGAATTGCAGCATCATGTAAAATGCCTAAAATCTTACTTATGGTTTTGTACTTTTGACTGTTATTATGGATAATGGATATTCTGATTTTTCCAATTGAATCAAGTCATAATAGCAACAGAACAATAGTTATTTTGCATTTGGTTAGCTTTTCAGCATTATTAGTCCTTGGTTCTTAGGTATAAGTAATCCTATTACCTTAGTGGGTGGAGAGACCTGAAGAACATTTTAGCAGTTTTTCTGATTGGTTCTATTTTTAACCATGATGAAATAGTGTTTGCCTTAGTGTTTGCATTTGTTAAGATGTGCAGATCTGTAGGATTGGCCCTTCTGGGTGTGACTTCAACCAAGACTAACACATTTTTGCTTCTGTAAGACAAAGTTTAAAATGGCTAAAGGAAAGAGTAAATTATTCTCCCCATTGTCAGGTAGTAGGAATGTGCAAGGGAAGGTATGTTTTTCTTTTCAACATTTTTGAGATAATGTCACACTTTACAAGATTGTTTTCAAAACTTATTTTTGGAACCTTATGCTTTTTGTGTTCTTTAATTCTAACAAACTTTTTCAGAACAAGCTATTAATATGAGAAATGAGTATCTGCAGCAAACAGATGAATTTGTTTATTCATGAAATATATATTGCATTTTAATGATTACATTTTATTATTAAAATAAACGTGCTTAGAGCTCATATTATGCTTTTTGGTACCTTTAGTTTCATGCTGAATTAATTTTTTATTAAAATTGTTAACATTGTTCTGATAATTCATTTGAGTAACATGAAAACTATAGTTGAGTCTTTAACTTGGATGACCTCTTGATGAAATTCTGAGCATATAATGATCATATAAATTACAGATATCTTGTATTTTTTTTAAAACCTTTTTATCAAAGTTGATCCCCCCCCCTAGCTTTAACTTGGTTGAACCTAGAAACATTCAAATTTTGTACAAATTTAGACCTGCCCATGTGGAGTTGTTTAAAAAAATATTTGAAATGTATCAATCCTAAAAATTTTAGGTGCCTCCAGGAAAAAAAATATTTAGGTACAAAATTTATTTCCTAATGTCAATCATACAGTGAAAAATCTGTTATGGGAAGCTATTAAAAGTTTTGTCAGCTTTTTTTTAGATAAAGTTACAATTGTAAACTTGACATTTCATTTTGTGCAGAAAACCTCCATAATAGTTTTGTTAAAATTAGTGTTGTCATGTTTTAGATTTGTTTAATAACGATGGTGAGCTTTTGTCTCATGATAGTCTGTAAAATACTTTTTATGTGAAAAAGAACTTGATTACTTTCTCATTTATAGAAAACACTGGAAGATTGGAAACAAGTATTCAACTTAAACAACTACAGTGCCATGTAGTGTAAATATAACATTGGTATCAAAAGCTTAGGTTTAATTGTGAATAAAACAAGTAAACATTTTGAAACAAGTAATCAATGTAAATAAATACAGTGCTCTGCAGTGTAAATATAACATTAGTATCAAAAGCTTAGGTTTAATTGTGAATAAAAAAAAGTTAACATTTTGAAACAAGTAATCAATTTAAATAAATGCAGTGCTCTGCAGTGTAAATATAACAATGGAATCAAAACCTGTACATATCAGCTTTAATTGTGAATGAAAAAAGGATGTAAACATTTTTGCTCAATTTTATCCATGCATCATAAGGTCCAAAGTGTGATAATTAATTCACATAATTCAACTCATATGGAATGAAATTATTCCAATTCATTCTTACAAAAAGTTAAAAGTTTATGAAACATTCAACTGCCAGTTCAGATTTTTATAGTGTATTTTAGTTGCAAGTAATTTTGTACAAAGTATGTAAAACAGTTCAGATAGGCCAAGTTATTATAGGCATGCAAAGACTCCATAATTCATATAATGTTTTTGTGTAATAGGGTGGAAAGTTCTTGGAATGATTTATATAGTCGGCTTCAGATTAATTTTAACTTAACATTTGAAATTAAAGAATATTATCCTGGGGTGCTCTGTTTAGTACTTTTTTATTTACCGCTGATAATTATTTCCAGATATTTTATACATAAAAATATATTGTCTGTTCAAAATTAATTACTTTAATTCTTTCTTGACCCTGAGAAATATATTTAAAATAATATTATCAAAGTAAAATAAATGTGAAAATGGAATATTGTATTAAAAGATACTACCCTTTTTACTGTCATTTTTATAGTATATTTTTAACATTGTGTGCCTCAAATTCATGTAATGTTGGGATCTATGTATATTTGATCTCTCTCTCTCTCTCTCTCTCTCTCTCTCTCTCTCTCTCTCTCTCTCTCTCTCACACACACACACACACACACACACACACACACACACACACACACACACACACACACACACATGATGGAAAGCTCAGGTAGTGAATATCAGTGTTTTAAAAATGCTCTACTTGTTCATTCTACCGATATGTTATTTATAGATGTAAAGCTGTGATCCTAAGGGTCCTTGGTCTTGACATTGATTGTAATGTCCAGTGAAATAAATATTCAAAACCCTCTACCCACCTAAAAAGAATTTTAAATATGAAATTGTTTTGGAGGAATAGTTGGGTCTTTCTTTTCAATAATGTGGACTGGGTTTATATTTTCAGGATTATTTTTTTCAATATTTTTACTACTTTCATAAATGTGAAAAAAAGTGAATAATCTGATATGAATACTTGATATGGAAATAATTTTCATGCAAAAATATAAAACAATTTTTGATGTTAATTGTAAAATTGTAATAATTTTCAATGCAAAAATATAAAACAATTTTTGATGTTAATTGTTAAATTGTAATAATTTTCATGCAGCTTTCATATTATACCATTTGTTAGATTCCATGTTTTTCTAGTTGGGTGGGTGGGTGTAAATTAATTTGTGTGTGAGCCAAAACAGTTACTTTTTCATTCATTCATTTTTTGGGCATTATCTAATTGAAGTTAAGATTCATTGATTAACTGAAGCTTGTTTATTTTTGGTAAAAATAGGAACTTGTGCAGGAGATGCAGTTTTTGTTCATGGTTTGTTTGTTTTTATTTTCTTGATAGCTGTATGTTTCAGAAAAATACAACAATAAAAATGAAATAATAGCCAAGTTTCAAATCATGGTATAGCATAAAATTTAAGGGCTTCAATCAACTCCCTAATTGCTAAGGAAACAAAATGTTAACAATATGGAGGACTTTTCAACCAATTAAGAGATTTTCATGCAAGTATAGGAAATCTTCCAGTCAGTGCTAACAGTTTCATTTCTTGTGGAACCTTTTCCTTCATCAGACTTACCATTGTCAGAACCATCTTAACCAGATCACCATGGAGCTAATTTATTTCTAATTGATATACAATGATTAACAAACTTGAAAAATAATGTGTTAACCTTGACAAGATGATGCTGAAAATGATGGATACTGTATTAAATTGCTAATAGCAGACTATATCATCACTAATAGATCTGGTGACAATATTTTAAGGTAGTTGGATCAAGGATAGCATCATACCTAAGGACTGGGAGGATTAATTTTATTTCCCCTGCAGGTGCCCAGGGATGATTAGTTAGATAATCTTAATTACATGGCCCACGGCCCACAGACTAGGAAAATGTGTCCTTTAAATGATAGGGCTTGGAATGCATAGCATATCACCTGCTTCATGGATTGAAATGATGGTATACTGACAGTGGTTTCATAATAATAAGAAAATAATAACAAAATAAAACTAAAATAAAAAATGTAAATTTAGTATGGACACTAGAAAAAAGCTGCATCTTAATGAATTCTATCAAAAACACAGTGGGTGACATGTATAACAAATTGTTCTCATGACAAACAAGACATGGTCAGAGAAAACATCGTTTATTGTGGAGAGAGTAGGAAGTATCCATTGAAATAACATTATGTTTATATGGTTTCTTTATGAATTATTTTAAATTGATGCCATTTGTTTTTTTTATATAATTATTTAACTTGATGATTTTAGTGATCTAATATACAAACAAAATGACAAATAGGAGAACTGCAAAATGTATGAATGCAGACATTAACAGTAAATTGTAACTACCCCTAATATACCCTAATTAGAGTGACAAGCCACTAATCTATCCAATATAGAGGACTTGGAGACAATAAAACAAGTCTTCATATTACTATATCCACCTTATCTAATTTTTTTATATGGTTACTCCTGTTTCTTTAACATTGTATCAGTATTGTGCACATTGCAATATAAAATTATCAATTTTAAGTGTGTCCATAGGATGAAAAATCGTTAGTTTATTGATAAACCATCTACATTAAATACTTTCACTTAATTCAGACAAGCTGCTGCTTACTAACAACTGCTGTTACTACTAACACAACTACCATATCTCTCAGTGATCTATACTTGCCAGAAAATCACTTAGAGTGACCACTGCCTTACTATATAAATGTTTCATGTTAATTTTATGAACTGATCATTATTTTTAAATAGAGTTTAACAGAAAAAAATTACAAGAAAATTATCTGGAGTGAAGAGTAATGATAAAATGACATGTCAGATTATGTTTGCTAAGCAAATGACCAATTGGATATGTTTAAAAAGGTATTGTTTGTGTATTTTATGGCAAACATCTCCTAAAAGTTAACCAAACTTAACCTTTAAGCAATGAATTCACAATTAGGTTTTAAATTTTCTGGACTTTTTCATTTGGCCAGTTTGACAGTTTGTCCAAAATTTTAATTGATTGTTAAAATCTTATAGAATGTATATGTAACCACATGTTCAAAAATTGGAATCAACATACCAATCAGGAAACAACAGTATTGCTGATTTGATGTTATGGCAAAAGCATGGATAAAACTTGCATAACTCATGATGTTGTAATTAATTTATATTGCTACATTCAGTACTGCCTTGGTGGCGCTCACCAGTTATTATGTACTTTTGAGAGAGTGATGTTGTTTGCATTTTAAACATGCACAGTGGAGAGAATGTTGGCATTTCTTTGGATATTGTACTTTTGGAAATTTTAAATGATCTTAGGACACTGCTAACTAAAATGACTGCTCCATTGTGCTCCAAAAATCAACCTGAATTTGTCTGAAGTACACTATTCTTGGCAGCTATTAAAATAATAAAAATGAATTTTGCCAAACTAGACAATACCAGCTTCTAAAAGTGCAAAGAATGAATTACCAATCGAATAAAAGGATAAAAATTTATCTGCTCTTCTTTTTTTTACAATTTACCTCTGAAGTTCAAGAAGTGAAAGTGACAAGTAGAGCTAGCACTTTTTTGAAAGGTGCACATCTGGAGTTAAGGCCAAGCTTAACTCTCTAACCCATATTACACCCATCAATCATACATCAAAATAAAGGGAATTAGAGGTTCTTTGAACAATATCTAAGATATACAAAGTCTCTTTTAAATAGCCAGTATAACAAGTGAGGAAACCAGGGAAAATTCTTTTTCTTTAAAATTCTAATCCTATGCTAAATATGAAACTGTAGTTAGGTTTCTTTTCTTATCTTGACTTGGAAGAGCTAATGAAGGGGAGATAATATATATTAAGAAAGCTCTGTAACTTTCCCACTGGACTAACTCAGAGGAAAACATTGCAGCAGTGAATAAACTACTTTATGAAAAGAATGATTTACAAACCATTCTATTCACCTAGGCTTGATTCTTTCATAGTCTTTATACAGCACTTATTCGCTATTAGACATTTCATTATGTAATGGTAAAATTTTATGAATAATGCACTTCATTATAAGGCAGTCTCACTGAATACTGGTCTACTATGTGGCCCCTTTTGACAAAATTAAAATGAAAGCGTGCTCTATATACACTTAATTGCAAGAATGTCTCACTTATGATCGCTATACTCAATGTCTTCTGTTGACAGCATTACTCCTAGGGAGTATTGTATCAGACACTTCATTATAAGACAGTATGCTGCATGGCTTCCATGGACAGCATTGTAATGAGGGATAACTGTATCATGTACTTCATTATTAGATGTTCTACTATATGACTTCAATTGGTAACATAGTGAGAGAGTACTGTATATGTACTTCATTATGAGGCAGTCTACTCAAGACAGTATACCAGTATTCTGACTTCTATTGACAACACTACAATGAGGGAGTACTTACTGTATATGCACTTCATTATAAGGCAAAACACTCAAGACCATATGCCAGTACTTTGACTTCTATTGACAATATTACAATGAGGGAGTACAGTAACTTGTATTTTATTACAAGGCAGTCTTGTTACAAGGTGGTATACTATATAATTCCAAGAGATGGTGCAATAAGAAGGAGTACTGAATGCTAAGCATTAGCTGAACAAGATATTTGTGTATTGTAAGTACATGTAAACAGTTGAACTAAGAATGCATAAAGAAATTTTTAATGTTCTCAAATTACACAAAACTATCATTTTAACACCTAGCCCAAAGCTGACAGTGTGTTGCTCCTACTGTAAGCGTAGTGCATGTTGTATTGCAGAGCATTTGATCATATAAATTATGCCATTGGTTCATATTCCAGATAGTCAATGCTTGTTTGAAATGCAGTAATAGCACTTTATCAATGTGAAAATAATAATTTGGAAGATCCATATAATCAAACCCTGAATTAGTCTTGGTCACTAAGCCACTTGGCGCATTAAAAGAGTCATGATTAATGAATTGGAGATTGATACAACACAGTCTCATGGCATTAATTTTGTGTTTTGTATTGATTTATAAAATTTGTATTAACAGCTATGTACATGCAAACAAATTTGTAAATAGTTGTGAAATATTTCATTTTGTACCATTCTATAATTCAGTCGTTTTCATTGATAGGCATACATTAAATACATACAGCTAAAAGAATCTTGTACAGAATTTAAGAAGCAGTTCAGCCTGGGATGAATCGTGCTATGTATTAATTACACTTCAGGTCCCTGTCTGGTCATTCATTTCCTCCCATGATATGAATAATAAATAAAGCTGGGGTGAAATTGTTGAAATTAATTACATACAGGTGAGATTAATCTGGATGCTGTGTGATTCAGCAGTAGATAAATAATCTACATGTAAATGTCCATACATGTTGCAACTTGAACCAGACAGCCATTGCAATTTAGATGTCTTGTTCCATATTATTACCATTTCTTCTATTGATTTCTTGAATATGCAAGAAGCTTAACTGTTATACAGGCCTCAAGTTTTAAATGTCAGTGTTCTACTTCATATATTGAGATTGTCTTTTTGAACTTTGACATATGCACACTTTCTTACAAGTCTTGTACAGCTGAAAATTAAATTGACTCAGATACTTCATCACATAATGCATTATCGGATTTGGGTCTGTGCAATTGGATCATGAATGATCAGTAGAACAACCAACATGGACCTTGATCTGCCAGCAGATTATGCATTGGCAGATTTGGGTCTGTGCAATTGGATCATGAATGATCAGTAGAACAACCAACATGGACCTTGATCTGCCAGCAGATTATGCATTGGCAGATTTGGGTCTGTGCAATTGGATCATGAATGATCAGTAGAACAACCAACATGGACCTTGATCTGCCAGCAGATTATGCATTGGCAGATTTGGGTCTGTGCAATTTGATCATGAATGATCAGTAGAACAACCAACATGGACCTTGATCTGCCAGCAGATTATGCATTGGCAGATTTGGGTCTGTGCAATTTGATCATGAATGATCAGTAGAACAACCAACATGGACCTTGATCTGCCAGCAGATTATGCATTGGCAGATTTGGGTCTATGCAATTTGATCATGAATGATCAGTAGAACAACCAACATGGACCTTGATCTGCCAGCAGATTATGCATTGGCAGATTTGGGTCTGTGCAATTTGATCATGAATGATCAGTAGAACAACCAACATGGACCTTGATCTGCCAGCAGATTATGCATTGGCAGATTTGGGTCTGTGCAATTTGATCATGAATGATCAGTAGAACAACCAACATGGACCTTGATCTGCCAGCAGATTATGCATTGGCAGATTTGTGTCTGTGCAATTTGATCATGAATGATCAGTAGAACAACCAACATGGACCTTGATCTGCCAGCAGGTTATGCATTGGCAGATCAGGGTCCATGTTCTTTGCAGTCAGACCAAACATGTAAGCAAGTATATGTAGTATGATCAATGTCTAACAATGATATATTTAAAAAAAAAATACTAAAATAATTAACATGCTTAAATTTCATGCATTTATCTCCATATCTCTGTCTCTCTGATATATATATATATATATATATATATATATATATATATATATATATAGAGAGAGAGAGAGAGAGAGAGAGAGAGAGAGAGAGAGAGAGAGAGAGAGAGAGAGAGAGAGAGAGACAGAGACAGAAGCTTTTTCGTTTAGATATTTCTTTACAGGTATACTTAACAATCCTTCTATTTTAGCATCATGACATTTTCATCAGTGAATAAATTTAACATTGGAAGACAAAATTATTTAAACTGCTGATTGAGAAAATTATATAAACTGATGATTGAATATTTAATTTATACGGTGACAAGATAAAAATTTAGGCATAATAGTGCAGTTGATAATTTGTTTTATGTTTAGCCTTATCAACATCTTTTATGGTTTCCAATAATAGTCTTGAATAACTTGCACAAGACTTACCTTGTTGCAGCTCCAAATTTTGAAGTTTTACATAATATTGTCAACCATTCCGGTTGCCTAGTAGTTAGAAAATCCGCCTCAGATGCAGGAGGTCACGGGTTCGAACCCTGACCAAGTTATACCAATGACTCACATAATGGTACTAATAGCTGCCTCACTTGGTGCTCAGCATTAAGAGGTTAGTGTTAAGACTGGTTGGCAAAGAGTCAGGATAATGTGACTTGGTCAGACATCATGCTACTTGTACCAGTGCTAGACATCATTATAAACTGTCACATTGCAGACATTGTATGATAAAGACTGAAAAATTGTTAAAGCTACGTTAAGAATCTAAAACACACACAATATTGTAGTTGAAAATTGACTGTATGGAAGATATATCCTCCATTATGAGTCCAATTGCAAACTGCATAGACCCAGATCTTCCGGCGCATCATTCCACTGGCAGATCTGGGTCTATGCAGTTTGTTAGGAGTAGAACAAATAGTATACTCCATAATTTGCAGGCATATTAGGCTTCGGCAGAATCATTGATGTTTGCAGATTTACTCGACTTATAAGTGAGTATAAACAGTACTGTCTTGTACTTGTGTGACCATCAGTGTTGTTATTTCTACTGCTTAGACCTGACAAATTGAAGGTACCCAGATCTTTCAAGGCATTTTGCACTACCAGATCTAGGTATATGCTTTTTCAAATGGATCCAAATTGTAAGCAAATGTGTATCATTTTTTTTTATCCCATTTGTAATTCATAAATGATCTGACACAAAAGTAAATTTACTTGTAAAAACCATTACATCTTTCACCCAGCTTTTGTAAAATTTCAGTGTATTGAAAATTAGTTTGTTCAAGTATTAAATAGTTTTCAAAAAACTTTGATTTTACAGAAAACTTCATACTGTATATACTGGTACTAGTCTAAAAATCTTGTCCAAGTGCAAATAATACAGATCCTGATTTATGGGCACATTGTGTGTTGGAAGACCAGGGGCTATGTTGTTTGCTCAACATATGAATCTTAGCAGACTGGATAGACTCTGATCTAACAGTCCATTATGCAATCACAGATCTGTAATTATTCACTTTCCTGTTTATTTTTGTACACAAGTATATCCTTTACTTATGCACAGGCATGCTCATCACTGCTTTGGCTTTGAAAATTTAGTCACCCACAGAGCTGATAGGTTGTAAATGTCATTAATAAGGGAGGTAACCTGTTTTAACAATAGGGTGTAAAGATAATTTACAATATGTACAATGCTGGAAGGCCTGAATTGTATAGATTTCAGACAAAGATAATTTTCTGTAGCTATTACATATAGATAATGGAATTTTTGTGTTATGTAGAGAGTTGTACAAATGAAATAGACCATGACTAGGAGGGACTGATCACTGTCTCTTGGACATTGCCTGATGGCAAAAGAGACTGCCATTTTTTTTAAAAACAGTCTCTTTCGGATTAGAATTTGCCCTACTAATGAGTTTACTATTGGCATTCAGATTTGGTTTTTCGGATGTGTCCATATGGAAAGCTAAAATGTTACTTTCTTAACATTGACAAAAATTTTAGCTGTCCCAAAGAATTTCTTTATTTTTGAAACTATTTTTTTTTTCTTTGAATCAGGATAAAATAAGTTGTCAACCAAATTTAGAGATGTGCATCAAAGGTTAGGTTGTTTAAAAACTGAAAATGGTTGACAAGATAGGTAATCAGCTGGTTTATTTAAAAATCTGGGAAACTTGGTCATAGATATATCCAGTCTGTAATATTATCTTTTTTACTACTGGATAATTATAAAAATATTCAGCCTGTTTTGTCAGAACAACTTTTGAATTTTTTTCAAAGATTTCAAAATCTAATATAAGATGTAAACTGTTGCCTAAAAAGGTGGCTTAAAATATTAAAATATGATAAATATGAAAGCAGCCATGTCATAAAATGTATGATTGATAAATTATGTTTTCAAATTTCTGTGGCAAAATTAAGTGTGCTTGTCACTTTTGCCTGTTTTTGGGAGGACTTAATTGAAAAGTAAACATGAAACTTTTCATTTATGTTGGGAAATGTGAACAATAAAATTCACTTTTTTAAATTGCCAAATAAAATAGTACAATGAATGTGAATAATCATCATAAAGAAAAAGATTGACATATTTCATCACTGTCCACAATCAGTAATCTTGGATCTAATAACCAGTGATGTGAAAATTATGCATTCTAGATTTTCATCAGAGATTGACCTGCATATTCCAGTCATGGATCAGGCACACTAACATGTCATTTCATGGATTACCTCCCTTGGGAATTTTAATGGCACTGCCATTATACTGTAAATTCAGTGATAATATACCACTTGAATAAAACCATATTATTTGATGTTTATATTGGATTTTTATATCTTTTCTCAGCAATGACTTTAGTGCAAAATTGTAAGAGTGTACCTGATAAAATGATGGGAAAAAGTCAGGAATTTTTTACTCACATAGATAATGCACAGGGCTTTTGACATTTTAAGTTGGCTCACAACAAGAAAAACAAGTTCATTTCAGTAGTTGTATTAATTTGGAAGTGTGATTCATGAATGGCTGAGTCATTAACAGTGAGCAAAACCCAGTGCAATTAATTTTTTTAACACTGGTTGATGGACTTTGTGAAATTAAGGAACAAGAGGTAGCATTTTGTTTTGTGTCACATGCTACAGTAACCATATTGACTTTTTATTATGACATCCGTTTTTACAATATCCAATATTGGGACAATTGTAGTTGGGACATCTGATATGATTCAACTTTTTTCCAATTTTTCAATCTTGTACATAGCAAGATTGGATAGAATCCATGTTTCAAGAAATGTTCTGCTTCTGCAGTATAAAACAATACAAGCAGAACTTTACATCACACTCACCTCATGGCCTTACTAACAATCATTTGGTTTAACAGGTCTAGATGTATGTTCTGTGTAGTAAGTGAGAACAAGGCATTTATGTTTATGTAAATTAATTAAATGATTGTTTACAGGACTTTTAATTAGTTTTAGATTTTGAAAATGCTGATGTTATTAGAGATAGGATAGTAGATTAGGTTTCTCTAATTTGCAAGGATAACTTATATATAGATTTAAAAGAAATAGATATTTTATACTTGAACTCTGATAATCTTGGCCAACCCTTACACATAAACTACATTTATTTAACATTTGTGTTTTGAGGGAGAGGTTGAAAGTGATTGCGAGTCTGATCCTATATATTGCAATCATTTATGTTTTCAAATCAACATCTGCACAACTCATTAGCAAGATATCAAATGTTTAGTTTAATGCAGGAATCACAGATTCTGTGTACCAGAAACAATCAAGCCAGCTATAGAAATGGATATCAGGATGTCTCTTATGAAGTCTGCATTGTTGATATATACACAGAAGCAGAATGACACCATGCTCACACCCCTGAATAACACATCACTAGCATCCGAAAGGACCAGCTTGAAGTCAAGTGCCTCCTTAAGGGGACTATTGCCCAGCCTGGGGCCACAACCAGTTGTGAAAGCACAGAGTGCAATAGGCAACTTCATGTCAAATCAGTCAGTCAGTCAGTCAGTCAGTGGGAGCTTTTGAATTTGAACTTGGTAGTGAAAAGAAACCATTAATATGTAACCTAGACATTAGTTTGCTCTACCAGCTCATTTCCCAATGTAGTTGCTGCCTACCCTATGCAGCTACAACCTACCCCACACAGCTACAAACACAATGCACAAATGTAGAACTCAAACACCAAGGTACCTGACATCAAATCTTTCAGATTGAGATGGGGCTGAGATTTGGTTTCCAACCAGAATTTCTGTTTATCAAAAGATAATTTTAATTTCAGCTAAAATGATGGATAGAGTATGATCTATATTTTTACAAATCATATCAAGAGAACCTTTTAAAAGCATATTTAGGGGACACAACTTTTATTTTGTAATCAGCATGTTTAAACACCAATGAAACAATATAATATTGAAAACTTTATCTTTCAGTTTCTAAATGCACTGGATAAAACTGATTTCATTATTAGAATCATTATGTATGCTGTATTATTGAGAAAACCATACAAGACGTTGCATTTTTTAAACAATATATGTGTACATTTGCTTGAAACTTTTGTTACCTATTTTGCACCTGAATTATAAACCCCATCCTTATTGGTTACTCTATACCAAACTAGTAAATAATTTGACAGTGCAGAGTGGAAACCTTTTCTCAGTCTCATTTCAGTTAATGATTAGATCAGCCTTCTCCTTATAAACCTGTCATGGCCTCCCCACAACCATACCATGTTCACCAATTCCTAGAATGGTTTTAGTTTGGTTCTAATCTTTTTATATGATTATTGCTTTGAGTGGTATTACATGATTTGTGTGGCAATATGGTGTTTGTTTTGATATTTTGCTGTGGCTGTGTATGAAGCATGTTAAAGATCCCTGTAGCAAGACTGCTGCAGAGTGAGGAAGAATGTGTGTGATAAGAAATCTAATGATGTTAGGAAAATACATGCCAAAATGAGTAATCCTCAGTATGGATTGAGCAAAAATTGATATCTAGCTATGATGTTGTAGCCTAGACTGATATTTTAAACATGTCAAGGACCTTGCTAAAAGAGGTGATGTGTATTAGTACTAGTTAAAAGTGTGACATTATAAAATGTGTTTGACATGAGGATCTAGCAATGACTGCAGTTAAATATGCTATAAAATTTGAATCCTCATTTAGTGGAATCTTTGTGGGGTTCTGTGGTGGGGAAGTTGGGAGTATATGATTGTAACATTGTTAATACATTTGGCCCCCACATTGAAATGAATAGCCTGATGTTGTCCAAAGACAGTGGAGCACATTCCTGTTGAATGTATCAGGCCTTTTAAGGAAATGTGGTTTATACAACAGATGTTAAACATATTTCATAAATTTTACATTTGTTGCATTTATGTTTTTTTAGATACATTATACAGAATTAGAGGTCTTTACATTTGTATATTTTATTGTGTTGTTTTGAATTTACATTTGTTGGAAGAGTTAACCTCCTCAATCTTTGTGCAATTCATGTTTACAATGATTAAATATAACCTTTTGTTTTCACTAAATAGCCAATTTTGTTCTATGGTGCCATAAAATACCACTACAGACTTATCTTCCCTTATTAAATATATGTGGTAACTGACTTTTACTTCCATATTGCAATATATATGGTGATTGCCTTTCACTCCCTTATTACAGTATATATGGTAGTTGACACACTTCATTATTGCAATATGTATGGTAATTGACTTAGATTCCCTTATTAAAATATATATGGTAATTGACTTAAACATCCTTATTGCAAAATATATGGTAATTGATTTGCACTCTCTTATTGCAATACGTATGATAAGCAAGTTAAAAATCCATATTGCAATATATACAATAATTTTTCTAAAATTTGCAATAATTGTTTATTATGACTGATTTTTTTATGTCCCTATTATTTTGTAAATTGTGGTAAAAGAATTATGTTCAGATTGATTTGGAAAAGGCATTTTATTAGGATTATGAAGTTTAAAACTTGCAGGATTGGCTTGGGCAGGCTGCACACCCATGGCCTGGAATCAGGATTGGATTGGGCAGGCTGCACACCCATGGCCTGGAATCAGGATTGGCTTGGGCAACCTGCACACCCATGGCCTGGAATCAGGATTGGCTTGGGCAGGCTGCACACTCATGGCCTGGAATCAGGATTGGCTTGTGCAGGCTGCACACCCATGGCCTGGAACCAGGATTTGCTTGGGAGCCAGTGCACCCATGGTCTTTTTCAGCGCTTTTGTAATTTTTACACTTTTATCAGTGAATAGCTAAGATTACAGTGCAATTACACCCACATAGTTACAAATGTTGTCCCTTTCAGATTTTAAAGTATATGTCAACATGGACTTGTAAGTGCTGTTATTGACATGAATAAAAATATCCATTATTTTTTAAAATCTAATACTGATGTTGTTATAACAAAGGCTCTAATTTGTGGAGTAATCTGTACCTTATTTATTATCATGAAAGTTAAGATTCCAAATATTGGATGACTATCCACTTTTTACATTTTTCAGGTGGCTATTAATCTGGGACTGGAATATCAGACATTAGTTCTACTCAGTACTGGGGGTAGTGCACATTTTTTCCAGTATTTGACCTTTCATTGTGACATCATAGCATGTGTTTGTTCAGTCCTGCTTACACTTCACCCCCACCAATTAGTTAGCCTTGTCTAAAACTGCTGATATATGAAAGCACTGTCTGATGTACATGTTGTGGCAGTTATATAACGATCATGGAAGGAATATTAATAGATGAGAGCAAAATAAAATGAAAAAATTGCCATCTAAATGCATGTGTAATAATAAATTTAAATGTGATACTTTTGGCTTAAATACTTTACACCTATACAACCTGCATGACTTGTACCTTATTTTAGTTAGATATTAAGGCAATGAAAAACAAATAATGAACTAAAACAGTGGGATGAAAAGAATTCTTTTTTTACAGCCTGGTATGACCTTGTGATACAGTGTGTATTTGTTTCTTTTCAGCCAATAGTGCCAGCAACTAGTCAACCCCAGCCAGATCATGCTAATAACATGGGCCTCATTAATGTTCCTCCAGACCACTATGTGGTGGAAGAAGAATACATAGTTGGGGTGCCTTTGGTAGGACTGTTAATATTTTACATATTATGTTTGAAAAACAACTTAAAAGTATAAAAAAAACATCGATGAATCAGTCTATCTTGCCTGCATTAACAAATGACATTGAATTTTCCATTATTGGAAGCAATGGTGTAATTTTCAAGCTTTAAGTTCAGTGGTTAAGTTTTGATTTTTCTCCAGTTAAATTTATTTTGTCATACAAGAATATGAAAGCAAAATGTCATATTCCAGAGGACACTAATTTATCATCAATGATAACACCTGCTTCCCACATGAACATTGGACTGGTTTATATTACAACATGGTCTTTGAAACTTTTTTGTAAGTAGAATGATGTCTTTCTAGAAAATAAATTTGCTTTCATTTGAAATCTTTAATATTGGATGATAAATAAATAAAAAGTAAAACAGATTTGCCTAAATTATGATTGTGTGTGTAGTCAGCCATTTTGAAATTCTTTTAATGCCACTTTTTAGAAGGTTATCACTGACTATCATGATCTTGTCTCCCGTTCTTTCCTGGGCATCTAATGGTAAACTACAACAGTCTCATGATATTAGACATTGTCCCCTGCTCTTTACTTGGCAAATCCGAGTAAAATATTGTGTACTATAGTTTTCTCCTGGATGCTTTAAAGCTAGATTTGTAGATCGGACTAAATAAACGCATCATCAAAATAATGGGATGAAGATGAGAGGACTATTTCATTCTGATTACGGCAGGATAGTTTGTTAAATGGTTCTTTTGGACTTTCATTGCCACTCCCTCGATAACTCCTGCTCTGATAACTTGCGAACCCACTTATAACTCGAGGTCACGAATGGCTTCTACATTTTAAAATAAAAAAAACATTTATCACAATTTATTGAATGTGAAGAAAGATGTGATCAAAATTTGTAACTGAAATCTTGATATATTGCTCATTTTTTCATTGAATACAGTAGATACAACCTGGAGATTGAATCAACATATGAAATTCTTAACTTCTAATAGGAAGTTATATAATTTTGTTAAATTATCTTTCCAAACAACATTCCTAGTACACTATAAATGACACTATTCAATGAAATTTTAATCAATGAAAATGTGACTAATGCCTACTCTTTTATTAAGAGTAATCATCATAAATGCATTGGGCCTCATGTGTTGAGACATGAAATATTTCTATCAACAGCTATACCATGAGTAATTCCATGAGAAACTAATTAAGTGGCCACTGTGTTTTGATATTTGTCTGACAGAAGTTTTTATTGCACTGTTGCACTGAATTACAAACAGACCTGCTTTTTATCATCACATTAATTATGTCTTTTTTATCCAGTAGAGAGGTGGAATAAAAGAAAACTTTAAATTGCATAAATATTACTCGTGTAAGAGGTAGCGGCCCCCGATCATTTCAACTCATTTGAAATGATCAATCCAACATTATTATAAATATTATTATATACATAATATTATTAAACTACCTTGACTCATTAGCTGCTTGAGGTTTTTGTCCTTTTAGCCTGAAATGCGAGTAGGAAACACATTTTGGAGGCTGTTTCTAAGTACATCCTAATACATTGACTTCCAGGAGACTTCTGGTTAACCTAATGCATAGTTGTGTTAGAAACGTTTTCCATTAGCTATTTCGATCACACATGAGCAGAAGGGTAAAAGTTGGTGTTCTTTTTTTTTGATATACGGAATTATCTTTTTTGTATACAGACCACTTTGTATTCCAAATGCCCATCTTATCCTACTTTTTGCAAAGGTTTGCCTGTCTGTGTGCAGTACAGACCATTCTGCCTCAGATATGAGGCCAAAATGTCTAAACAGCTGACACAAAATCGGATTGCAACAACTGGGAATATTTGGTGGGAAAAAAATGAGATAAACCAATTACATTTTTTTCTCTGTATTTTGTAGTGCAAATAGAAAATCTGAATTATTTGGTATTATTGTAGATCTACATCTGTCTACCTTTCTATAATGCCACCCACTTTAGTGTATCTTACATGACCTTGATGCTACAGAGCTCAGAAGTAGACTACCACCTCCTGACACATAAATGAGGTTTTAATGTGTCAAATTTACCTACTCATTCACAGATTTGATCAGAGCAAGTAGCAAGTGAAATGAATAGATGTACTGAAATGAATAGATGTACTTGGTGAAGTAAAAATTCTAAAGCTTTGTTTCACAGGTATGGTTCATTGTGGAGGAACAGGTTTCAGAGTTTTTAGCTGACTTAAAATTCCTGAATTGGCATTTAGAGATTTCAACAAAGATGAGAAAAGTTTCAATATTTTACTCACAGAAAACTTTTTAAAAAATGAGATTCAACATTGACAGTTGCTTCACAAAATAAATGTACCAAGTTTTTTTTTGTTTTCTTATTTAGTTTTTGAATCAGCAACTAGTCTTGTTGACTGCTTTGTTTTGTTCCTTTTGTTGCAATGCTGTAACCTTTCAAAGCAGAGAACCAAACTTAACAACAAAATGCAGTGACATAATTCACATTGCCTTTACATACACATGAAGATTGTTGAAACTAGGTAGAAAAAAAGTAATGATCTTGAAAATAAATGTAATTGATACAGAACAACAAGCAACTGTTATAAAATATCCTTTATTAACAATTACTCCCAATGTGATTATAAAATAGTATAGTCCATGTTTTTTGACCCCGTTGTGCACAAGTTATCGAGGAAGCAGGGTATTCGCATGTTTTAATAATAGAATCATCTAGCATCCCAGCATGCATTTTTATGAAGCTAGTCATCATGACCAAGAGGCTTATTTGGTCTCAACCATACAGTATAACTCAACCATATAGTATGACTCAACCATACAATATGACTCAACCATACAATATGACTCAACATTATAATATGACTCAACCATAGAGTATGACTCAACCATACAGTATGACTCAACATTACAGTATGACTCATCCATACAGTATGACCCATCCATTCATCCATACAGTATGACTCAACATTATAGTATGACTCAACCATACAGTATGACTCAACAATTCAGTATGACTCAACCATACAGTATGACTCAACCATACAGTATGACTTAACATTATAGTATGACTCAACCATACAATATGACTCAACATTATAGTATGACTCAACCATAGAGTATGACTTTCCATACAGTATGACTCAACATTACAGTATGACTCATCCATACAGTATGACCCATCCATTCATCCATACAGTATGACTCAACATTATAGTATGACTCAACCATACAGTATGACACAACCATACAGTATGACTCAACATTACAGTATGACTCATCCATACAGTATGACTCATCCATTCATCCATACAGTATGACTCAACATTATAGTATGACTCAACCATACAGTATGACTCAACATTACAGTATGACTCAACCATACAGATTGACTCAACATTATAGTATGACTCAACCATACAGCGTGACTCAACATTATAGTATGACTCAACCATACAGTATGACTGAACCAAACAGTATGACTCAAGATTAACATTAGGAAAGCCTGTAAGTCTAAAATATGTAAAAGTAGATATTTTGCATCTCATTTTTGGCAAAAATGTGCTTTTGTGGAGTTTGATTTAAATAGGGGCAAAAGTCTTAAAGAAAAGACTATACAGGGATTTACAAATCTACTTGCCCTGACTCCAGGGATAAGCTCAGATTTATAGTGCACACAGAGAGAGAGAGAGGGGATATATATATATATATATATATATATATATATATATATATATATATATATATATATATATATATATATATATATATGCTTTATGTTCTTCAAGTTGTATACTTTGCAATCAAATTATGGTAAATATATCATACCTTTATTACATGCTTGATGTCTTGCAAGTTTTGTACTCTGATAATGAGAATATTTACTATTTAAAGCAAATTTTGACATATAAGAATAAATATTTATTTTATCTGATCAGTTACATTTTGATAATGATTTCAAGGTGTCAAGATGATAATTGTGAAGTAATTGAATAAAAAAGTGTCCTTAAGATGTGAATATAAATAGATAATTACAAACAGCATATAGTTGATGAGACAACTATGCTAAGGTCAAAATGAAATTTGACGAAACTTCTACATTTAGCTCAAATAAACCTGAATTTTATGTTGAAAAGTAGATGAATGCAAATGTTAATATTAAAACATTTAATATTAAATTAATGCAGTTCTACTTTCATGGTTATTGGTTGTCTTAATTTTCAGTTCATTGTCTTTTACCTAAATATTTCTCGCATTCTTAAAAATCTAGCTGTTTCTAAATTTTTCAACATATCCATTTTTGGGGGGACAAAGTCAGATTTTCCAAGTGCAAGTTAAATTGCTTGTTGGGCAGGCTGAGCTTTATAGAAAGTTTGAAATCCTGCTATAGGTTATTCTGAGTTACGTCTTTACCAGAGTGAACTTGTTTCTTTCCAGGTCCGCCCAAAGCCCGCTCTCCTGGAGATCCTTCACAAAGCTGGAGCCACAGGAGAAGTCTTCACAAAGAAGGAGGTACTATAGCATACACTAAATGTTTTCTGTTCTAAAGGTAGGAGAAGAAATTATTAAAATGTGTTCCACAAAAATTACCATATGTACTTGATTGTAAGTTCAAACTGCAAACAGCATATATCTAATCTATTGTAGCATAATTCTCCTGCAGATCAGGGTCTGTGCTATTTGTTTTACTGATTATTCCTAACAAACTCCACAGAGCCAGATCTGCCCGTGCATTATGTGTCAGCAGGGCTGGGTCTGTGCAGATTGCAGTTGAACTATTTTTATAAGTGAGTACATACGAAAGGTAGTTTCTGATTGTTATTGCACACTTAATGTATGCAGTGATGGAGATAATTTTAATAAAAGAGACAATGGCAATGAATTACTGTCTTGAAGTGTAACTTGGCTGGTTATAACTGATCCTATCATAGGCAATAAATATGCTTATTAGTTAAAGGGTCCTAATATTGTCATAGGCAATAAATATGGTTATTAGTTAAAGGGACCACAGAACCTGATAATAAATTGGAAAGCCTGGGGATGCAAATGACTGCATTATGGAAAGTCATTTCATTATGGCATCTGCATGAATACATCAAGACATCAGCTTCCAAAATCAAATACAGCATATATATCAGTTCATATTGAGAAGTCTTCACAGTTGTATATCTCGTATTGCAATAGTTGATGTCTGATAAATTATCTTGTGTGATTTATTTCCCAAACTGTACATTATAGACAGTATGAAAATTTCATGCTATCAAACTGGCCATTATTAATAACGGCTTTGATGTTTCTGATTGCAGATCCTTCAGTTTTTGAAGACCTACATTGGAACTAGGAAACTTTATGATGTGAATGACCCTCGAGTTGTTTATTGTGAGAATGACCCACTTGGAAAAGTCTTTAATGTGGCTAAATTTACTATTGATGAAGTTCTGTAAGTAGTGTCAAATATTTTGCTCCATAAACTAAGATCTCAAAATCAAAAGGAATAGTTCCTTTAAAATTTTATTAAATTCAAAGATGAAAAATTTCATTCATGCAGGAAATAGATGAGGGAGATGTTAATTTCATTTTTAAAAGAGATCAGATTTGTAAATAATGATACACTTGGTAATTTCAGTTTCAGTATGGCTTTCTTTTAATTCTCTACATTGTAGGGCCTCCGGTACACCCATGTCTATTTTCACTGAATTTCGTACATTAGCATTGTTAGTACATTTTGTTGTGAACTCAACTTTTTAGCTGTACTGGTCATAGATCAGAAGAGCTTGTGGAATTGTGGGATATCTGTCTTCTATCCATCAATTAGGATGTTTGTTATCCCTATTACTGAACTATATTGAGAACTGCTTTAAAGCATTTCACACATGTTATTCCTATGGTATAGCCAGTCCTAACATGTCATTCCTATGGTATAGCCACTCCTAACATGTCATTCCTATGGTATAGCCAGTCCTAACA
Source organism: Potamilus streckersoni (assembly GCA_016746295.1). Lineage (NCBI taxonomy): Eukaryota > Metazoa > Mollusca > Bivalvia > Unionida > Unionidae > Potamilus > Potamilus streckersoni. The sequence continues at coordinate 2,325,056 of JAEAOA010001311.1, forward strand.
TGTCATTCCTATGGTATAGCCAGTCCTAACATGTCATTCCTATGGTATAGCCACTCCTAACATGTCATTCCTATGGTATAGTCAGTCCTAACATGTCATTCCTATGGTATAGCCAGTCCTAACATGTCATTCCTATGGTATAGTCAGTCCTAACATGTCATTCCTATGGTATAGTCAGTCCTAACATGTCATTCCTATGGTATAGGCAGTCCTAACATGTCATTCCTATGGTATAGTCAGTCCTAACATGTCATTCCTATGGTATAGTCAGTCCTAACATGTCATTCCTATGGTATAGTCAGTCCTAACATGTCATTTTATGGTATAGGCAATCCTAACATGTCATTCCTATGGTATAGTCAGTCCTAACATGTCATTCCTATGGTATAGTCAGTCCTAACATTTTATTCCTATGGTATAGTCAGTCCTAACATGTTATTCCTATGGTATAGTCAGTCCTAACATGTCATTCCTATGGTATAGTCAGTCCTAAAATGTTATTCCTATGGTATAGTCAGTCCTAACATGTCATTCCTATGGTATAGTCAGTCCTAACATGTCATTCCTATGGTATAGTCAGTCCTAACATGTCATTCCTATGGTATAGTCAGTCCTAACATGTCATTTTATGGTATAGGCAGTCCTAACATGTCATTCCTATGGTACAGCCAGTCCTAACATGTCATTCCTATGGTATAGTCAGTCCTAACATGTCATTCCTATGGTATAGTCAGTCCTAACATGTCATTTTATGGTATAGGCAGTCCTAACATGTCATTCCTATGGTATAGTCAGTCCTAACATGTCATTCCTATGGTATAGTCAGTCCTAACATGTCATTCCTATGGTATAGTCAGTCCTAACATGTTATTCCTATGGTATAGTCAGTCCTAACATGTTATTCCTATGGTATAGTCAGTCCTAACATGTTATTCCTATGGTATAGTCAGTCCTAACATGTTATTCCTATGGTATAGTCAGTCCTAACATGTTATTCCTATGGTATAGTCAGTCCTAAAATGTTATTCCTATGGTATAGTCAGTCCTAAAATGTTATTCCTATGGTATAGTCAGTCCTAACTGAAATTGGTGATATTCAAACATCCAATAAAGGCCATCACAAGCAGTCATTTCCAGAATATTGTTATCCCTATTTCCCTGAATGGATGGTCATATCATAATGGTAATTTCACTAAAACATCTTATAAAAAGTCTACTTTATCCTACATGAAAATTATGTTGATCTGATGTATAGTATCAGTACCACAGTGATTATTTTGAAAATCTTGTTATCACTACGTCTGATTGGAAAGTCATAGGGTTTTCAGCAGAAGACTTCTTATGATGTCATGTTTGTCCTAAATAAGAGCCACCAGACATCAAATCTGACCACCTCAGTAACCATCTATAACACCTTATCTCTACATCTCATAGATGGATGGTCATACCAACATAGATTTCACTTGAAATGTTCTTATGTCAGTTGGCCCTAATGAAAAAGGTCACAGACTGACATCTAATATTGCCACAACAGCAGCCATCTAGAAATCTTGTTTTCACTACTACTCCAGTATGGTAAGACTTATTGACATGACATTTTCTTCAGAAGATTTCTTGAGATGTTTAGTTCATTCTTAATGAAAATGATGATCAGTATGGCTACCATATTTGCCATTTTAAGAATATTGTTATTGATACTCCAAAATGAAAATAATAGTGCCATGGGGTGTCCCCAGACAACTTATTATGATTAGTTGATCCTAACTAAAATTGGTTCTCTTGCACATCCATTATGGCTGCCATAAAGACCATCTTGAAACTTTTATTGTTACTACAATGAATGAATGGGCAAATCAGCATAGCTTTGTAGTAGCTTTGTCAAAATCAAGAGAAGCTTATGGGATAGTTTTTTATCTGTCTTCTGTTTATCTGTTTGCATAAGTGTGGTATCACAATTCTTCCAAAACTCATCATCATCATCATAAATCCCTTAATCCAAGAAACTCATCACCATCATCATCATCATCATCATCATCATCATCATCATCATCATCATCATCATCATCATCAATCTCTTAATCCAATAGGTCATTGGGACACTGCAGTTGACTTTGCAACCAATTCTTTCCACCTTTCCCAGTTCTCTACTGCCCATTGGGAATCTCCATATCCCATGCCTGTCCATTCATTAATGTTGTCTTCCCACCTCTTTTTCTGTCTGCCTCTTCTTTACCCAAGCACTGTGCCTTGCAAGATTATTTTTGCCAGTCCAGATGATCTTGAGACTTGACAATACCACTTCAGTTTGCAATCTTTTACAGTGGTCAAGAGGTCTTCATAGAATCCAATGGGTCACTGGATTCTGTTGTGGACTTATTCATTGGTTACATGGTCAATGTATGAGATGCCCAAAATCTTGCAGTAGCATCTCATTTCAGAGGTTTGAATCCTTTGTAGATCTTATGTGAGCATCCATGTTTCACAAGCACACAGAAAGATGGATATGACAATCAAACGCATCAGCCTTATTTTGGAACCAAAAGCAGTATTGGTATCTTTCCATATTAGTCTTCCTAAACTACTTGGAATATTGACATGAAATTGTAAATAACATGCATCTCATCCAAGGTATTTTAGTCTGAAATGACAGCACTGCTACTGAAACATCTCAAGTGATCACTGCAGCAGCCATCTTGAAAATCTTGTTATTGCTAGCCTTCCTGAATGGTCATATCAATCTGGGATTTTTATATAAAGACATCATATGATGTCCAGTTGGTCCAAATGAAAAATAGAGATGATCTAATATCCAGTCATCACAGACACGATACTAAATATCTTGTAATTGCTTATTCTTAAAAGGAGAACTGCTGCATAAAATTTGCATAAGACTGCTTTCTTTATTTGTTATTTATAGCAACTGTTTATAATTGGCTGATACAGTGCCCATCTTAAAAATTATATTACAGCTACTCTTCTGAATTGATGGCTATATCAACATTTGGTTGAAAAAATTTTTCATGGTGTCTAGTTAGTTCTAAATGAAAACAGTGCCAGTCTGATGTCTAAAGTGGCCACCACATAAAATCTTGTATGAGTACTCATGAATGAATGGTCACATCGACATGGGATTTACACAAGAAGAAAGTTTATATCTTGTTGGGCATAAAATGCAAAGGGTGCCACCTGCATATCTACTTTGGCTGCCACTGCTGCCATCTTGAGAATTTTGTTATTACTACTTCATATTTTTATTAGCATTGTGACTTTTCTATGTTTTGCATTGAGTCTGATGGAAAATGGTGCAACTCAGACAGTCATTGTGGCTACCACCATGGTTATCTTCAAAATCTTATCACGACTTTTCCTGAATGAATCATCATGACAGCTTAGAGTTTTTGTTGAAAGACTTAATTGATGTAATTGCTGCTTGTAAATGACAATTATTATAGTCATATTGATGCTGACTATGATTGTCATGGTGGTCATCTTGAATTTATCATTATCTCTGCTTCTGCTGAATTCATAGTTAAATCATCATATTTTTACACCAGCTGGTTTATGATTCATAGTTGGTCCTCAGTCAAAATGGTGCCAATTGTACAGCCATTGTAACTGCCATGATGGCTTCCTTTCAAATTTTGCTAATGCTAATCCCTTCACCAAAAAACTTCTAATGAAATCTGCATGATCCTAAATGAAAATGGTGTAAATATGATATCCATTATGACCTCCCCCCCACAGCAGCTGATGATTATTATTATCAGTGATGGGTTCAGCACTCAGCAGTTACAATGAAGAAATGGTCTTATTTTGAATTCCTGGAAATTCTTTTCTTTCAGTGGCCCTTTGAAGGACAGGTGTCCAAGGCTACATTTTTTAAAATTTATTTTGTTGGCTCTCTGAACCATGAATTAAGAAACCTTACAAACAATGATTGTTCTGTTGAAACAACAGGATCAGTCCCCTATTCATAAATGTTAAGTATCAATGAAAATGTTGTTTTTTTGCCAATTTAATTCTCAATGACGTTTGGGGACATACTAAAAGTTTTTTCTTCATATTTCAGGGATTTGCTTATTAAGAACTGTTTCAGTGTTCCAGACACATGTATAAAGAGAAAGCGTCATCTGGTGTCAAAACCCCTGCCACAGCAATCAATGAACCAGCAGAATTCTGTAAGATTTACATATTTTTGTATCATATTTTTACAAAGATTAAGAGCTAAAATAGAATATGAGACTTTTGGCAAAGCATTTGTTTTATGCCTTTGCTGCTTTGGAGTTAATTCTTAGCCACAAAGTTATAGAAACATTCTTACTCTCAAATGTAGACTCAGAAAAGACTCTAAATTCAGATGTCTTAAAGTTAGCTGATTTTTATTTGGATTTTTACCAGAATTTTGGTTTGAGCAATAGGGAAATTCTAACTCAATGTAACCCTTTTCTGCCTGTCTTCTAGTTAAGTTTGCATGATTTTGGACAACCTGGAAAAATCTTCAAATTTGAGAGGTTGCTTTGAAAATTATTTTAAACAAGGTGGATTTATTCTTGAACACTCCTTGAATTTGTTGGAAAAAAAATCTCCTAGACCTTAATTGCTAATCAATGAATAAATAAATAATTAAAACAACTAAAATTGAATGGATTAAATACTACATGACATGGGTTGTTACCAGAGAGTAGCATCCCTTTGCTGTACAGATGCTAATTATGTGTTTTTTATCATTTTCTTTTCTATCAAATTATACAGTGATAAGCAGAGTAACATATGGGGGAAAGTTCAGTTTCTGTAAGAAAAAATACTCCTAAAAAACAATAAAAGTGTTTTAATCTCCTTGAAAAGTCCTTCAACAACTCACTGATTTGTTTGTGCCCTCACTGAACATTAGATAAATTTTCTGTCAGTGTGCCTAAGGCATTCATGTTCCACAAAAAAATCTTGTAGTAATTGTTCTAGGTTGTGTTAGAACTAGTGGTTGCCAATGCTAGTCAATAAGTCATATTATTTCAAACTCTGTGAGTGTTACTGGTTGTCCACTATGTGAGAGTTAGTGGTTGTCCATGTAGGGCTGGTGATATTACTGGTGTCTGCAAAATCCCCTAAATAATGTGCATGGATTTCATTATTTATTGGAAGAGTCAAGCTGTCTGTTGTTTGGGATGGACATTCATGTTATATGTCTTGTCATTCTTCTTTGTTGATAAAATACAATGGAAGACATGTAAGATTATGTTGGATAGCATTTTTAAGAAAAAGGAAATGCCTAACAAATAAATATTTCCAGTCATTATGCAGTAAAATCTCTTTAAAATTTCAAAAAGCAGAAGTTTTATATGAAAGAAAAAATACATAGGCATAGAAAATGCCTTGAGAGGGTGATATATTTTCAATGACATTTCATGCTTTCTAGATGCCGTCACAGTCACAGCCTAGCTCTCTGACTATTGCTGTGTGCCACTCATCCCCTATCATTAGCAGCAGTACACATTCCAACACGAATTTAAGAAGGTCACCAAAGATCAAGGTATCACCAAAGGGATTTGATGAAGTGGATGGGGACATCATATCTGATAAACCATCTCAGAACGAAGAAAAGAAGAAGAAGAAATCTAATGGTAATAAACACTGAACCAATTGTTCAAATCTGCAGGTATATTGCTGTTGTTATGGGGTTTAATGCCATTGTTCAGTGCAAGAGAGGCTATACATGGCAGCCAAAGTAACTGGTGGAGAAAGAACCTTGGAAAACTCAGGGAAGAACTACCAACCCATGATAAGCTGCTATTAAGCATTTAAGTTTTTAAAAGTCAAATAATATGGATTAAACATATAGCAGATATTTTTCATAGATGTAAAACTTTACAATCTACCATAAATACTCTCTTTTAAGTGAGATATTTTTCATAGATGTAAACTTTGACAATCTGTCATGAATACTTGTCATTTTTCATAGCTGTTAAACTTGACATCTGCCATAAATACTCACTTATAAGTCATTTTTCATAGATGTAAAGCTTGACAATGAATCATAATATTCACTTATAAATCTGATCCAACTGCAAGCTGCATAGACACAGACTGGCTGTTGTATCATGCACTGGCAGAACTGGATCTATGCAGTTAATAGAACAAAACAGCATAGACTGTTCTGTCTGCTTGTTATGCAACAACATATCAAACATACCAGTCTAAGATGCTATTGTTGGGACCCTACTTGTAATCGTGTATATATGGTAGTTATAAATAAGGATTGTTGCATTTTATCCATGGCTGATGTGTACAAATTGTAGAATTAAGATAGGCTGAATTTTGTGTTCATTGCTATTTATGTTGTAAATTTTAGTTTGAGCAGACATTATTTATTGCTGTTGTGTAGAGGCTGTAATATTAAGTTTGATTAGACATTTTCTATCGATTGCTGATGTGTACAGATTGATGCATTAGGTTTTATTGGATATTTTTATCCAATACTGATGTGTACAGGTTGTAATATTAGGTTTTATTGGATATTTTAATCCATTACTTAATGTGTACAGGTTTTAATATTAAGTTTGATTGGATATTTTAATCTATTACTTATGTGTACAGGTTTAACTTTAAGTTTGGTTGGATATTTTTTCATGATCTCAACTCTGAGACAATTAAATTGCTGAAAATTTGCCACCACTAACATTCTCCCGTCTCTTGTCTTTAAACACAATTGGCAAGTGAGACATGTTTTGTACAGTTGGCAACCAATACATTTCATGAAACTGGTTACTACAGTTGGCAAGTGGGACATATTTCATGGAACTGTTTAGTACAGTTGGTAAGTGAGACATGTTTCATGGAGCTGTTTACTACACTTGGCAAGTGAGACATTTCATGGAACTGTTTAGTACAATTGGCAAGTGAGACACATTTCATGGAACTGTTTAGTGCAGTTAGCAGGTGAGATACATTTCATAGAACTGTTGTTGTAGAATGGCTAGATTTGTAAAATTAAAAACGATCACAATCATTGTACATATATTCTATCTTCACAATCACTGTACATATATTCTATCTTTTATTCATAGTTCTAAAAATATTGCATGAAAACAAAATTTTATAGCAAGAGCACAAAATACAGCTATCCTTTGACATTAATTACATTTATATTTGAAGATTACACATGTATTAGCATATGAAATCATTTCTAATTTACTCCTTGTCTTTTATTACACCCTGAATTGTTTACTGATTTTTAAACTACTGTTATGTGAGTGGTCTCCTTTTATCCACTTCTTTTAATTACAGTTATCTTACCTTCACTGTTAGAATGTGTATCTTTCAGTTGGAGATTCTGCCATTGTTATTAAGTTGCTAGTAATAATAACTGTAATGATTTGGTTTGATTTGTCTTTGGGGAAATAGGGAATATATATATATATATATATATATATATATATATATATATATATATATATATATATATATATATATATATATATATATATTCATATTCACATACATGGTATATGTATCAGTGAATGAAGAGGGTATATTAAGTTTGGGCTGTTGGACTGGAGACAAGTGTCCTGGAAAATAGAAGTTGTAGTAAGTTTTACATAATTAAAGTTAGTTTTACAATCTCAAAAAAACATTTTAAAAGCAACAATTTAAAGAAATAAATACATCAAGCTGACATAGTATTATAATTTTTATTTTCAAGAGTGGGCATCAAAACCTCTCTCAACTGTTTTAAAACCTTTATGGCTGCTTTGGCCCACTCACCACTTCATTTTTTATGGAATACCTTGTATATAGCTAGATATAAAATTGGTAACCATATTGATTAGACCATAGGGTACAGCCTCATGAATGATAGTTTTAGGGTGAATTGTTTTCGTATTTGGAGAGTAAATGTTAAGAGCTGTAATTAAGAATCTATATTTACTATTCCCATGCATTTATTATTATTATATTTTTTTGTATATGATTAGAGGCATGTGGAGGTCAGATGTAAAGGTCAATGAGGTTGTTTAGTCATTTGTTACTACAGATGCAGCAACATCATTGGTGAGACAATACATTCACAGATTTTATCACTTCATCTATCAACAGAATCTTTAAGTATAAAAAAATGATTTTTAATTCTTCCTCACCCTCTTTCCTATTATTTTGTCTGAGTTTGGATTTCTTATTCAGAAAAAGTGTCCAGTGATTCCAGTGGAAGTCATTCAAGCAGAAAAAGACGTGCTTCAGTAAGCATAACATATGCCGACCCAGAAAGCTCTGGCTATCCATGGTACTTCCAGGTGAAGATGGAGAATGAGGGAGATAATGAGGAGGGGAGTGAAGTTCTCAGTGTCCAGGTTTGTATACAGGCAATTTTTATGTCTTCAGAAAATGTTGCTGTGGGCTGGACTGGTTATCACCAGTCACAGATACACATTTGGTACAGATCCTTAGTAACTTGACAGATCATATTTTTAGGAGATTACAGGATATTGTGATATCGCTTGCAATGGTTTCATAAACAGCATAATCTCAAACACATTAAAGAAATATAACAAGTCTTATTAATGCAAAAGCAATATCTAGTATTTTTATTTCATATCTGTTTGACCAATTGAGGTCTCGTCATGAAACTTTGTTTGCTCTTGCTCTTGTACCATGGCAAGACAGTGTCTTGTACCATGGCAAGACAGTGTCTTGTAAAAGAATTGGATGAGTTCAGTCTGCAGTGTAAGAAATTTTCCAATTTTGAAGAAAGAAATTGTTTATCCATCTCTCTCTGGCACTTTCAATAATGCTGTATATACTAACTTATAAAGTTTAATTACATACAACAGAGATACTGATCTGCCATTGCATAGTGCGTCTGTTGACTGGGTATATATTGTTCTATTGACATACATGCTAACCATTACGCCTTTGGCGTAATCTTTATGCAATTTTTCACTAAATTACGCCTTCTGCGTACATGTATTTGGATTACACTTTTTCGTTATACCCCCTCCCCAAAAAATTAATAATTTCTATGTTCTATTTATAGCAGCTGCCCTATTTCCAAAAAGACCTCTGTTTCTATTTATAGTAGCTGTCTAGCTTAGGACAGAACAGACTGGTTTTCATATTTTTAATCTTTGCTCACATATTCTTTGTTAAAAATAATGTTAGGTACAGAACAATTCTGTAGGAATTTGGAAGCAAAAGTCATCCTATTTATTCTAGTTGATGCGTATGTTACAGTAAAAATGTTTCTCAAATGATTTCACAGATGGATTAGAAAGAAAAAACAAAAAATGACTCAGAGATGAATACTTGAATAACACAATACAGTGTCATTCTAGGATAGCTTCATGCCCATTGCTGGGTGTGTTGAAAGGATTTTAATATTGGTCATAGTATAAAACAAAGATGCTTTGAATTAGCTCTTTTTACTAACTCCAATACTAAGGTAACTTCTCTTTTACAGCAGAACTAAATTCTGGAAATAAATTTTACAAATGCAGGGGCGTTATTTACCGAGCTCTTAATAGAACACTGATTACAATTTGAATACAACTTTGGTCCTTTGTTCAAACGGATGCTTCCTGACACCAAAATTGCAGAAAATATACATGTGTTTTGTACATATGTGCATTGAATGTAATTATGTCATATGTGGATTATGCTTTTTCTGCTCAGATTACTTCTTTTGTCCACTTGGATTATGCTTTTTCCTCGCCAGGGTTTGGCATGTATGTATTGATTACTCCCTAACAAACTACACAGACCCAGATTGCTGGCACATTATTCGATGGCAGATCTGGGTCTGTGCAGTTAAGCAAGTATATGCAGTAAATATCGTCCAATCCACTTGAGGTAACTTCCTGAAACTTGGTATGCAATGATATCATGAAAGTTTGGATATAGGAATAGGAATGACAGGTTATTACATTTAGAGCAGGATGTAATCAAATAACACATGCAAATTGACAGATCTAGTTGTGTATAAAAATAAAGTTCAGATGGACTTGTAGACTGTATCATCATACTAGTAAACATGATCATAGAAACAGGGCTTAAACAAAGTTTGGTTGACTTCTTGTTGTAAGTGACTTTTTGAACTTTTATTTGTCCTGTGTCCCATACTGAATCTGTGTAAAATTCCACTTGTCCAGTTGAATGAGTGTCTTGAAAATGCCACCACTCAGAAATATGTACAGATGAGTGGAATTTGTTAAATCGTACTGTAATTATGACTATACTTCTGAGTTGGGATGTGTTACTTTTATTCAGAGCTTGCCCTAATTCTATGTGAAATTATGAAATATAAACTCCTATTTCATTTTTTTTTGTTAATATTCCTACTTTCCGTACAGGACAAGGACACTCTCCCAATACAGGATTCCACAGACGACCTTTGGTTTGTGGAGGAGGAGGAGTCAGTTTCAGTGGAGATAACTTCAGACAGAGAATTTGCCTTGGAGTATGATGTAGCATCTGATAGATCCACAGACAAACTGTCTGATGATAGTTCTGTCCATTCAGGAGAGGTATGTGACAAAGTTAAAATAAAAATCTTTTGCACTGTTATTTTTAGAATATGATATGCACTTTTATTCCTTATTTTGTTGGTTATGCAAGAATTACATGTAAGAATGAGAATTATTGGACCATTCTGATAAATCTTTTGAGCCTTGACACCATTATCCTATAAGTAAAATGAAAGGAGAGTCGAAATTGAAATCTCTAAATTCATTTTTGATAGTTGTAAGCTAATAACTGAGATTGTTCATTATTAGTGGATTAGACTGGTTTTTAAGATATCTTGTTAATGTCAAATAAAGAGAAACATCTGTACAGTATTTTGTAAGAAATAGACAAGCCGAAAGTGTGACAGGCTCGGCCATTAATGTTTTTTGTATAATTGTTTATCTTCCTAATTATGTTTGGTGTATTAAACAAAAGGTTTATTTTATGTTTTATTTTTGAAGACTGAACCTGTCTTCATTGGCAGTTGGGTTTAATTTCAAATGTCCTTACTCCAGTTACATATCATATCTGTCTTTCTCAGCTTTTTTAACCAACTTTTTTTCCCATTCTTTATTCAGTCTTTTTGAGATTTATTATCCTTTTCATCAGAATTGTTACTCTCTGTTTCTTTGGAATCTGAATGCCAGATTGATCATTATTGGCAGGTCATTTCTGAAACCGATACAGACAAGAAAAATGCACTTCTTGGAACTGCCATGATTTAACAGACACAAAAAATTATTGTATCATTATTTAATATCAAGTAATTACAAAACAGAATTATATTGAGTAATTTTTGTGCTATGGAATTACTTGAAATTGAATAATGAGATGGAGGAATAATTTTGATTCATATGTATTTACAAATTGACTAGTTAATATTCACTGAATGATACAGTAATTAAAACACCTGAAGTTTTAAATGTTTTGAAGCAAATTAATTAGCTATAAAATACAGTTAAAGTTTGTCCACTTTTGACAGATGACTTTCTGAGATACATTTTTTTCCAAAGTGTAGTCTGATTGCTTATAATTTGCGAGGCTATCAAACAATGTCAATATTTGATCAAAAGTTAGTACAGTAAAAATCAAAATAAATTCATTCTTCCTCTATCATAAACATAAAATCTAATCTAAACAAGCCTAACCGTTATTCATTTGTGAACACCTAAGTGTGACACTTCTCATAGTTGCTAATAAGGCTGCATGCCATACCCTATCAAAGGCCTTTGTGAAATCTATAAAGACGTGGTATAGATTCTGCTGATGATGAAGGTATTTCTCACAAAGGAGTCTGAGCTTGAAGATTTGTTTTGTAGTACTCCTTCCTGTGTGGAAACCTGCCTTTCTTCAGCAATAATTTTCTCTGCTTGAGGTTTTAGTCTGTTGAGAATCATCTTTAGGATGACTTTGCTAGGGTGACTGATTGAACTGATGGTTCTTTAGTTTTGGCATAGCTGTAGGTTTCCTTTCTTGGGGAGCACAATGACCAAGAATTGAGTCCATGTGGTGGGCCATTCTCCTGTCTGCCATATCTTGCTGCAGATTGTTGTTATAACTGTGACAATCTCCTCATGCTTGAATGAGCTCTGCTGGTATGTTGTCAACGCTGGCTGACTTTCCTTTCTCAAGCAGTATTCTGTCCATTGCTTGAGATCTCTTGATCTTCTGTGAGGCACTTCTAGGTTTGTCTTGGATGGTGGTAAGTTTCCCATGTTTATGGGTTGCGAGATCTTTCACCAGTTGATAATGCCATTTTGCTGTCATTTCTACTCAGACTGTCTTTGATTTTGCAGCATTGTCTTTCTCTCCAGGATTCATTTGTCATGTTGCTTATATCTCGGTATTTTCTAACTCCTTCATGATCTCTTTTCCCCATTTTCAGTTTCTTCTTTTTTGACATAGTTCAAGGACATCTGTTGTGACCCAAGGTTTCTTTCTTTGACGTTATTTGCCAATTATCTTGATAGCTGTTCTAGTCAAAGCTGTTTTGAATGTGGTTGTTAAGGACTTGGTGCAGGTTGTTGAGCACCTCTATGACAAAGCCACCAGTAATGTTCTCATCAATGGCAGCAGAGGAGATTGGTTTTGAACAAGAGTTGGAGTCAGACATTGATATATACTGTTACTTGCACTCTTCAACATTTTCCTGGTAAGGATAATAGAGGATACCTTGCATGACCACAAGGGCACTCTCTGCATCAGAGGAAGAACAATCACCAACCTTCGCTTTGCAGATGATATTGATGCAAAAGAACTGGCTGACTTGGTTGAGCACCTCAACACAACCTACTGTATGGAGATCAGCGCTGAAAAAAAAAAATGATGACAAACATCATGAATGGCACCAGTGCAGAAATAAAGGTCAGTGGACAGAAACTGGAAAGAGACACAAGCTTCAATTACTTGGGATCAATTATCACAGATGAGGGCTCCAAACCAGAATTACTTTGCAGGATTGCCCAGGCAACAGCAGTAATAACAAGGTTGAGACCAATATGGAAAGATACCAACATTGCTTATGATTCCGATATAAGGATGATGCATTTGATTGTCATTTCCATCTTTCTGTATGCTTGTGAAACATGGACACTCACATCAGATCTACAAAGAAGGATTCAAACCTTTGAAATAAAATGCTACCGCAAGATCTTGGGCATCTCATCCATTGACCATGGAACCAACGAAGAAGTTCACAACAAGATCCTACAAGTCATTGGATCCTATGAAGACCTTTTGACCACAGTAAAAGATTGCAAACTGAAGTGGTACAGTCATGTCTCAAGATCATCTGGACTGGCAAAAACAATCTTGCAAGGCATGTTGTGAGGGTGCAGAAGAAGAGGAAGACAAGACAAAAAAAGAGGTGGGAAGACAACATTAAGGAGTGGACATGTATGGAATTTGGAGATTACCAATGGGCAGTATAGAACAGGGAAAGATGGAGATAATTGGTTGTAAAGTTAACTGTGGTGCCCCAACAACCTCTTGTAATAAAGGGATTGACAATGATGATGATCATGATGAAGTGTGATACCAGTGACATGTTAAATCCACCCAGATCATTACTGAATTGACATAGATACAATATTTGGCCAATAATGTGTAACAAGTAGTCTAGCCAATGCCTATCACTATGCTTGGAGTAAATATGTTATGGACAGCACATGATTAGTAGAAAATTACGCTGGAGGGGAATCATGGGTACTAATTACGAGCAAAATCCACATGCTGGAAAATTTCCATGCATTATAAATGGGTCACATTTAAATACCAAGAGTCAGCATCCATGGGTATGGATCTTTTAACAAAACCTGAACAGTAAAGGATAAAGTAATGGTAATAATGCACACAAAAATACTCAGCCAAAACAAATATATTTACTGTAGTTAAGAAAGAAACTGAATAGTAATTGTTTAAGTTCAACATATTATTTCCAAATGGAAAAGATCTTCCTTTGTAATAGATCTCTTTATCTTGTCTATGATTTTAGGCTGGCCTGTTGGTTGTCTGTAAGGACAGTGATATTGAGTTCTTTGCTGATTGTAGTGATGAAGAAGCAGACACGGACAGAGAGCTTACAGAAGAGGTAAAATAAATTGAATGATAAGCTCTTTTTTTATCATTGACATAAGTATGGTCACTTTTCTGCTACTGTTGTCATCTTCAGCAATGTTTGGTATTGAGCTATTTTGAAAATAAGAAACCATATTTATACAGATAGTCAAAGGAATGCAGATGAAACATTGATGTTCTGCAGAGCTTTATGCCATTAAAATTCCACTTCTCCACATGTATATATGCTTTTCTGATTCTGTGTCACTTGCCCTGAAGAACCAGTAACCATTCTTCAAGCTATGAAATAATTGTTTATAGTTTGTACCAGTTGTAAAAAGTTAAAGTTTCAGCTACCCATTTTAAATGACCAAGAGAAGGTGTGAAAATAATTGATTTGAATGAAACCAAAACGTTCTCCAGAAATCATTGAAAAATGCTTGAATTTTGAAGACAAAAAAAACATTCATTGGGAAACATTAATTTACTGCTATAATTATAAAGAACAAAGTAAAGACTAGCATTAAAAAAAAATAACAGAAACTTTCATTTTCCTGGAATCGTGGTTAATGATGGGTGACTTGTGCAGGATGACTTGCTTTATACACTTACTATTACTCAGACATGAATGGGACTGTAACCACAACGTGATATGTGAATGATTGGATGCTGTATTGATTACACAGTTATGGCTTACCAAGTATAGAAAGGCCAAAAAAGTAATTTTTTGACGTGTTTTGCAACGGCAAACATATTCCAGACATGATTGCTATAAGCTATATATTTTGGTAAGGAAGCCAGGTGATAAGGAAAGAGCTGTATACAAGGATAAGGAGGCCAAGCTTTAATAAATAAATCTCTGTTGCTTTGGACTGAGATAAGGAAATCCAGTCAAGAGGTTATATTATTTGTCTGCCAACGAGATAAAAAATACAACTCCGCGACTACAATTTTCTCGTAATGGTAACTAAATTAAAATAACTCTGCACCCTTTTAATTTAGTTAGCAGAGTCGAAACACAGTATTTATCAAGTACTATTATTGCCTCTCACTCAAAATAAAGGTCATCAAGTTTTGTACACTTTATGAAAATCTTAATAATTATCTAAGTGGAATCTAACTGTATATGCCGCTATTAGAAAAGAAAAAAAATCAAAGAAAAAAGTTATTGTTATATACTGGAAGCACAGTATAATGAAAGGCTTGAGGCTTGTGCTTTTGTTTATACTGCACGTTAAAGTGAATATATTAATAAGGGCAATGGAGTGACCTGTCAACTCTAAATACACACGTTCTGTGCAAGAGAAGATGGAAATATACTCTGAGGCCTTCTCAGCTAGTGTCTTCACTATGGACTTGTTCAAACAAAATAGTTGAAAGTTTTTGTCTGAGATGAAGTAAGAAGTCAAAACATTTTGTAGACTCCACTCACCAATGCTACAGTTATTGAAAAGAAATTTTGGCCTGTAGACTTGTATTCTAGACCAAAGCTGTACAAACT
Organism: Potamilus streckersoni; assembly: GCA_016746295.1. Lineage (NCBI taxonomy): Eukaryota > Metazoa > Mollusca > Bivalvia > Unionida > Unionidae > Potamilus > Potamilus streckersoni. Next base: position 2,340,600 of record JAEAOA010001311.1, read on the forward strand.
GGATAGCGTGATACCTAGGACCTGTTATTTTTTTCAGTTGGACTAGTGCAGTACAACAAGAGTTTAGTTGGGGGGCAAGTGAAATTATTAAAAAAAATAAGTCCTAATTTCATTTGCAAGATTAATGCACAGCTTTTTGCTCACATTACAGCTTTGTTTTGAAATGGCATGATCTTTATTCCCAGTACAATCCTCTTCTGGATCAGAAGGATGTTTCTCACATTATAACCCTGTTCAGGATCAGCATGATGTCTTTAACAGTACAGCCCTATTATGAATCAGCATGATCTTTATCCCAGTACAGCCCTCTTCCTTTATCAACATGATCTCTATCAGTACAGCCCTATTCTGGATAAGCATGATCTCCTTACCAGTACAGCCCTATTCTGGATAAGCATGATCTCTTTACCAGTAGAACCCAATTCTGAATAAGCATGATCTCTTTACCAATACAGCCCTATTCTGGATAAGCATGATGTCTTTACCAGTACAGCCTATTCTGGATAAGCATGATCTCTATCAGTACAGCCCTATTCTGGATAAGCATGATCTCTTTACTACTACAGCCCTGTTCTGGATAAGCATGATCTCTTTAACAGTAGAACACAATTCTGGATAAGCATGATCTCTTTACCAATACAGCCCTATTTTGGATAAGCATGGTCTCTTTACACTACAGCCCTATTCTGGATAAGCATGATCACTTTATCACTACAGCCTTATTCTGGATAAGCATGATCTCTTTACCACTACAGCCCTATTCTGGATAAGCATGATCTCTTTACCACTACAGCCCTATTCTGGATAAGCATGATCTCTTTACCAGGTAGAGCCCAATTCTGGATAAGCATGATCTCTTTACCACTACAGCCCTATTCTGGATAAGCATGATCTACTTATCAGTACAGCCCTATTCTGGATAAGCATGATCTCTTTACCAAAACAGCCCTATTCTGGATAAGGATGATCTCTTTACCAGGTAGAGCCCAATTCTGGATAAGCATGATCTCTTTACCACAACAGCCCTATTCTGGATAAGCATGATCTACTTATCAGTACAGCCCTATTCTGGATAAGCATGATCTCTTTACCACTACAGCCCTATTCTGGATAAGCATGATCTACTTATCAGTACAGCCCTATTCTGGATAAGCATGATCTCTTTACCACTACAGCCCTATTCTGGATAAGCATGATCTCTTTACCAGTACAGCCCTGTTCTGGATATTCATATAAATCACAGATATTAATCCAGATTTGTAAGCAGTTTGGTTCATTCAACAATCCATAGACTCAATCCTAAAAAGAAAATCTCCTTAGTAAATTCTGTTATTTATGCCTAATTTATAAACATGTTAAAACCCATTTTCACATTTTATCTGCAGCTTTCTAGTTTCCTAAAAAAATATAATGTCTCGAGTTAATGTGAAATGTTGCTAAAATCGTGATATGGTGTAAACTGAAAGCTCACAAGTTTTAATTGAAGGCTTCAGCAGGAAGTTTAGAAGTTTTGATATGTTCCAATATTACCAATAACAGATTTTGAAAATTAAAGCATTTATACACTTTATATTTGGATTGGTATATTATGGATTATATAATAATGAATATTTGTATTGGTTGCATATTAAGAAACTATATCTCAATCAATTTTGCTAAAATTTATTAGTAAATAGGTTGAACAAGTTTAGATGTGAGTGAGGTCTATACCTATTAATTATGCATTTATCTCTGGAAATAATTTGTATCCAGTTGTAAAATAAAGTTGTAAAATTGACACAATTGTAAAATTGGAAGATTGTTTGCATATGTTCCTTGCAGTATAAGAGAAAATTGCATAGTGAAATTATCAGCTGTCAAGTTATATAATCCAGGTGAGTCATATCAGGTAAACTTAGGCCTCTGTTTAGATTATGGTTGCAAATAACAGCATAATTTGAGTCAAGAACATACTGCTTTCTCCAGGTAAAAACAAGTCTCAAAATGTCATTTCTGTAATCAGTATCATTCTTAATTTTTAGGACAAGTGGAAATGTGCTGAATGTGAAACGAGAAACCCTGCATTTCAGCGCTACTGTAATCTTTGCTGGAAGCTGCGTCCTGGATGGCTGCCGGATGAATCTGAACAAGATAGTCTTAAGCCAATGCCTAAAACCAGAATTCCATCATCATCTGAAAGTGATGTTTACCGATCAAAGGGAGACAAACATTATGCTAGGCAAAAGAAAAGGCTGTCACAAAAAAAATCGACTCGAGTCGACAAGGACCTGTGCAAAGAAGCTCAGAAAGAGACTTGTGAGGGATCTATGCCAGTAGTTCCTATACATTGTCCAGGGGTTGATCTGACAGATTCTGGTGTCAGCTCAACACAGCCATCTAGTCAGGAAGTGGTGACTGAATTGACTACTAAAGCTATTACATCATATGAAGACAAGACACCCATTAAGTCAGAATCACTAGAAGTACGACATAGCTTATTGAACTTTCATTGTGTCCCTGCTAAAATGGACTCCACAACATCTACAGATTCCTCATTGAACTCATCAATCAGCTCTCCTCCAAAGAAGCCTAGAAAGGATGTGGTTTCAAAATCAGCCTATGAAGATAGCTTTTTGGCAAGAGTAGCTAATCAGAGTGCTTGTCTAGCCGACCCCTGCATGATCTGCTTGGCAAAACCTAAAACTGCCAGTATTATACATGGCAGCTCAGGGCATCAAGTTTGCTGTTTTTCTTGTGCAACAAGATTAAAAAGAAAAGGTAAAGCTTGTCCAGTTTGTAGGCGCACAATTCAGAAGGTTGTGAAAAATTATATATTATAAAAGTTTATATTTGATAAGAAATCTTGTTTTATGAATATCATATGAAAATATTTTCATTTGATATTGCAGGACATAAATCAGTAAAACTTTATATTTTTTTTCAGAACTTCAGGGTACACATAGAAGATTTTCATTTTTCATAATATATTAACTTCATGAAACAAGCTGAATAATTGTTATATATTTAAATAATTTTTTTGAGTGAATGATTTGTTGTATTACTCAATGCATTTTATAATTCATATATGTAATGAAATCACAGAAATGTTTGCTTATCACCTACTGTGTGTACTCCTGTAAATGGAATGCAACTGCAAAAAAATAGACCCTCATCTGCATCGCATTATATGCCAGCAGATCATGATCTGTGTTATTTGTTCTACTGATTAGGACAAAAAATCTGCCATTGCTTAATGTGACTGTAGGTCTGGGTTTGTGCAGTTTGCAGTTGGACTTGACTCATAAGCGATTATATATTGTAACCAGTTTACTTGGTGAAATATTTATGTGAATTATCGATGTGCATTGTTAAGACGTGATAAAAGTTTATAAACCTTCTGAATGGTGTACCTACAAACTTAAGAAGTTTTACATTTATGTAATTAGCATTTCTTGATACAAAACTTTGTGTAAGTGTTCGAAACTTCACAGAATTTATTGTAAATTTGGCTTAGATGCTCATGCTATATACTTTAACCTGAAGCTTGATAATTTTTGCAAAATTTATTGAAAATGTTAAAGGTCATTAATTTGTTTATCATGACTGATCAATCTTTGATTTTGATTAGTTGGAGGTCTTTCTTTTTTATTGGGCATTTTCTTATGTTTGGGTTAAGTTCTCATAACTCATAAAATAAAAGGTTAATTGGTAAATTTAGCATCTGCCTTGTTGTTAGTGCTTAGGATGTACTAAACATTGAAAAACTATATTAACTGGAAGTTGTTATGCACATTTTTTTTTTGCTGATATTTCTTCCCAGAAGTCAAAAAGTAAAAACAAGAAAAATATAGTCATTTATTTTAAGATATTTTGATTCATCATCATACCTAAATTAGTTTTAAATTTTGGTTTTAGTAGCATTTTTAATTATTATTAAATAAAAATAAAATGGAAATTATGAATATTTCCTAAAGACCTGGACTGGCAGCCACTTTGATTATGAGCCTGATGATGTACCAATGGAGCTACCATGGCTTACCACACCGCTTGATTACCATGTTGGACTTGTAATTCCCAACTTACCAAACTGCTTGATAACCATGTTGGACTTGTAATTCCCAGCTTACCACACTTCTTGATAACCATGTTGGACTTGTAATTCCTAATAATAATATTACCTGCTGCAGCTTACTACATGACTAGATAACCATGTTGGACTTGTAATTCCTAGTAAAAATATTACCTACTGTAGCTTACAACATGACTAGATAACCATGTTGGACTTGTAATTCCTATTAATAATATTACCTACTGCAGCTTACAACATGACTAGATAACCATGTTAGACTTGTAATTTCTAGTAATAATATTACCTACTGCAGTTTACCACATGTCTAGATAACCATGCTGGAGTTGTAACTCCTGGCAATAGCATTACTTGTTAGTAACCATCTTTTGTTGGGTAGTTGGGATTGAGCCCCAAGTCATCATTTGGGAAAAAAATATAATAAACAGGAATAGTGTTTTCAGTAGTTAATTGCTTAAATTGGGAATTCTGCTTGATTTTGTAATATTTAACTTTGGAATTGAGGCCTGTTGACATTGAGATGTGGTCTTTATGGCCTCTAAGGACCCCCCAAAAAACTATCAGGACTCGCCAACAAAAGTATGCACTTCATTGTGCAATGCACATACATTAGACTACCTCAAAATGGAGAAAATTATTATGATTTCTGGGGCATTGGAACATTTCATTGCATCAGATGTTTCAGTTGGTATCAGGGGACATTGTCAGCTGAATAGGGTGGCTGTCAGTTTGAAAAATTTAAGTCCATTTTTCAGATTGTTTTGACCACCCTGGCCACATCAGTTTCAAATCCTTGCTTTTTCAGCCATCTTTATGAATATAACAATCACACAGTTATTTTATGTTGTTCCATCATGTGTACTCTTGTAATGTTCATAAAAATATTTATTTTTATCATTTATTTTGCTGTTTTTATTGAAATGAGTTAAATTGTTTTGAGTTGTGCAAGTTCCACTGAATCTCAAAAACAAATGACCATTTTGCTTAGTTACCATAGCGATAAAAGAGCTTATCAAATCTTTTGCGGGTAGCAGCCAAAATTGGCAGGCTGTTATCATAAACCAATACCTTGGGATATCAATCTCTCCAAATCATTTGATGGCTAAATTGAAAACTGCTTATGAACTGCAGTTTATATGTTGGTATTTTCATATTGATGAAGTGTAAAATACAAAGAAAGTACTACATATTTATACTTTCATCAAAGGGGAAGGTTCATAGCTGCTGTTGTATGAGTACTAGAAATATAATGCAGTTGTTACCAGTATGAAATTTTTGCCCTGTCACATCAGAATGAGCTATCATTGGTCTTGAGGGCTTAGTACATAGATTTTTATGTATATATTCTGCATGTGCAGAAGAGACATGCACAAGGTGTGGCAGCTTTAGTTCTTGAATTTCAATGTTTTTATTATTGTTTATCTTGCATATGTTCCCTGCTTGCCAATACGTAGGTATTCATTAAGTGGTTAAGAAAGATTTTGAGCAGTGTTATTTGTATTGTTGTTATTGTCCTATAGCTAAACTTACATTCTGTAATTCCTAAAATACATCTATTAAGATGTATGCACCAAAAAAAATCCCTAGAAAGCATATTTATACATAACACACTCCCAGCTATAATCAGCAAAACACAACTGTGTCATGCAGAGATGCCAACCATTTAGGTTTTTGCAGAATGGTTACAAATATTTACTTGTAATTCCACATTTTGTAAAATATTGACAAAATAACAAAATTCATATGGGATAAATCTTTGAATAGGAGTTTGTTTTTTTTAATACAAACACAGGTTGAGAGAATATCAGTGGTTTTGGTACAAAAGTCATTCCAGAGTGTTCAAAATGTTTGTCTCTGCTTCTCAAATGACATTTGTACAGATCTTGGAATTTTGTAGTTAATGAAATTAAAACCAATAATGTTCAGTTAATAGCCACTGTCCTTTCTTAGTTAATAGTTAATAGCCATTGTCCTATCTTTTTCAATTTCATTGACCACTAAAACACCAAACATGGCCACCAGGATTGCCATTGCAGGAAACAGTTGTTCTGAGATCTAAACTTTTTGCTCTTTTTATTACCTATCATCACTGTCCCCACTCACAAAATTTTTTGTAAACAAATGTAGTCTTACATTAGGTGATTGGTAACACTACATGCAGAGTTCAGTTGTATTCAAGACGAGAAAATGGTAAATAGTTTCAGTAATGCAAAATGAATTGAGAACTGGTTTAAAGTACATAAGCAAAAGTTGTATTATCCAAAAATACATAAAGCTTCATGGTCCTCATGTTGTACTTATGTTTTGTATTTTGATTTTTTTTATCTCACCAATACTTGTTGAATATCTCTTCATTTATTATTATAACTGCATATAATATAACCACATTTATAGCTGAACTGCTCATATTTTGAAAGAGTTTATGAAATGGCCTGTTGTCTGCTTGTCCACCTATCTGTTACTGCTGCTCCTCCTTAATTTTTTTTAAGGATGACATGAAACTTCACACATTTTTCATAAGATCTTGTTTGTCCTAAATGAAAATCATGCTGTTTAAACATGCAGTATGGTCACCATGTTGAAATCTTAGTATCACTGTTCCTCCTGAAGGATTGGTCATATCAACATGGGCTTCCACTAAAAGACTTTTCATGATGTCAATTTGGTCCTAAATGACATTGATTCCTCTTGGACATCCAGTATGGCTGTCACCTTTTAAGTCATATCTACATGGAGTTTTCATAGAAAGACTTCTTAATGATGTCTAGATGATTGTGAATGAAAATAGTGATGATCACAGCTGCCATGTTGAAATCTTGTCACTTCTCTTTCTGAACAAAAAAATATTGATATGGGTTTAAACATGGAGACTTCTGATGACAATTTAATCCTAAATGAAAATTTGTCAAGTTTTACTTCCACCATGCTCACCACACCTCAGCTTGAAAATTGTATCATTACTCCTCATGAATGGGTTCTTGTATCAACATGGGATTTTCACTTTAAGACTTTTAAGTGTGTCTAGTTGGCAGTCATCTTGAAAATTTTGTTTTTCAGACATGGTAAGTCATATTGCATGGGGTTTCTGCCAGGGGACTAATTATGATGTCTAGCTGGTCTTGAATACAAAATGTGCTGATCTAGCCACAAATCTGACCACCACAATGAAGATATTGGAAATCTTGTCTCCATAGGTAATGGTCATATTGATATGGTGTTTTAACCAAAGGACTTCTTATTGTGTCTACTTTACCCAAAATGTGAGTGATTCTGATGATCTTACATACCTTATGGCTGACAGCACTGTTTTGACAGTCTTATCACCCTAAAACACCAGAGATGGTTTTGATACTCATCAGTTCAAAGAAGTCTTATTATGTATTCCTTGGAAATTCTGTTCAAACAGTTGAGTGTCAGTCTTTATGAGAGACTGTTGTTTGCTATTGTCTTACAGGGGTGTTATGTCCATATTCCCACCCATCACCACTAATTTAGCTATTATGCTGGCTACTTTAGTGACTAGTGTAGCTATTATGCTGGTTACTTTAGTGACAAAATAATGACAATCTGAGTCTTCAAATCCCCTTTTACTTTCTGTAAACCCCTCCTGCTTAAAACCTTTATGAAATTTTACAATTTCTCCAATAATCATTTATAATCATATTGTTCTTAATCATTTATCAATCTATTTTGATGTTGTGTATTGAAATCATGTTATTATGTATGATGATTATCTCATTGTTATACATCATCATATTGTTTTTTATCTTGTACCATCATCTTACTGTTCGGGCTGGCTGAATAGACTATGGCACTCATTAACATCACATCTCTGCCCATGTGGATTTAAGTCTTGACCTGGCCAGTTTGGGCATTTAAAAAGTTTGCCATTGCCTTCCCATGGGTTGGACACTTTTTTCCATTTTTGTTTAACCCTGGTTCTTCCTCCATCATTTATGCTGGCTGCCATGTGTATCTACTCATATGCCGACAAATGGCATTAAACCCACAACACCAAGCTAAATTATCATTGTTAATATGTATTATCATTATATCATTGTTATGTATCATTATAATATTGAAGACATAATGTATCATCACTACAACATCATAAATGGAAACATTTGCAGTATCTGTTCTATGATGAGTAATTGTGCAATTCATGCTGATTCTCAACAATTTCACTGAAAAATTTGCTAAATGCCTGAAAATCACAAATCACATTTTCTACCCCAACCATTATTCTTTGTTGAAGCCATGTTGTATTTAGACAATTTACTTTTTATCAAGTGAGGGGATGTTTCAAATCAAAATTTTCAGTGTATGTATGTATGTATGTATGTATATATATATATATATATATATATATATATATATATATATATATATATATATATATATCTTTGAATTTACTATTGCATTTCTTTTTACAGAGTTCCTATTTGTATAACATAATTGAATGTGAATGGAACACAACTGTTGTTGAATTATTATCAACTTGCATACTATTTTATAGTGCTTAAAATAGTCATGAACAGCACCAAAATTATTTGAACAGCTCCAATATTAAATACAATGAATATTTATAGTTACAAGTTGATAGAATTTTGGACACCATAGTGTCTAAATAAACCCTTGTCAATGTGTTCATTTGGGAAAAACTGCCAAAATTTGTCACTACCAATGTATATTGTTTTATAGTTTATTATGATTATTCTAAGTGTAGCCTACATTAATTATCATAATTTTTTTTTGTTTACAAAATACAAATACTGTATGATGTCTTTTTTCAAAACTAGATTATATTTAGTGGCTTTATGTATTTTGGGGCACTTACAGTATATAATTCTATATAACTAGAGGCCAACTGCAAACAACGTATTAAACATCAGCAAATTGTTGGTTTTTGATTAACTGAACCTTCTTAGCACAAATTGCATCAACTCAGATCTGTCAATGCATAGGGCAAGGGCAGATCAGGTTCTTTGTAGTTTGCAGTTGGATTCAACTTGTACATAAGCATGTATAGTAGTTACACATTTATGTATCATCTCTTTGTTTTAATTAGTAAAATCTGTAAGAAAGTAGACATGCTTTAGATAATCATGACAGTTGTTTAAAAAATATCAAGACTGTTACAAAATTACTGTCAATTATTTTTCTATGAATAGAAATTTTCTTAATTTTTTTTCCTAGGATCTGCAACACCTATCATTGGTGCTTAAATATATGATTTATAAGCAATAACAAAATCTATTTATCATCAGTCTTTTGGCAATATTGCAAAGAAAAGAAGCATGTAAGATGTGGATTTTCATTACAGAACAAATTTTATCTGGTTATGGTGCATGCTTTGAAGGAACAGAACTATTATGGTCTCTGCTGTTCACAGATGTATGCATCTTTTACATATAATAAAAATGGTGTTCAGTTGTGTTCAATGTAGACAAGGTGCAATACAAGTTAGTGTTCATGTTTTTATTGTAAGTCTGCTGAATAACTGAGAAAAATTATGATGTAAATAAAGTTTTTTATTGTTACACTGACTTCTTTTGCTTGATGATTTTGTTTATATAAATAATGATTCAATAAATGCATGCTATTTACCAATGTGGTAATTGACTATGTACTTTGAATCAGTTTATCATCATTACATTCAAAGTTGAAAATAATCAGTTAAGCATTATTGCATTTACAGTTAAATATGGTCAATTTAGCATTAATAAATTTATGGTTGAATACAGGCTATTTACCATGAGCATCATTACATTTACAGTTTAATATGGTCAATTTAGCATTATTACATTTACAGTTCATTATGGTCAATTTAGCATTATTACATTTACAGTTTAATATGGTCAATTTAGCATTATTACATTTACAGTTTAATATGGTCAATTTAGCATTATTACATTTACAGTTTAATATGGTCAATTTAGCATTATTACATTTACAGTTTAATATGGTCAATTTAGCATTATTACATTTACAGTTTAATATGGTCAATTTAGCATTATTACATTTACAGTTTAATATGGTCAATTTAGCATTATTACATTTACAGTTTAATATGGTCAATTTAGCATTATTACATTTACAGAATATGTTCAATTTAGCATTATTACATTTACAGTTTAATATGGTCAATTTAGCATTATTACATTTACAGTTTAATATGGTCAATTTCACATCATTACATTAACAGTTGAATACAGTTAGTTTGGCATCATTATATTTACAGTTGTCCCACAACACAAATCATAACGACACAGGTTATTTTGTTGCTCATCCTTCGAGTATGAAGATGACCATGACATTATTGATTGGTTGGGTTTATGTGAGTCAAGCCAATTTGTGGTCTGTTGTATCAGTCACCCTTGATAGGAGATGCTACATGTACTTGGATTTGCACTTCTGAGATTTATGCTGCTCACACTTCTGTACTGATTCTGCCATTCTTATTTCACGAACTGTAACTCCAGTATGGATGGAACTGCTAGGTGGAGCAACACTCTGTGAGGTCTTGCCATGACTTGGGGTCAATGTTGAAGTGTCAAGAATATTTTGGAGGAATCTTTGACGTGTTTATTCTCATACCTTGAGATCGTGTTTCCTTCTGCAGATTGCCATAGAAGATCTTTGGCAAGTACTCTTTTGACATCTTGCCAGTTTCATCTATGAATTCATCAGCAAAGTGTGGATTGTGGAAATGCCTTATCGTTTGGGAACCTCAGTGTGTGAGACCTTGTCCTGCCATTTTATGCTTCATCAGTTTCCTTCGGCAGCCCATGTAAAATTCGTTCAGCTTCTTGGCATAATGTCTGTACACTGTCTAGGTTCTCCACACACAGCAGAATCGACAACACAATGTCTTTGTAGATCTTCAGTTTTATTTGTAGTCTGATGCCTCTGTGATCTCAGATTGGAAAACAACCTACCAAAGGCCACACATGTTTTAGCACTTCTGGCATTAGTTTCATTGCCAATGTGGACAGCATGTGACAGTAAGCTGCTTAGATAGGCGAACTTGTCTACTTGGCCATTTACTAAGATGATATGGTCTACACAAAGCTTTCCTGGTGCAGATTAGCTGTACCACCTCATCTTGATTGTGCGACTGAAATTGTCGTAAGCTTAAGAGAAATTGTCCATAACTAGATGCATGTCAGACTCAAATTTGTCATTCAAATCATGAACTGTCACTTCTTGTAACTTCATCTTTGTCTATAGTCAACAATTGAAGAACTTGCCATCGGTCCAGTATCAGTTATAGATTCCAGTGTCATAGTGAAAGAAGGCATAATTAAGCATGGCAGAGAACAGCATACTGTTTGGGCGAACACATAGCATTCCTCGACTCGTTGGTCACTGTGAATGGTTGAAAGGACTCTAGTCTTCACAACACAAGCGAGTATGTCATCATGAAATAGCCAAACCATCAGATGATTTTTTCTGGACAACAAAATTTTGCCGTCATCATCTAAAGGCCTCTACGGCTGACTGTGTCAAAAGAGCAGCAGGGAGGGTGAATCCTACAAAATTTTGATCGTATCTTTAACGAAAAATAAAGGTTCTTACAACTGGCTGAAAAAAAAGTCAATAACGCTAAACCAAAGTCTCTATTATATTTCCGTACGGTTAAAAACCGTATAATAAATCCATGAGGTTAGCTCAGTTTTGTTACTCTATTATTGACTATATTTTTCACGATTTTTATGCGGTTTTGTTTACTACAAAACGACCCAATTGTTGTCGCTCACCCTCCCTGCTGCTCTTGATTTTATCAGGGATTAACCAAAAATTTTATCCAGACCTATACGATATCTGGATCTTGGGTCATGTAGATTTATTGTTATAAATCCAAACGGAACTGATTGTGCTTTAGAAAAGAAATTTTTAAATTTATTCATATCCATGTCCTCTGAACACCATGTATAATAAATATTCTGCAGGGTATAATTATCTACTCCATTAAACACAACCAAAATATTACAGTTATCTCTAATCACTTTAGGTATCTGTGTATATCTTTGAGTAACATAAATCACGTCTGTGTTTTTGTGATGACCTCGAGAAAATATTCTAGCTGGATTAGATTGTTTGTCCAACATTACATCATCATATACTACGAGATTATTAATGAATCCATCCAAGTCATCTACGGACGGGGCTTCATCTATATGTGATAAAATCAATAATATCTTCATCGTCTTTATTAACTAATTTTGCTTTCTCGTTAAAATCCTTAAGTACTTCGTCACAATGCTGATCATCTACAGACGGTGCTATTAAATATAGTTTGTTCCATCTCATCCATCTCATTATTAAATTTAATAATAATTGTGTTTTACCTGATCCAGATGGATCATCCTTATCGAATTTGGTAATGCTGGATGGTGCTTTACTGGTTCTTGTTTTGCTGTTGCCGAAAAATCAATTATTGTATATCCATATTATTAATAACATGAGTCCATATTGTGTTCGATGTAGATCATCAACCCCCACCGTTGGTGGGACCACTGGATTGACAACAATAATAACGAAAAATAAACGACATGCATTAACAGGTAAATGTGTAAAATGTGGTACACAAAAATATAAATTTATCTCAGGGACAACAAAGATAGGTGAGGATATTGCCGCATCATTAGGAAAATTACCTGGATTACCATGGGCTAAGTATATTGGTGAGAAACACCTTCCTGGATATAATTACTGTGGTCCTGGAACTCGTCTCGATATCAGACTTGATAACCAAGATCAACCAAGACAAGGAGAGTATCCAGTAAATAAAATTGATCAAGCATGTCACATTCATGATGTTGCTTAAAAAATCCTGATTTGCAACAACGACATCTCGCAGATGTAAAATTGATTCATGCATTAAATTCTATACCTAAAAATCTGTTAGAGAGAAACTCGCTAGTTTCCTAATAAAATCCGCTATGAAAAGTAAAATAATGTTAGGGGCTGGTAATTAATTGCATAATTATTATAATGGAATCCATTTATTATAGTCCTAGAGGGTATTGGAAGGGTAAAGCAGCGATCGCTAAATTTGCTAAAGCAGCAAAAGTTTCACGTTCTGTTGCTGCAGCGTGGTTAGCACGACAGGCAATATGGCAAATTTATTTACCACCACCAAAAAAAAAAAAATTCAATATGCACAGTTTGATGTCGGTGTTCCTAACGAAGTTCATCAAGCAGATATTTTGTTTTTACCACATGATACTATTAAAATACGTGGACGAAAGTCACGCACGTACAAATACGCATTGACTGTTGTTGATATTGCAAGTAGATATAAAGAAGATGAACCATTATCAACAAAAACAGCATTTGAAGTTGCATCTGCGTTTGAGCGAATTTATCAACGTGGTGGTCTACAATGGCCAAAACTACTACAAGTTGATCCTGGCAAAGAATTTCTTGGCACATTATTATCTTTGATGAAAAAACATAACGTCAAAATCAGACAAGGGCATACTGAAATTCATCGTGATCAAGCAATCGTTGAACGATTTAAAGTAGTAGAGGAAAACAAGGTTTTCAGCTCAAATCCCTCTTTTACCCCTCCAAACAAGTATAAACTATAGTCCTAAACTATCCCCCACCCCTTTTTTCAAAAGTATTAGTAAGGTTTCTAACTCACCCCCTTCTCTGTTATTACAGTGTTAATGAATCCAGGTAGAGAGTTATGTACATGATCGGTATTCAGGTAAACTTCCTTATACTACCCAGAAGCTTTGTCATTATTTCACAAAAGGTGGTATCAGGTATTTTACAAAAGAACAGCTGCAGACATGTATTTTGTATTGTTACAAAACAACAGGTGCAGGTATGCCATGTAAATCGGTGAGTCATCCAGGTAAGCAGAGGTTGTTGAATTTGTTAGAACAGGCGCATGCGTGGAATGTTCACGAACTACTTTAAAGACATCAAGACGGGTTTTATTATCAGTCTACCGCGATTTTTTCATCAGATAACATATGCTGTACAGGGTGGAAATTAAACTGCGCATTAGAGCGTGACGATTTCAGTTAACATGGGCAAGTGGGAAATTAAACTACGCATTAGAATGAAAATGATAAAGGTAAGTTATTTTATTTTATACCTCGTTACCAATGATTAATGTTTGAACTGCTGATATTAAAAATACTTTATTATCACGATTGTAGAGACTAAATTTTACTTTACCGCTCACACAGCGACGACATTCAAACAAATCTTTTATCTGTGGTTTGTTTAGAGGATATATTTTGTCGCTAAAATACACCTTTGACCGATCGAGATCAATTGTGAGTTTAGTATATTTTTGTTGACTAATCGGACTGTGAAAGTTTTTAAATTCCCCTAGCAACTTTTGATACAATTGTTCAAGATAATTGAAATACACGCTATTTTCAGATCTGATAAGCAAAAGTTTTAGCTTGTCACGTGTTCCACTAAAACATATACCTGATGTTTCATTATTAATTTCAACTGTCAATTATTTGCCGTCCATCATTAGATATTTGATTTTACTACTGTAGCTATTTGTCATTATACAATTTTCAAACATTATTTTAAAAGTTTAGATAAAATTTTAGTTGGAAAAGACAATGTCAAATTTTCAAACATTATTTATAAGTTTAGATAAAATTTTAGTTGGAAAAGATAATGTCAAATTTTCAAACATTATTTTATAAGTTTAGATAAAATTTTAGTTGGAAAAGATAATGTCATCATCATGACAATACCCAAGGGCAAGTGTATCTACACCATTTTCACAATAACGTTTGTCATCAAAACTACACAATCCACGTTTGATAATGACATCTGTTTCAAGCTTATGATGATTAGTCCGAATTGCCATAGCTCTCATAAAACTATCACCGCCATCAAGCACGTACTAGTAGTCATCAAATTTCATAAACTTTTTAACAAAATCACGAGGCAGACCTTTTGCTTTTTTCGTTATTTTATTATTGTCTAACAATACAGCATACATTTTGCTGCGTAATCCGATAAAGTATTTGATAGCGCTCGAGTTCATTTCATCTTTGAACTTACCAATCACCTTTTTATTTGTGTCGTCATGAAATTTAATGTCACGTGGGTAATCAGAAAGATCAAACAAATGTCAATTCTTGTACATGTCCTGATAGATGTCCTCGCATTCGATTTCATATACGAGCGAATCGGTATCAGTAAACAATAATCTACTAGCCGGCCACTGAATTTTAGCAAAATTATAATGAAAATCGTACATCAGCCACTTTGATAATCTAACACTGCAGCTCCAACGTTGATCGGCTTGTTTAGCTTTAGATTTGTTTTTCTTCTTTGTATCGCAACAAGATTTTCATTAAATATTTTCATGCTCACAAAATCATCGGCTGACACCAGGTTTGTTTCTGCGATGGATATCATTAACTAATTCAATTTTTACGCGTTTCCTAATATTCTCCATCGTCTTACCAAAAACAGACTTGTTCATCAGTTTAAAGAAATTTTTCTCAAAATCTGTTTTTGCTGCAGCCCTTCTTGAAGTGTTTGAGTTAATGTAACCTCTCATCCACGGCGACTGATTAAATTTTAGTACACGATGAACTTTTCTCAACACAAGACCAGCATCGACTGCTTGTTTTAAGACTTTGTAATGCAAAACATAATTTTTCTTATCGAGTAAATTTGGTACTAGTTTCTTGACCATGGAATGTTGCCTTGGTGATGCTAACGCTTGTTGTTCTTTTGATAACAAGCTATAATCTATGACCATCGATTCCGCACAGAAAGAGTAATCGTTATGCAATTTGTGTAGCAAATTTGGATAATCAAGATCAACTTCAACGAAATATGAAACATCTTTGGGTACCTTTTTTTCTGTCTCAGATAGAAATCGATCAGCCGTGATCCAATGAAATCCACCAAGAGGCATTGGTTCTATCATTGAACCACCATAAAAGTTGTTACAATATAAATAAGCTATAAATTTCGAAGGAAGCTCAGGATTATACTGTTTCAAATATTTGTTGTTTGCTATTTTTTCGTTATCACGCTAATACCGCCTCTGATACCTTTTTTAATAAAATTGAACATATCGACGTCAGTCAGTAATTCTAACCTTACCTTACTAAACTTTAGCAGAGCATCCAATGACAACTCAGGGGCAGAATAATACCAACAAGGATCTAGTTCATAATTATCATAACTCACTTCTTGAAAACTTTCAGAAACATTTGCTAATAATAACACGTCAGTTTTCAGGTATAAATCATGATAATCACCAAACGTCTCACAAACTCTTTCCAGATATCTTGTGCATATCTGTACTCGTCATCGGTTATATTTTCATTTTTAAGTTGTGAGTAAAATTTGTCTTTGTCAGGTAAAGATATTTCATCAAATTTACTCCAATCGTTGTGGTCTTCGTATGGAAAAACTCCTTTTTTAGCTAGACAGCTGGATTTTTACCACGATATAATACAACAAGCTACCTTGTACGCTACTCCACATGGAACATGATTTTGAACTTTTCTTGTCCTCGATTGATTAGGATTATTTTCTACGCCAAGTACAGGTTGAAGTAAACACTCAAAATCAGCGTATATGACGAAAGGAATTTTTAGTTTGTGATTATGATGGACAAACTGTAACACACTATCTTTTTTAGATGGCATTGTTATTCTTTGTACATCACTACAGTACTGCAAATGATTTTGTAATGTTTCATTGTTAGTACAGCCGTGCAAGCAGCGGTAACAAAAGAACTTTTTATTCTTATTCTTATTGTACTGTTTACCAACTAGTCCGTTAAAGTTTTTAATCCAAACGTAATGATTTTTATAAAACAGTAAATTTATAGTAGATTGTGAAGCTTTTTCTGAAATATATCTCGGATATACATCCTCCTTTTCATCTAGTCCGAAAACGTTAATTGAAACATTATTTTGCTTCTCAAATTTTGGTATTTGATTTTCTGCCACTGGAAAGTTAATATCTTTAAAATTTAATCTAGACACGTGACTGATATATTTTTCAACACGAGTAGCGTTTTTATCTGCTGTAAATAGTGCGGAAAGAACAGCCCATTGGAAACATTTGTTATCTACTTTTTTAATGTTTATACAACATCTTTTACTCTTTATTTTTGTTGGCAGGTCGATGTACGAACTACCGCGTAATGCGTCATATTTCATCGTGTGAAACAATATTTCTTTGATCATTTCAATATTTCAACCCGAACCTAATTCAGTAAATTCCTCTATTTTTTTTCCAAATGTCTTCGTGTACTTCATTAGCTAGTGAAAAAAGATCAGTCCCAAGCAAAACACGTCTTGATTTTGCGTTCATATAAGGATCTGCAATTTCCTTTTCAGTTGATTATTTCGTTACAAGTAGCTTTGTAAATATAGCATGATATTACATTAATAATCTGATACTTTTGTGTTTTTCGAGCTCACGTTTTACAGTTGTCTGTAATATGTGGTAAAGATTTGTTGCAATAAAATTTACTAAAACATTTTGATTATCAAATTTATAAATATTGTCAAAACCTGCAAAAGCAGTCGCTATTTTATCAGGTTCTCCCATAATGCTCTTCTTGGCTATATCACGCAATTTTAACATTGCTATAATATAGTGTAATATCTAATTGATAATTTACATCACACTGCGCATGCGCTAAAAACAATTAGAGATACAAATATCACCTATAGTATAATGACAGCAAATCTGGCAAGCGCACGTGAGCAATAAGTATATCAGTTTCACCCAAAATATTACTTATACGCTGGAAATGCATTAGGTTCGGTCATTAACATCAAAACTAGAATATCGGTTGGCGAATTGACTCCAGCGGGTTATCAGTTTAGTGTAAAGGGAGATAATACCGAGAGGATTACAATGCTTAGAAAAGATTTTATTTACACATTGTTCTGTGATGACATTCCAGAGGGACAGCGTGTATATCACGTGAACAGTAAAGTCACTGATGACAACATTGAAAACATATCTTTACAAGATGAGTTTCAGCCACATCCGGTCTTTGATTTATACGAGGCTAACGATCGCGGTATTATTAGAAACAGAAAAACTAAAAAAGTTCTTAGTACTATGAGCAATATGGGATATATTAGGGTAACTGTTAGAGGAACACTATCAGATTTTGTTACTTATTATGGTCATAGGTTTGTTTTACTAGGTTGTCAACGGATCTATACCCGATGGTCTGGTTATTAATCACATCAATAACGTAGAAACAGACAATCGATTGGAAAATCTGGAGCTAGTGACCCAGCAAAAAAATGTGAGAAAAGGACGAGGTGGTGGTATGAATTTTAGATGTCCTCCAAAGCCTGTTATTTCGTTAAACCTCGAAACGGATGATAAGATCAAATTCAAATCGATTTCAGCTGCGATGAAATATTATAATGTAAATCCCGCATCAGTAAAATTTGTAGCTGATGGAGTAATAAAATCAGCTTTTTTCAAGCGAATACGATGCCAGGATTGTTTTTAAATATGATGATCAATAATATTTGTAATTCAGTTTTAGTCAAGCAATGATGAGCAAATGCTATGATATCATCACAATCAAATTTTAGCGTCGTTACTGCACTTTCATTAATTTTATTTTTTTCTGCTTCTGTTAGCAATATGTTATGAGAATCACCTTGCATTGCAATAACTTCAACAGAATATACACTATAACCCGACAAACATTTTCTTACCGCTTCGGCTAGTTCGTTGTAATTTAATATATTAACTTTTTGGTGATATTTTATCTCGTTAGTCATCTTATAACAATAATTTAGATAAAAGATATTATAATAATGGACTTGATGAAACGACTCGCTGAATTATTCGAAGAAGATACTCGTGATGAGGTCACGCATAGTATTACATTTTTCAAAGATTTCGTAGACAAATCTGTTGGTTATAGTGAAGATGATATTTTATATAACAACGAATCTGATGATGATGGTGAAATAGACACTGTTGCTGACAGATCTAATTACAGCAGATCAACAACTAAACCATATAATGCCAAGTATTACATTGCAAAAACAATAATGAAATTTAATTTTACCGTTGCCGAACAACAAATAGTTTGGCAGCTAATCAAACCTTTTTTAAACATCCGAATTCCAAGCCGACAGAAAAATATCAAATTCGATTTCATATTTGTCAAGATTTTTAATCTAATGACGATCCCTGACGATCACAGAAAATATCTAATATTGTTATGTAAACCAGTAACAGGTAAATCTGTCAAACAAAAGTACGAGAAAATTTGTAATAGCATTATACCATAATTTGTTTGGTTGGAATCCAACTGTTAAATTTATCGCTATACCCACGCCATTTGACTAAACTTTTATCTCCTTTCTTCCTAATCACTTTTTCAATAACAAAAACATCCTGCTCAGTTTTCTGTAGTTCTTGTTCGTAAAAACTACCTACGATAAGTTCCCCTGCCAGATATTTTAACACATTTGTCACAGTTATTGTTAAAAGTACCTTATCAACAACAAATACTTCTTCGCTCCAGTTTGGAGTAAATCTTTTTGCAAAAACCTTTTTTTTATCAAAGAAATTCTAACTTTATCACCAACCTTAAATTTATGTCTGCGGTACATGCTATCATTTGCTAATATCGGAATATTAATAGCATTATTAGGTGACATTTTAATGGTTCGGTAATTTCGTGTTATTATATTCGCCTAAGATTTGAGAAAGGTCATCGATGTACCTGTTGGTGTTTTTAGCTGTCATATGTTTGTGTATTTTCTCGTTTAGCGTGCGATTAAATCTCTCGACAACAATGCTTTTTCCTTCGTTTCTTGTAACATATATTTTTATATTTTTTTGTTCTAGAAACTGCTCAAACTTTTTGTTAAAAAATTCAGATCCGTGATCAGTCCAGATTTTATTTGGTCTCCTTTCTGTACTCGTTATTATTTGTTTTAGCGCATCAGTCATTGAAGTCCCTGTCTTATCCGAAACAGGTACAATGAAAGCGTATTTGCTAAAAACGTCTATAACATTAAACAAATACCTTTTTGGAGCGCCATCAGCGCCAATTTTAAACTGAGCCAGATTGGGTACATCCACCAAATCTATTGCCCAGATATCATCTGCAGCATTTACAACAACTTTACGTCGTGGGAACTTTTTTTAGGTCTGTGTAGTTCGACTGCAAGATCATCGTATACTTTTTCCAAGTCCTAATTTATATTTTGCTCCAATCATTCCCTGAACAAATCTTCTACCAAAACGTTCTCGTAGATTTGTTGGCTCCATATCACGTAATTCGTCTAACATTACTTTATCACAATCTAATTTCGAGTTTTCATGATCACGATAACAGATATCATGACACATCGCTATTGCATCCACATGATTGTAAGGCTCTTTTCCTGGCAATGGATTGTCCTTTTCATCTAGTTGTTGACCTAGCGGATTGTAAGGTCCTGTATACCGATGACCTGGCAAAGTCCAACCGAATTTTGGTTTTGTTAATTTTCCAATAATTGTGTATATCTATACCTGTACCGATTATTTCTCTGTTGTTACAACATTGACAGTATGCGACAATTTTATTTTGCTCAAGACACAAATCTCTGTCAGAATCACAGTTGCATATCATTCTATATTTTTAGTCGTCTACTAAAATAATATCAGGATAACCAGATCCTAGCGACGTCGCAGGGTACACTGTCGCTGCGGACGTTTCCTTTAAAAACATATTTTTTCTTTTTCCGCAGAATGCACAAATTTTTTAAATACCATCCTGTTGTTTTTTGTTTTTTCTGTTGTTTCATTAATATTTTCTGTTTTAGTTGTACACTTGAGACAGTATGTTGACATTATTATATTTTTATTTTTAGATAAAATTAATTGCGATCTCATCATTAGCGTGAGAAGGTTGCTTGTCAAACTGTAAAATAAATTTTAAAAAAAATTGAGATTTCTGCTCATCTGTCGGATAAACATAATATAATAATATCCGCAAGCAGAAGTTCCAACAGGTTGGAGTTGATTTGATGAATAATATAACTTGTTAAATTTTTTGTTCATATACCTTTTTTTACATCGCTTGGAGGAAGTCCAAATGAGTCGAAATAATTATTATTATAAACTGCTAGCCAATGTGTACCGGATCCGTCATTGAAATCTTGTATATTAATAACACACGAACTTACAGCTGACGGCGATTTTATTGCTGTGAGTTCATCTTTAGAATAAACTCTGTGAAATCCAGGAACTGCTTTTTACTTATCAATTATATCAAAATTACTCAACGGGGTGGTCGTGTTCCTGGTAATGTTAGGTCACGTCCGATTCCTAAAAAATTTGGCAGCAGACTTTCCGCTAGTCCCGCTAAAAGTGGAGCGAACGTAATAATTCCTCCTTCTTTTGTTTTGATTGCATTCGCAGTTGCATTTTGGTGTTGGCGATTTTGTTGTTTTCTTTTTTGTTGTTTTCTTTTTTTTTTGTTTTCATTTTTGCTGACGATTTTGTTGTTGGCGATTTCTTTTTCCGTTGTGGCATCATAATATATCATTTACGTAAAATTTACAATTTTTTTATTCCACTTCCACGAATGATACCAATACCCTCAACGGATTTCTTCGTTGCGCCAGAGACTGCTCCTGACATTGCTGCTAGTCCTAATGTTCCCAAAACCGGAGAAAACTTTAGGTATTATTGTGCTAGCTAATACTGATAATGCCGGACCAAGAAAACCACCTTTGACAACAATGTCCTTTGCCATCGCTGTTATTTGTGCAGCACTCAAATTTAAAATAAAAGTTTTTTTACGATCATACTTCATTACTTGTTTTTTTGTTACCATTAATTTTGATAAAACACCATCAGAAATATTAGGATTGATTTTTAATGATACCTGTTCTCGCTTTGCAAAAGCAGCTACTAATTTTTTAACTTGGCCATCGGTCAAATATACTTCTTTTACAATATATTTTGCCATTTTATATAACAACTGTAGATTAAACTTGAACTGTCATTTTACCTCCAATAGAATCTACCGTGAAAAATATATCACTAATCACTAATGCATATACGTATAACGGTGCTACTGGAACCTCTCCAAGTGTCCAGGAAATTTCAATATCCGCTGTGCTGTCTACAATTCGCTCGTTATGTTTACTAACATCAAAATGAAATATAGGATAAAGGGTACGAAATTCCTCTGCTGATATCTGAGTTCCATCTTCAACATCTTGATATTTTTGCATTGCGTCAAGCAGGTACATGTACGGTCAAGAAATATTTTTATTAGCGTCATCAGCAAAATTGCACTCATTTTTATTTTACCTCCAATAGAATCTACCGTGATAAATCTATCACTAATCACTAATGCATATACGTATAACGGTGCTACTGGAACCTTTCCAAGTGTCCAGCTAATTTCAATATCCGCTGTGCTGTCTACAATTCGCTCGTTATGTTTGCTAACATCAAAATGAAATATAGGGTAAAGGGTACGAAATTCCTCTGCTGATATCTGAGTTCCATCTTAAACATCTTGATATTTTTGCATTGCGTCAAGCAGGTACATGTACGGTCGAGAAATATTTTTATTAGCGTCATCAACAAAATTGCACTCGATAGCTCGTTCTGGATATGGCTTCGAATTTAGTCTAGCGTATATTCGTCTGACATCAGCGTGGTCAAATATTGCATTATTTTGTTGTTGGTTGCCTCGTCGGGCGTGTTGTTGAAATACGACAAATATTTGTCTCGGCAGTTGTTCGCTTGATGTTGTTGTGACCCGCCACGTGTAGTCGGTAGTATTTGGAACCGCTGTCTGATATATTTTATGCTGCTTAAAATAAATTCTGTTTGTATGCTTATCAAGCGTGCTATTTAGTTCTGACATTTTAGTGATCGACGGTGTTATACGTGGCATCCACAGAGCAAGTTTATTTATGATAAACTGTACATCATCCCCTCCAGATCTAAACAAGCAATCGTTTTGTTCTGCTCGATCTAAAATAAGCGTATGTTAAACTCCGCAAAATACTTTATCATAATCGTGACAAAAGCCGAAAATCATGCTTAGTGGAAACAACATTGTAATTTGACGTGATCCTGCTGTAAGTTTTCTTCGCCTAGCAAAACCATCGTTATAGCGTGGATTTCTCACGTCAAGTGTGTTAAGAAGCAAATTTAAACATCGCAGTACCGTTTGCATCTGCAGCTGGTGGTGTTATATTTAGATTATTAAAAGCTGTTGTAAGGGAAACTCTTGTAGCGTCTGCATTAGCAGCTGCAGCAGGTGTGGCCATACCTAGCGCGTCTGCATTAGCAATGAGAAAATTTCTCACAATTACATTTGCATCAGCATCAGCTCCATGTACTATGGCGCCTCTCTTTAAAAATTCAGTTGATTCAGCTATACCTCGTCCAGTATCTTTAAATCATATCATGTTCGTTGTAGTTGATCTCGAGTAATCGTCGGAAAACGAAATAATATTTAAAATTGTACTTGCAACTTGTAGATAAACTGAAATATTTTCTATGGTTTGATTGGCCAGTTGATATCTAGCACTTTTGTATAAACTCCAGCCGTTATTTATAAGAGCTGTTTCTGCTCCAACTGCAATTGCAGCCGGTGGATTGGCTACTGTCATAATCTGACCACGAACTTCTAACATAGCCTTATGTGGCAGTAGAAATACGTCTTCGTCTCTGGTGTTAAAGGCTCTGATACCAGCTTTATTTGGTTCGTTAGAATTCTCATCAAGATACTCAACATACTCGAATTCTGTCACAGCGTTGTCGATGTCATATGTTTCTGTTTACTCGAGATAATTTTTAACAGACATTTTATTTTATTAGATTATATAAAATTTTATTGCGGCACTGTTACTTTAGATATTAATTTTTGCTTGATCTGCTCGCCCTTTGGTGATAATAATTTTTTGTTGTTGTTATCATAGCTCGTTGAGTTTCTTTTATTGGAGCAATTTCTGAGATAGCTTGTTTTATTTCAGATGCAGTCGGTGGACCTACTTTTATTTTATCAGTTATTTTTTGTCCCACCGCAGTTCTAGCGGCAGATGCAGCCCCTGTTGTAAAAGCTTTACCCGCGTCAATAGCAATTGGTGCAACTTTACGCGCTAGTCCTGGAGTATTTTCAATAACATTAGTAAATATATTTCCAAAAATCCTCCTATTATTTTTCTTTGATAATGTTTTTTCTTTGTTTCATTATATTTGATGTTGCATAATTTTTACTTTTGCTCGCGTAGATGTAAATAATAAGTTACAACTTCATTATTAACATGCAACTGTTCTCCAGTTTGATCTGTCAAGTGCATTATTATACTTGATATTTGATCTTCGACGTTTAAAGGATAATATATAATATGTCGTGGAGTTATTTGCATGAGAGAACCTGGCGGAACTTCTGGTGAGAAACTGTAAATCGTTTGACTTTTGCTACCTTTTGATGTATAAGAGCCAGAAGCAATAGAGCAATTTACTAATATTGTATTTACTTCTGTTATATTTACTGGCAGTTCACTGTCATACGTAATAGGCTGATCAAGTGCATTGTAACTTTGTTTTAGTAAATCCTAACAGTTGTGCAATACTTCTTTCTCTTGGTTCAAGATCAATTAACATATTTTTCAAAGTTATCCTAGCTCGTAATGTGTTATAATTCGCTGCCAACTCAAAATTATCAGCCACACCGCCAGCTTTTGTGATGAACTCTTTGATTGTCCTGTTTAGATCAGTAATATTATAAGCTCCTTGTGGAATTTTTTTTTTGTTGTAGATATTGAAGAACTTGTAAACGTAGTAAACCACATTTCATCGTTAACATCAGTTTTCACGTTAGGCATAGCATTCCAACAAGTACAAGAGATTAATGCAATCTCATATTGTTTTGCAGGATCTAGTTGGATAGGCGGAATATAATTTACTGACAAATTTGCGCTATCTATCGCAGACTCACTAGAGTTTAGTAATAATGTTGTTTGCATTCCTTTTATATTAAATCATTTTACAAAATTAAGTCGCCGCGATTAAGTCGCGGTGTAAAGTTTCATATTCCTCAGATGTTGATAACTCGTTCGATCTTAGATGATCAAGTATGTCAATGATTTCATAATCAAGTTCAACACTATCATTCCCAGCTTCTTTTGATGATATTAATAACATTAATCTACCTATCATTTCTGTAGTTGAAGTAAATATTTTTTACACCAGTTCCTGTTCTTACTTCTCTATATTTTTCTACACGAATTTTTTCAAAAGCAAAAAATTACCTTCTAAAACTCCTTCTACCACCAAAAGGTTTTGCTCTACTTTTTTCTGCTGTTTGAAAAAAAAACATTGAAGCAATAACACCATATCTAATCCTATCATAAAGTGGAAGCATATCATCAATTTCTGTAACCGTGTTTATTTCATCTTTAGCAGCAGCTCCGTCTTTAAATATTACATCTAATCTATCGAGTGATGCATCAGTCCAACTGCTTATATTATTAATATCTATTATATTTTCTTTCTTTAAAAAATCATCATATTCACTACCATTTATCTCATCATTTGCTCTTTTTATAAAATAAAGTCTTTGCTCTCCAACTTCCATAAACCTTACAGTAAGCTCACTAACATTTTTTGCTCCTCTTTGATATCTTTTATGTCTCCTGATAATTTTTTTTATAATATTTGTTATTCCTTGCGTTGTTAACTCTGCTAATCTTCGCTTCAGCGGATTGTTTATCAATCGATCTGTTTCAGCTTGTCTAGCCGCAGGATCAGCTATATTTGCTGTAAGTGCCTCGATTAGTTTTCTTTTTTCTTCATCAGATATAGTAACAAGTTTTGCAGCAGCTGCTTCCATTTGTTCTTTAACAATTCCAACCAAACATTTTTCTTGCAGTTGTTTAAGTTCTTCTTCTGATAGTGGTTTAGTTTCAGGTTGTTTACCTAATAGTGCTTCAGTAACCGGCTTGAAAATTGTAGCTGTTGCTTCTGTAGCAGTCACTTGTCCACGTCGTGCTTGTTGTACTTTTTGCTTACGTAATGCCTGAGATTGAGCAAGGTTTTTTTAGATCTTCTATATTTTGTCTGTGTCTTGATCGTTTGTCCATTATTATTATTATAATTTTTTATAAAATTGAAACCCCTTACTGTAAGTAAGTGTGAATACAACAGCGAAACAGTTTATTTGGATCATGTGTAAGTTTATCAAATAAGAAAAAGTCGTATTTATCTTTTGTAGCATTACGGTAAAGTTCAATAAACTTATCTTTTGTCACGTCACCGTATTGCTCGCTTGCAATATTTCTAACGTCAATATTATCCAGTCCTGGAAATAATATAAAACAACCCGTATTTCGCCTAATAAATCTATCAACATTATAATATCCTTGAGCAAGAGAAACAGAATTACACTGTTTGTTACGTGACAGTGAGAAATATGATCTTATTTTATCCATCTCCATGTTATTTAGCGGAATATTATCAAAAACTACTATCTTGTGTTCATCTGCATCAAGTTGATAAACTGAAATATGATCTTCTGGCTGCCTAATTATAAAAAAAATCTTCACCAACTTTAAGATCATCACGTAGCTTGTCATTATACTCACTTAATAACTCGTACTTATCCTGCTGTGGATTGATCGTGTAAATATAAACTCTGTCATAGTTAAAATTATCACCAAGTAGCAAGTTTATAAGCAAATTTGTTTTTCCCGATCCAATTTGCCCAACAATAAGATAATGACAATCAGGAAGTTCATTGTTATGTTTATGCTTCACCAGTCTCTCTGTATCAAAGTTTAATATTGACAATTTGGCCATTTTATATAATATTAAACTAGTTTTGATAATTTTATCTAGGACTGTAAATAATGAGCTACTATAAAAAATTTGGAACACTATCAGGAGATTTATCCACAGAAGGTTATCAAGGTGATTTATCCAAGTACGCAAATCTTGATCAGCTCAAAAATGAAATCAATAATTTACTAAATGTTGCCAGTGTAGATCCAAATGAAGTCGTCATTTTCCAAGACAAAGAAGGACGATTAAAAACGAGTGATGTAAAACTGCCAGATGTACTTGAACGAATTCCTAATGCGGTTACTGATAATATCGTGACTTTTAACAATCGAGGTAAGATATGAGATTCTGGTTGGTCAGTTAATGATTTTGTAAAAAAAGCTGGTGATTTATTTAGTGGGAATATTATTATGAAACAAAACAAGATTACAGATCTTGGATATCCAACTACAGTTGGAGACGCTGCCACTAAGAAATACGTTGATGATAAGGACGTTCCAATCAGTAATGAAATAACAGCGTTAAAAAATGAATTTACCAGTCACGTGAATAAGTTTAAAGAGTTTTAAAAAATCATAAACACGCTTAAAGATAAATTTTTTGGAAATCCATCAAATGTTGACATTACACTCGCTAATATTAACACAAAACTCAATGATATTAACAAAAAACTCATTGATATTATTAGTGGAATTCCTAGTATTGTTGAGAAAACGAGTGTGGTTAAAATTCCTCACAAACAGATTATAAATATTGTGTATACTGCTGCTTCTGGGTCTGGTATATGGACAAAGCAAAACAAAACTTCTATCAAATACACTGCAGAGGTTTATGGTGTGTATAGATTTTCAGTGCTTAGCATTATAAAGTTTCAAATATCTTCCAATTATTCGCGTATTCATAATTTGACTGTTGAAATTTCTGCAACTGTAACTGTAACAATAGATAAAAAATTCTGAGGAAGAATTTGTATTTCATCCAGCTAATGAAAATTTTAAAGGCTCTGGCTCTTATTGGTGGTGTTTGGAATTTGTAGCTGAATTAGAAATACCAAGCCTAGGGATTATGTAAACAAATATTATAATGAAAAGAAATATAGTTGATTTCAATCACATTTCAAAAGATATTCCAGTATAGGATGTGGACGCACTAATACAATGTTACAAATATTATCACAAGAAACTTTGCTGCGTAAAAAAGTGTTACAAATACTACAACAAGATCCTTCGAGTAATATCATATCTACCCTTGTTAATGACCAGTTCTGGTATAATTTCAAGTGCGGTATCATTAACTCCATTTTTATTAATCATATCCGGTATTGGTGTTTCACTTACAGCGGCGTGTAAAAAAGTAGAACAAAAGACGTTTGATAAAAAAGCACGGATGTTTAACATCTATTAAAACTTACAAGTAACTACTTGATCAGGTCCGGTCTTACCTACGAGGAGTCAAATATAATATGGATGATTTATTACGTGAATTTCGTATTATTGACAATAGGTTAACAGACATTCTACCAATGAGGGTTAGCAAGTATGAAAAAATTATCCAAAAAAAATAGGAGTAACGTATAATTTATCTAAACTTAAGATATAATATCACTTACCTTCCCTAATGCGTAGTTTAATTTCCACCTTCAACGTGTTAACTGAAATAGCCACGCTCTAATGCGTACTAAGAATCTACACACAGGTGATCATGTGTAAGGTAAATAACATCATTTTTTCACTACCTGTAAACTACAGTATAAAATCCAGGTAAACTGATGACTAACAGTCACCTGTAAAATATAGAGAGAGGCTAAACTGATAGATCTTATCTTTTTCGACTGAAATTTTATCTAAACTAAAGAAATAATGTTTGAAAAATTTAACAGTAGTAAAATCTAATGAAACATGAGATATAAAATAATATAACTTACCTTTCTCGCGTTTGTTCTAATGCGTAGTTTAATTTCCGCCTTGCCCGTGTTAACTGAAATCGCCACGCTCTAATGCGCAGTTTAATTTTCACCCTGTACAGCATATGTTATCTGATGAAAAACTCGCGGTAGACTGATAATAAAACCCGTCTTGCTGTCTTTAGAGTAGTTCATGAACATTCCACGCATGCGCCTTTTCTAACAAATTCAACAACCTCTGCTTACCTGGATGAATCATCAATTTACATGGCATCTCCTGTACCTGTTGTTTTGTAACAATGCAAAATACCTGTCTGCACCTGTTGTTTTGTAAAATACCTGATACCACCTTTTGTGATATAATGACAGAGCTTCTGGATAGTATAAGGAAGTTTACCTGAATACCGATCATGTACATAACTCTCTACCTGGATTCATTAACATTGTAGTAACAGAGATGGGGGTGAGTTAGAAACCTTACTAATACTTTTGAAAAAAAGGAGTGGGGGATAGTTTAGGACTATAGTTTATACTTGTTTGGAGGGGTAAAAGAGGGGTTTGAGCTGAAAACTTTGTTTTCCTCTACTTTTAATCGAACAGATGCTGAGCGGTTATTTGGATATCAATACGCAAAGGAAATATCTACTAACTTCAAGTCCGATGAGCGATCTCGTGAATGGGTTGTAAGGTTACCAAGTGTGATATCTGCATTAAATAATGAAATTACTCGTGCAACTTCCATGAAACCTTTTAATGCAATAACAAAAAATATATACCACATAGCGATGAATAGGGACAACGAGGTCAGCAACCAGTATTAGGTGATGTAAATGTGAGATATTTATACGAACCAGGGGAGTTGGAGGGTGGCAAAAGACGAGCTACTGACCCTATTTGGAGTGTGACCACATACAATTTCTAGCGTGGTTAGATCTACTGGAAGACCTGCCATATACAGACTAGATTCTACTGCACCTCAACGTGGATTTGTGCGTGAATAATTGCAAGTAATTCTTGCGGATACATAATTACCACCGCGTTCACTTATGTAAACTAGAACCCCGACGTCGATTACATTCAAGACAGGTCAACATCACATTTTCACGTGTGTGACCAAGATCACTATTAATTCTATCTACGGTAAATTGTCTTGGATTATTATTCAAATATTGCCATAACATTATTGTGTTACAACTTGCGCAGTGATTATTCTGTAGTTGTTTTAGTTTTATAATAAATTCAGTATCAATATCAAAGTCACGTTTATTTTATTTTTGTCACATTGTTTATAAGACGCTAATTTTTTCTTTATTACATCAGCGTCATTAGTAATCTCCGCAGCTATCAAATAATCTATGACAATTCTATGTAGTTGAGTTATTTTTCTGACGCGAGATACTGCAAGATAGACTAAGTTTGACCATTCGATTCGATCATCTACAATCCAGATATTTGTATCAGATATAGTTAATCCCTGTGACGAATGAATCGTTATAGCGTATCCTAACGTCCACAGTGATTTATCCAGACTCAATGCACTCTTAACAATATCAGCTGCTACGAAAACAATATCATTCAATACCAGATTTTGTACTCAGACACCTTCAGTGTCTCCACCTGGAATTTCAACTTCAATATTCTGTCGTAGAGTATCTGCTGGGCGATAACATAATGGTACTGGTAGATTTGAAAACTTTTCTTTATGTAACGTAAATAATTTCTTTTGCAATTCATCACGAACTATCTTTCTACTTGCGACTATCAAATCAGTGGGTCTCCATAAAGACCAAAAATCATTCATGATAGTTTCTGGAATTATCTCACGCATTATCTCACATTGTATTTTATCTTGTTGTAGTCTGATTAAACTTTGAAGTTCTTTCAGCGGTTCATCAATAGCTCTATGATCATCATGTATTTCTTTGTAATAATACACATTATTCTTTAGCCATTCATGTGGAGACTGTCCAAGAAAAGGTGGTGGTTGACCATGATCACCACACATAATCACAGCCGTGTTTTTTGTTAATAACCATTCAAGGAATGTTTTTAGTGTGTCTAACGACACCGTACATATCTCGTCCCATATAATATACTTAGGTATATATTTTTCACTCATTCGCTCAGGAGTCAACGTATCTCCGAACCATCTAAAAAAACTATGATGTGTAAATTTTTTTACACCTCGTTCTTTTATCTCTCTGGCTAGTTTATGTGTAGGTGTCAAAACAATCATATCTGAATTGTTGTTCATAATAATTTAATCGCACGAGTTGTTTTACCTGATCCTCCACACCCATTAAGATAAACGGTCTTATATCTAGCCACAGTATCGTACACAGATGATGCAGATGACTTTGATATTTGATTATTATTTCTGTAATATATTTCCTTAGTTTCAACGTCAGCAAATTCAGAATAACTGAGTATATTTTCTTGCTTTATTCTCCATGTTCCCCATTCACCATTATTAAGTAGCGGTTTTAATAAATCCTTTTTCTTGTTTATATAAAATGAATCCGTATCGACTCTAACAGCGTGACGAGGAAATTTATTTATCATAGACAGTAGATTTATAGAAACATAGGCTAGAATCGAAGATCTTAAATGAGTAAACTGAGGTGAGTCGCCCTCAATATAGCTCACAATGGTACATAGTTTTGTCCCATGTGTTTTTCTCCGTTGTATCAGTTATTATAAAATCTAACTCAGCATCGTCCATAATCAATCTTACGCAGTGCCGTTTATGACCGTATGAACTGCCTTGAGTAAACTTGCCGATTATCTTTCTACCAAGATCTTTTGCACGTTTTTCATCGTGCTCATCCTTGCATTTACGTATATTATTAGTCATTTTTTTAATGCCATCTTTGGCAAGATCAGGAAATTCTTTCCTGGCATCATTTGTCCGGTTCTGGTAACCAAACTTGCTTTTGTGCACTATATGAAATAATCGCTTCATTAACCCTCAACGATACTAAAATTCCAGCATCAATCATATATCTTAATAACACTACTGGAGTCCAACATTTTTCTGAAAAATGTCTTCCAAACCAAGCATAAGTAATCGGATGGAGATCTTTTCCGAACTCGACTGATTCTATACATGCAAATCCGGTTAAGTCAAAATCTGGTAAGGGTCCATTTATCGAAACTCTGGTCATATCATGTGCAGGGTGTCCGAATCTGTCAAAGTATTTAGAACACTCACCATATCCAAGAAAACTCCCAGGAAAACATGCAGCCATATCGACGGAGATAACATCATTACACTCGTATTTATTATTCCATAATCCACCGTGCCCATATTCTATGCAACTTTTTTGTATATCCTCAATAAATTCTGATCTTGTCGGTCTCCATACATTTTTCTCTTGAGCAAAATGAGCCGCTACTGATGGTACTGTAAAACAATTATTTAGTAGTTGTCTAACTTTGACATTGTCAGAAGTATATTTTAGTGCAAGATTTCTCATTTCTTCATAAATAGATTCTGTACGATAAATATCACCATTAGGTCGTACAAATTGATCATAATCGTGTTCCGAACTCTGAAATAACCAAACAGATACAGGGTCACTTTTACGAATATTTTTAATAAAATCAAATATATGACCATTATAAAATTTAACCATTCTGTCTCGTGGAAATACAGTTATAGCATCAGTCCATGCATGTGCATTATGATCAATAATCGTTATAGGACTGCCATTTTTGTATATTTTGGTTTGTATAATATCTCTCCTGTTAGTGTTTTTACTGTTATTGGAAATCTTAATGACTTTTCTAGCTTAGCAACATCCTTAATAGATGCACCAGAATTTTTAACAATTTCTGCCTGTTCACATATTTTTTACGTCTTAAATCTGTCAAGCCATTGCCACGCATTGCATTTGTAAAATGTTCAGTAATGCGCTCCGCAACACGGTTTATTCTTGACTCTGATAGTCTCATCGGTTTGAGATCCGCAATATTAGGTTTATCATTCAGCAAAAACAATCCATATACCACAGCAGTAACTGGATACCCTCGCTCAAAATACGGTTTATCAATACCAGTCAGTATTCTAGGTTTGGATTTGTTACTTAATAATATCGTTTTATTATTTCCAGACTGTATATGAATGGGTTCTCTCTTGTCACGAATCATCCAAATATCATCTTCTGTCTCCACAATAAATTTTATTAAAATAAAATATTTTTGATTATCAAGGTGGTTAATAATTACCTTCCCTCGTTCGTCGTTCATAACATTAATATTGGTTTTAACTCTGAAAGTTGACCACACATGAACAGCACCGTCTTCACGAAATTCCTTTTTGGCCTCACGGATACGTTTAGTTATATCTGCATTTGTTAAAGCTAGATCTTTCATCGAAACACTAAATTTATATCCTAATAGTCTGTCAAGATCAAATCTAGTAGCAGATGGTTCAATTGCTGATAATTCCTCCATTATTATAATTAAGACAAATATTCAAATTGAAATTATATATATATATATATATATATATATATATATATATATATATATATATATATATATATATATATATATATATATATATATATATATATATATATATATATATATAATGATTCAAATAGAAAATAAATGTGTTTGGTTAAAAATTGGACATATTTCTTATTGTAATAAGTCATGCGTAAACAAATACTGCGGTTACCATATGCAAAGTATCAGACATGGAAGTACCGGGCCAAAACCATGCATTCAATATGGTATTGGAGTTAGAGGAAAAACACAATGATGTGAAAATTGTGGAGGTAAAAAAATATAGGGAACTTAAAGGATATTATGACAAAAAAAAAGATACATCGACAGGTAAATCCCCAATAAAGACAGAAAATGATTATCTAACCAGATTTAAAAAATAATGATTTAAACAAATACATATTATATACAAATGGAGCAAAAAGAATTTGTGAGACATCCTATATATATATATATATATATATATATATATATATATATATATATATATATATATATATATATACGAATTACGAAGCATCCAGAGAATGGTGTTATTAGACATTGTAGACTAAAGAAACCAATCGGTAGTCTTAATAATGTTGGTTATTTTAAATTTAGTATGAACGAAAATAAAAATTATTTCTCACATAGGTTTATCTTTGATTATTTTTATTGGAAAATCAAAGATGGATTTATTATTTACCACATTGATGGAAATCCTCAACATAACGAAATTTCTAACCTGCAAGCTATTACGCCGAGTCAGAATTCCAGACGTGGAAATAAATTATCGTATAAATTATTTGGAAAGAGAGCGATTAAATCCATAAATAGAGAAACAGACCAAGAATTAACTTTTCCATCAATACGTGCAGCAGTCAAATATTTTAGCATTCATCCAAAATCGGTACAATTTGTAGCAAATAAAACATATAAATCTCCATATTCAATAAAGTATGACCAAAAGATTATATTTGAGTACATATAGTAACTGTCTATTTTACTTTATATAAAGTTCGATTCTATCAATCTTGCCAAGGGTTCTGTTTAGCTATAATCAATATCTCCTGACTGTGTCAGGGGGAACACCTTTACTATCGCTATCCTCAGTTTTACTGTCATTTATTACAGAATCAAATAGCATAATCTTTCTCAATTGCATCACACGATTGTCTATCTTTTTTTCTTTCATATTCGTGAGATAATGCGCTTTTTATCTTTTCGATTGAACACGCAAGAGGCGCAAATAGCTTTGCATGTGTGTCGTTTACCAATTGTAAAGATTCTAACAGAATTAAAGAAAGACTTTACGAATCTGTAATTGGAAGATAATGTGAATTTATTTTGAAATTTTCTTTGTTGTAAAGATTCAAGCTCAAACAATTTTTTTCAGCATCAAGACAGTGAGATAACTGAATTCCTTCACGCTTTAATTTTTCAATAGCAGAAACAATGGCTTTGATATTTTCAATGTTTATTTTATATATATATATATATATATATATATATATATATATATATATATATATATATATATATATATATAATAATAATAATAATAATAATAATAATAAAAATAAATAATAATTGACATTTAACCTAAAATATCTTCATTTTTTCTCCTACTCTATGAAAGTATGTACAAATTAATATATAACAGCTCTCCGCGTAGGTGATTTGTGAATTGGAAATTCATTCTTGACAATAATGAATTATGTACACGCAGGTAAACTTGATTTATTTGCTCAGATACAATCAGCCAGCCCGGAGGGGATTGGATACTAGATGAGTGTAATATATATCCCTGCTGAGCCTGGTTAGACTTTGAAATATCGACATGGTAGCTACTATCAATTATATCGCACATAAAATTCAGTGCGATGGTGGATGATATATGAACAATATTAGGCGAGATGTGACGACCTGTTCCATATGGATCTTTATTATATTTGAAAACTGCTGGGGGTGGAATTAATTTTTTCCAGGAATTACATATTCTTTAAAAGTGTTCATCAATAAGATCAATAACTGATTTGTTTATCTCCTCGGAGTCAAATCCAGGTATTATAAATGGTGGTAGCTGTTCTTCTGTGATTCAGTAATATTTCAGAAAAAAATGTCTTAAATAATCGCTTATGACTAACACGCTGAATTAGGTCATCTTCATTAACTGTATAAGAGCTAGAAAATCTATCTGCCGGCACGTTTATTA
This sequence comes from Potamilus streckersoni, assembly GCA_016746295.1. NCBI lineage: Eukaryota > Metazoa > Mollusca > Bivalvia > Unionida > Unionidae > Potamilus > Potamilus streckersoni. Next base: position 2,376,090 of record JAEAOA010001311.1, read on the forward strand.
TTTTCTCTCTGTCAGCAATAGCCTTATTTACGTATTCTAAGTCTGCTACAACTTGATTTAGTGATTGTATTGTTTCAATTATTTGATTTTTTAAATCATCGTTATAAGAAATATTGATGCTGGAAAGTAAATTTTTAAGATCATTAAGCACGTGTTCATGTTCAGATTTAATCGGTCTTGATAATGAGTTAATTTGCTCGACATCAAGTGTCGATATTCTTCCTAAACTCTTCTTACCCTGAATAAAACTCATAAAATAAGTATATTGCATATAATCACGATAAGCTGCTGCTCTCTATGAATGGATATTTTTTTTTCTATATTCTGGAAGTTGTATAAATTTCTTAACATCTATTATGAAGTAGAATCGCTGTGGTTCTGGTGGAACCGGATAAACAGGTGCAACTTCAGGCCAACCTAATACTGATCTAATCGAACTTTGATAAATATCTACAGCATGGTCAGGAGAATTTATTTCAATCACCGGCGATAATGTTGGTTCGTAAACAGTAATTGCTATTTTAGACTCTTTTCCGGTTAAAGACTTAATTCTGCGCTGGAATTCTTCATTAATCCGTTCTAACTGATAACGACCAGTTGGAATACTAACTACCTGCCAATCGGGAGGTCCATCAGATTTTTTTTAATTTGCGAATACTAATGAATTATTTGCTGGTAATCCACCAAATTGTTTTGATCTAATATTAGGCCAGCTATAATAAACACGTAATTGAGCTAATGCTATCTCTTTTACTGAAATTGCAGTTGTAAAGTTAACGCTAAATTCAGGATTGATCGAACTTATTGATATCATGGTAGTTTTTGAAGGAGTTGTATTAGCGACGATCTGCTGTAATAACTCATCCAAGCGATGTTCAGTTGCTGACATTATTGTTATTATTATTGTTTAATTCTCCATTTATTTTGTCAGCAGAATCACTAACAATTCTGAATGCTTCATTGTAGGTTTCAATTATCGTTACGAACTCCTCGTCAGATATTTTACCATCACTGAGATACGTGGAAATATACCCAGATAGTTTAGAGTATGCTGCTGTTGCTGTGTGCAATTTTATCATATAGTCACGCAATATATCATTCGCACATGTAGTTATTTTTTTAGCAATAATACTAAAAATACCTGCTATAGTTGTTGAAGTTAAAACAATAATTGTTATAATTGCTGGAGCTGTCATCGTTAATGTTGATAATATTAATCCGGATCCAGCAACAATAGCAGAAACTGTATACAAAACTATATCAATGACAACCATACGTCTACGATATTTTTTTACTTTTACTGTGTAATGGTCAATGGTATTTTTTAGTTTGGTCAGGCAGTCTCATGCTTGATTATATCTGTGACGTTGAACGTCGATAGATGACGTAGTTATCTGATCCATTATACTATGATGTTAAGTAATTAATTGAGCTACAAATTCCAAACACCACCAGTAAGCTTGAGGTAAATTTTTACTCAATGATTCCAGCGTAAACGTTCTTTCAGAATCTTTATCTAATAACACAGATATAGTTTTAGAAAAATCATCAGTTGATGGAGATGTAGTGGATATTTTAAAATCTGCAACACTAAGTACGGACATCCTATAAATACCAGTAATCTCCGTAGTATGTTTGATGGTTTTATTTTCTGGTGTCCACGATCCAAACCTAGATGCAACTGTATACACAATATTTCTTATCTAATTATGAGGAATTTTAATCAGGTTTGTTTTTTGAATAATATCCGGAATTCCTCCAATAATATCATTGAGTTTTGTGTTAATATCAGTAAGTTTTATATTAACATTTGGTGGATATCCAAAAAATTCGTTATTAATTTTGTTTATGTTTTTGCAAAAACTCAAAAACTTATTCACATGACCTGTAAATTCAATTTCGATTTTGTCTATTACATTAATGATTGGAATCTGTTTATCATCGACGTATTTTTTTTGTGTAGCAGCATCAAAATCAGATTCTGGTGTTCTTAAATGATTAATACCGTTATGGTTTATATTGAGAAATGCACGCATTATACCGTCATTTTTTAATACGTACTTTGATTCTTGATCGTCAACATACTTTTTGTTGTAGCATCACTATCTGAAGATGGATATCCAAGATCTGTGATTTTATTTTTGTTCATAATAACGTCTCCACTAAATATACCGACAGCTTTTCTGACATAATCGCTAACTGACTTACCGGAATCCTGTATTTTACCCTGATCAGTAAAAGTAACGATATTATCAGCAACTGCAGTAGGAATTTGTATAAGTACGTCTGGTAGTCGTATATTGCATGTCTTTAATCGTCCTTGTTTGTCCTGAAAAACAACTGCTTCATTTTGATCCACATTTGTAATATTTAATAAATCGTCGATCTCATTTCTAAGTTGATCAAGGGTTGCATATTTAGATAAATCACCTGGCTGCTGAGCTTTACCACGAGCAGATCTTCCATAAATATCAATCATTATATTTACTGATGTCTGTTTAAATGTGACAATGTGGTATATTCATGAACAACTTTATGAGGTGGTTTTGTTGATTTTGATATTGCATCAAGTACATTAAGTACTTCACGATCACATATTGGTGGATCAGTTAATGTTTGTGTAGGTAACGTTGAATACCAAACTGGAGTACTTTGCATGTTGTTAGCATAGCCTAAACATTCCTTTCATGGCGCTAATCCATATGAATCAAAATAGATAATTCCACGTGAATCAATTGCATACGCTACCCAATGCGTGCCAGGTCCAGAGTTTTTATCGAGACTTATAATACCTGTTTGGTTGTTTTGGTAATTGATTGCGCATAAAAACACCTCTAAAGGTTTTTATTTTTAATTTTTAGCAACATCGGGTAAATCAAAATTAGGCATAGACGATATCAATAGACTGTCCCTGGAAGTCTTAGACTTTTTCCGTACCACAAAGGCGGGGTCCCTGGTAATCTGAGACCTTTTTCCTTTTTTTTTTTTTTTTAGATATTCCTTTTCCGGTTGCTTTCTTTAATGCCATTCCAGCAGCTGTTCCAAAAGCGCCTAATGCAACTGCTTTTGCAACAGCTGGGGCTGCAGCGGCTATTTATGCTGGTATAGCTGCGAGAAGGGGAAATATACCACCCGTTTTGAAAATATCTTTGATAGCAGCCGCAGAAAGACTAAGTTTGACGCCTTTATTTATTTATTTTTTTTTTGCTTCATTAAAGTTTTTGAATTGACGCTCGGTTAACGATAATTTATTTGAAACGCTCATCTGATCTCGCTTAAACGATATTTTTTATTTCATATTTCATAGTTATTGTTTGATGCCGATTGTAGTCTTTTGATCTGACCAGGAGTCAGACTTACACTGATGCACGTGCTACATGATTTTGATCGAAATTTAACAAAATATCTTCGGATGGTTCTTGATATCCGTTTATTCTTAATGAAACTTCAGAAACACCGAGCTTATCAAATATCATGATACTACGCGTTTGGACATTGAATCGTGCAGTATTTTGAAGCGCAATAAATATATGTTGCGGTGCAGAAACACCCTGCTGAGAAGCTATTTGCCATGTGAATAAACCGTTAATTGTACTTTGAACACTAAATGTGGTTGTTGTTAACCATGATAACGCTGATTTACCGCCTTGACTCATAAAAGATAATAACTGATCTTCTTTAGATATCGTCGGAATCATTACTAGCATCCAGAGCGAAAATTTTGTTAGTATAACTCTACCAGCATCACCAGCAGGTCGCCATATTGCATCATCGTCGGTTGCTTTTCGTACCAACACAACTGTATGTTTGGCTCCAAAAATCACTTTTCTGACATTTCTACAAAATCAAAAGATATGTGATAGTGGAATCACACATGAAAATCTTCTACTTCCACCCTGCAACATCGATCTACGTGATGTGAATCCCAAGTTGAAATTTGCATTCATCGATAATACTGCAGGGGTAGTGTTGTCCCCGGCGGCATTTCTCACATTACCAATAGTTACGTTTTTATTTTCTGGAAAATCAGTTGTATCTTGTGCAAACATCATCAACGAACCAGCTGATCTTGAATAATCGTCACTATATCTTGCAAGACCAGTATTGTTGTAGCAACGTCGACATCTTTTTGAATTGATTCAATATTTTTTTCCGTCAATCATATACGTAACGCTATCAAACAATGCCATAATACCATTATTAACAAAACCAACACTAATTTCGGCTGCATATTCGTATACGTTTAAACATATTTATTATAATTATTATCTAAAACGAAGATCACTTCGGGAAGTGAGACCACTTCCTGCTATCAGACTAGCGGTTATATTTTTTCCTTCTCAGACATCGGGACATCAGCCAACTCTGCTAGTTTTTTTATTAGCGGCTTGATTTATTATTTTACTTACACTTGCAGGCATCACTTCAGTACTGGGCAATTTCACCGGCTGAGATCGGACAGGTTGTGGTCTGCGTATTAATCGTGCTAGTCTATCTTTGATTGCTGAGAATGCTTTACTGGCAAAGTTACCAGCAGTGTCTATACCTTTTTCACGAACAACATCAATAGCTTTCATACCCAGCTGCTTTGCAATTGGTATTGCTTTTGGGGCTATTCTTCTAAATAGACCCTGAACAACATCACCTAACCCATATCCGTAGGTTGCTCTGTAAATCGGTATTCGAGAGTTAATTGCCCTGACCATGGTAGGTCCACGTTGAGCACCATGCACAATCATTTTATTATTAATTAACTTTATCACTAATTGTATCTAATCAATGTGACTTAGTCACTATAGTAGTAATCGGCAATTTCATTAATAAGTGATCGATACACATCAATATCCATAATACCGCCACTAAATAATCGTTTACAAATATCTGCTGCTTCATTAATGATTTCTGGGGAATTATTACAGCTCGTTTTCCTCCGATGAGAATTTCTAGTCGTTCAACATGAGTAAGAACATTATTAGGACACTGAGTAATAAGACCACTTCCTAAACCACTTCCGAAAGAGGTATCCGACGGCCCTTCCTCACTTTTTATTTGGGCTGGTTGTGATTTTGGAGATTGTGACAATAATTTTTGTTATTTTGTATGATGTAATATTTGTTGTATCGATGGCGGTGATAATTGTCGTTGTTGTTCTAGTTGTTTTAACGTTTGTTGTTGCTCTGGCGGTTTTTGTATAAAGGTAATATAACTATCTATTGCATTAATATACTGTATATAATTAGGATCACTATTTTTGGCCTGATTAACGTTATAGCGTATACGAAATATCCATTTGTACCAATTATCACGACTTACAATTTTATCAGCATATTTAGGACTTAAAAACTTTTTTCTATCACTGAAACTTTTCACAGCAATCGCAGCTAAATCTTCTACATTTTTAGCGCTTTTAATATCAGCAATAGCATCTACGCCAAATTTATAACTTATGTTACATTGTTCAGATAGACGTTCCCCTATATCACCTATTTCAGCACGAGCTTGGTCTAAATCTTCAGGCATTTCTGGGACTGGTATTGTAGCAACTATTTCGGCTGGAAGTTTTTTTTTTGTTCTCTTGGTTCTTTCTGCTATTTTCCCTAACACAGCTTGAATATCTTTAGTGGTATCTGTTATCGGTTTAAATAATTGTTTTGTATCCTCTGCAAATTCAACTTGAAATTCCTGACGCGATTGTAGTTGTTGTTTGACAGCATCACGGACAGGTACATATTTTTTAATTGCCTTTAGTCGCTCTTGAGCTAATTTAAACGATAAGGGTTCTCCAATATTCATTATTAAATAATATTTATAATAGATGTTTAATTGAATTGAGTGCTGGTTCACAAGTAAACAAAATCGCTAAAAATGCTTTTCTATTCTCTGACAAATCAAAGATAAAATAAATATTTTATTAATTATCATGTCTATCTGCAAATTTATTATAAAATTATATCAAAACACAGATAAAAACACCATTTATATTGATTGGTATTAGAGTATATAATAAAGCGAAATAACTATGCTCTGAATCTATGTTGAGCAATAGATAATTATTTCCCTTTGCGCATGAAGTCTAGGTTTGATACGGATAAAATAAATCTTTTTTCTGACAATTATTACATAATTATCTGTTACCTTGCGTGTCGGACTGCGATCAGGGATTCAATTTAAAAATGCCTCACCAGATAATGCAGTCACTCGGTCACCTGATATATTCGGCCCACAACCCGGTACGGACGCTCGCTACCAGCTAGCCTAGAGCCTCGCTCGTCGCAAGCTAGCTACACTACACCTCCCGCACGAAAGGCACCCCGTGCCCGCATCGGTCTACGTACTACATTCAAGCCACACACGCCGGACCTAGCCGCCTAGGTCCACCTGCCTGCCTGCCTGCCTGCCAGCCCCAGATCGTCCGCTGCCGAGGGGTACCCTGTAACAGCGAGCGCTTAGGTCAGCCTAGTCAACAGCCCCAGTATTGTCCGTATAGCGACCTATGAGACAGGGTGCTTTACTCGGTTCGCAAGGTCGTAATACACATTCTCTATAAATGCTACACCAATTTTGTTCACATTCACCGAAGCACCCTAAATTTACATTTTTTGTCTATATAATAGTGCCGGAAACTATATGTGGGTAGTTGGTTAGAAATGTTCATATCCTCCCCTTCATTTCAAACCATACGAGGAGTCGATCGTCCCGAAGCGACCACGGGTTTTGTCACTACGAGCTCGGGGAAGAATCAGCTCTGATGGTATCATTCACACCAAGCCCACAGCAAATGCATTGCGTCCCATATAATAGTGCTGGAAACTGTATGTAGGTAGTTGGTTAGAAATGCCCGAGAAAGAAACAGTCCCGCTAGGCGAGAGCCCGGGAAGAAATTTCCGGTCTTGTGGGAAGAAAGTTACGGGCTAAGGGAGAGTTTCTAACCAACTACCCACATATAGTTTCCGGCACTATTATGGGGGGGGGGGAAACATTTGCAGTGGGTTGGGTCTGAACCATATTGTCATAGCTGATTCCCCGAGCCCGTGTAACGACCCAACCCGTGATTAAAAAGAGGAGAATGTAAACATAATAGAACTGAGTTGTCTGAATAAAATCTTTGGTGAACCCTTTCATCAATATGGACCAAAAACAAACAGTCTGGGTAGTAAGCCTATAAACACTATGGACCGAAAAAAAAAACGGCCTGGGAGCAGTAAGCCTGTAAACACTATGGACCGAAAAAAACGGCCTGGGGCTTTAAATCCGTAACACTATGGACCGAAAAAAAAACAGTCTGGGTAGTAAGCCTGTAAATACTATGGACCGAAAAAAACGGCATGGGACATTAAATCAGTATCACTATGGACCGAAAAAAAAAACCAGTCTGGGTAGTAAATCCGTAACACTATGAACCGAAACTGAGAGAAGACGTATAGAGAGACAATGGAATGCACTTGTGGGTGATAGTGATGACGATGAGGAATTTGAAGGTAGTAATTGTACGCTCCACGTGATTTTGTTTGGATTATTGGTGTGGTCCCTCTCAGAATTAACATCGTCTTAGGGACCCCCTAGTTTTAAAATTCAATGCATTTTATGTGTATTTGTATTTTAACCAAGTGTGTGTGCTTTGTGTTTTATTTTTCAAATTTTGATTTTAAAATTTTGGATTAGGGTATATACACCACTCAAATTTGATACATTTCGATGTTTCTGGTTATTTATTTTATTGATAATATTTTCGTAGTAATGATTAACATAGTATATTTTTATTAAGATAGACTAGAGGTTTTTGTTTTAACTCATCTAAATGCATTAGCATAAGCTGCTCAATTAATTTCAAATCCATTAAGTTTATGGCGCACGTGCACAACCTGTGCTCTCAACAGTGAGCACCATGTGCACGTGCTGCACCATTTCCTCATATTCAAATTCATAAGTATGTCTTTTCGAAACTAATTTATACATATGTTTACATTATTTATTGGTTCAAAATTAATATTTTAAAGATTAATATTCGTGTGTATAAAAGTTACAAATAGATTATAAGCTACCCAGTTTTAGAAAGTTCTAAATATCAATCTTATTCTATTTTTAAAAATCTATTACCTTATGTTCTGTCCCAATTTCAGTAAGTTTTAAATTTCTATCTATTTCTATTTCTAAATAACTATACCATTTTAAATAAGTTCTAAATATTAACATAAATAAAGCTATAGCAAGGATAGTTCAAAGTAAGGTAAGCAGTCGGTAATTTCTAGAACTGTGCGTCTGTTAAGTCAATGTATTCTTTAATATCTTTCTAAATGTTCCTGTATCTGCAGCAAGTTCATAATATCTTTATTTTATTTTACAAATTCAATTTTTTCCTTTCCAATTCCAGTACTTCAAAATATTTATGTTTTAGTCTGTGTCATTCCATTTTCTTTGTGAAGCATTATAATATTAATTCATTACCATATTCGGTTCCATTTTATCCATAGTTCATGTACAAATCAATTTTCTTACATGTAGACATTTCTAGAATGGCTCGTCCTTTCTTCCCATCTCGTGACCTCCCTCACATCCTAAGATCCCAAAAGGCCACTTCACAGGAAAGGAGTATCGAAACCACAAATTCCATTTTGACTCTCGATCAATCAACATCCTCCGTAAAAATGTTTTGTTTGGACGAAAAGGCAGAGGCGATAGCAGCAGAGAGGGGTGATGCACACAGACCCATGACATGCCTATGTACATGGAGATTTTGATTTTGTACACAAATAGGTATTTGTATTATTGTACACAGTTAAAAACTTAAAGGATTATTTATGGCGAGTGTATGTGTGTGTGGGAAAAATATAACCTTGTTATTATATTACGATACGTGTCTTAAGTTTATAGTGGGATTCAACAAACAAAGATTCAGTAAATCACAGACAGACAGATAGGTTTAGCAGACGAAAACACACCTGGACAGGGGAAATAATCGTTTAATTTACTCTGTAGAGTTACCTTGCTTTATTTACATGAGCAGCAGGGAGGGTGAACGACAACAATTGGGTTGCTTTGTAGTAAACAAAACCGCATAAAAATCGTGAAATATATAGTCAATAATAGAGTAACAAAACTGAGCTAACCTCATGCGGTTTTTAACCGTACGGAAATATAATAGAGACTTTGGTTTAGCGTTATTGACTTTTTTCAGCCAGTTGTAAGGACCTTTATTTTTCGTTAAAGATACGGGCAAAATTCCCTCCCTGCTGCTAAAAGCTTTTTTTTTTTCAAATTAATTTTGTGCACAGACTGAAGTTCTGTTTCTGGCATTTCTTCTAGAGTTTACTAGTTGCAAATACCCCCTCCTCCTTTCCTGAAGCAACCCAGATTCAGACATAATCCCATGATCGAGGTGATGAACAAAGTGATTTTGCAGCATTCCAGCAAGAATTATGCAGGCGATTAACAGCAATGGGATGCCCCAATGTTTGTCACCGTATTGCATCTTTCCTGTCTGCCTGTACACATGGACAATGGATACATTTTTAAAGCGTTCAGTCAGTTTCTGTGCCACATGCCAGATTCCGTCCTTGTAAACTTCTACTTGTATAGCATCTGCTCCAGTTGCTTTGCCATTTGACAGCAGATCAGTTACTTTCTCAGTTTCAGTCAACGTTAGAGGATCAACGCATCCAATGACATGACAAAGTACCCAGCATAGAGGTTCATGAATAGCACGTTCTTCATCCTCAACGAGTGGAGCCTTCGCTGGCTCGGCCACGTCAAGAGAATGGATTCAGGCCGCTTTCCCAAGTACCTGCTATACAGAAGTAGAAGGTGCACGATTGACTCAACGTCCACGTCTGCGTTACAGAGATGTCTACAAGAAGGACATGAAGACAGCCAGCATCAACGTCAACTACTGGAAAGGAGCTGTGCTGACGACCCCTCCGCCTGATGCCTTGCTGTCAGACAGGGTGTTCAGAAAGCCGAGGAAGCGAGAAACACAGCCCTCGCCACAAGGAGAGCCAGGGGAAGGAACAACAACAGCTTCAACAAGTAGCAACATTCACCTGCAGAAAGTGCAACAGAGACTGTCACTCTAGGGTCGGACTTTTCAGCCACTCACGAAGGTGCATATAGGACACCTAACTGAAAGCTACAACGGAAGACGGATGGATGCCGACGATATTTCAGTCATTCTTTTGAATTACTAAAGTGCTCATTGACTGGATTAAGATACTATTTCTGGATTTTATGCTTTGATTCGAAAATATTCTAGACTGCAACAGTCATACATCAGCTCATTTTCACAAATGGTATATAAGAACATTCAAGGCTAGGTATATCAGCACACTAAAGACTTTCATAATTAATATGGAACGGTCTATACTTTGGGAGTTGTTAAAGGGAAGTTAGGATGTTTTGTAATTTTTTTCACAATTATGTACGATCCGCAATAAAGTTTCACATTGTAACTTAGCAAAATACATTATTTGTTGAAATATACTCAAACGTTTTGGTTTCTCTTCTTTCTGCTGCATTGTTTTAAGACATTTGTGTCGTAACAGATATAGAAGACTCGTTTGGGATCTGAATTTCTTTACAAGATTTCAGAGTTTTAAAAAAAATATATATATTTAAAAGTTAAATTGATTTTGCTTTGTCCTTGGAAAGATTTTAATTTTACGTATTTAAGAAAACTTGTGTGAAATTTGCAAGTGTTCACAATTTCATCTAAAGTGGAGAATTTTGATTTAATTCCTACATAGGAATGGTCAGTCTTTGAAAGGGACAAGTTGCTTGAGCTTGCCAGGCAGAATGATCTTTGCAAAGTAAAAGAATTTTTAACACAACAGGAGATACGGAATATTTTGATTCAACATTTTATCATAAAGCGTTGGGTTTGATTTTTTTTAAGTCTGTCTGTATTTGATAAGAAATCAAACGAATTACATATTATAAGCAGTTGGAAATGAAATTAACAATATTTAAGTATTAGATAGAAATCATGGAAATGAAAAATTCTAAAAGAGAAAAAAGAGAGGCAAATGCAGAGAGAGAGAGAGAGAGAGAGAGAGAGAGAGAGAGAGAGAGAGAGAGAGAGAGAGAGAGAGAGAGAGAGAGAGAGAGAGAGAGAGAGAGAATAGTTGAATAGTTTATGAATTACATCCAAAGTGATATCAGGACTTATCTTGATTATCAAGATGGGGTTGAATATACTGCTAGCATAGCTGATGATTATTCCTTGACTCAAAGTTCCATATTTCAATAAGTTTTCCTCTACCGGTTTATTTTTTTTGTGAGGGGAAGGGGAATTTGTTAAAACAATCATCTCAGTCTCAAACGATTACATCCTAATCTCTATGGCACAACGTCTTGTAATCAAACATCTGGTAAGACTGGTCAGAAATCCTAAGTGTTTCGCACATGCACTTATCTAAAAATGAGAGGGCATAATTGAAAATTAGGCAACAGAATAAAAACATACCTATTCCAAAATGCTCTTTATTTAAAGAAGTCAAGGTCATGGTATTGTATTGAAAGAATTACTTTAGTAGGGTCAAACAAATCATATTCTTATTCTATTTTGGAGAATTATGAACCATTTATGTCGAAAAAGTTTTATATCACTTATTGGTGATATTGCTTAGCCTATCACTATTAAAATAATAAGGGACATATGTCCTTCTCGAATTCGTTTGTTACAAGGTTTTGCCTTTGTCTGAGAAGACTTCTACTGAAGTGTTCATATTTAGAAAGTGGAGTTCAGGTGTAATAATGTTCTTCTTCCGTATCTCAATTTGGCATCATACGGCCGGAACATTGGCATCATACGGCCGGAACATTGGCATCATACGGCCGGAACATTGGCATCATACGGCCGGAACATTGGCATCATACGACTGGAACATTGGCATCATACGACTGGAACATTGGCATCATACGACTGGAACATTGGCATCATACGACTGGAACATTGACATCATACGACTGGAACATTGACATCATACGGCTGGAACATTGGCTTCTTTACCTATATTACGTATTCATTTATTTCTTGAAAAAGACCTAGCTGGAAATAAGGTCGTCTTTAATCCACTATTAACTGACAAATTCTGTTTGGATCAAATAGTTGATCCTTTTTGAGAATGAAATCCTCAACTTGAATACTGTCTTGTGCAGTTATCATATCTATGGAAAAAAGTGTTTAGATATTGATCAGGAAATTATGCCTTTAATTGACACAGTTATTGGTCCGTCTTTTGATGGGGTCACTTTTGCTCCTAACATTGATCGAGCAAGTACACAGTTATCCTCATTTTTTATTCTGTCTGTATTATGAAATTCCCACACTGCACTTTTGACTTTTTGGTGAGAATAATTTCCAAATATATTTCTTGAAAAAAATACATTTCTGACAACTAAAATTCAGATCTACACGACTGTCGGAGTTAATCGATTTTTGGAGACAAGAAAAGGACATTTCGATCTGACCGACCACGTATTTCCAACGGAAAATATCAGACGAAGCTGCCGTTTACCGGTATATTTTAATATCTTTTAATTCTCTGAAGCTAAGGTAACAGGTATTATTGCATGCGTTGTGTTTATCTACATTTCGGGTATCTGATTCAAATATAAATTATTTTAGAAGAATTGATATACCGACGAACACTGCTCTTGAGTCTTGATTACTGTTCATTTAGTGTATTACGAACAGAACATAAATATGAGGCAAAGCGAAATTTATAATTTATTATTTATAACTGGAAAAATATCCCTTGGTCTTGACATCCCAACGCAAATTAAACTTTGACCGAATAATGGCAATGTGCCTCTCGTTTTACATTCTCTTGCGATCTCGTACGAAACATGTATCAAGAAAAAATATAGTGTTTGAATTAAATTGGAAAAATTGTGCGGCTTACGGAGATTTTATGGATGAAGGCAAGACCGTGACAAAATCACGGTACAGAAAATAGTATTGCTGCTTGTATTGCCAGAATATCAAACCGCAATGTACCGGTATATTGTTTGCATCCCTAATATGGGCAGGTGCGTGGTACTGGCATATTGCATCGTATTCTACTGACGATCTACACATTGTGCGTCAGAGGAGGACCCAGAATTACTTTTTGGGGGCATAATCAATAACATGGCATAATTTTAACCAGTTACCTGTAACGAAATGATTAGTCCAGTAAATGTTTTGTTTTGTGCTCACATTTTAAAATTAATTTTGTTTATTGGAGGGTTGGAGTAAACACAACGCAATTCTCAATTTCTCGTCCACTTTCTCTGGCTTGTATTCGTACCACATGCTTATGAATTTGTCAGTGTAAACTGTACCTGAAGCTCGTTGGTTGGTCAATATGTGTACTCCGACTGAAATGGCTGCACAAGTTAATATACCAACATAGTAAGGAACAGTACAACAAAACATCAAGAATTTTTATTACGTAAAGTCCTCTCAAGCCACACACAGGTGGCACGTGGGTGCTTTATTTCGAATATAATACAGGTAATATTGGTTTACAAATATAACAAAGTTGACATAAAGATGCAATGAAAAAAATATGTAAACAGAATTGCTGATAAAGAATTAAATACATGTACAATCAAATGGTACCTTTAGCCCTACATAGCTATATATTCCTGAAAAAAGTAAGTCTTATATCTCTGTACTGGAAATAGTTTTGACGTGCCACTGCCAAGCAAACCTCTGTACTGGAAATAGTTTTGAATGGACCACGAAGGCATTAAAATTTGTTGTGTATTGTCGCAATGTTCGTTGACCACGTGACAACATTAGAGGCCGGTCTGGTTTAAAGTAATTTCGATATGTGGTTTTAAATCGCAGTTTGACTCAAACGTTTATAATGTGTACTGTTACGTATATGTGATTAAATTGCTCGTAAGATTGAAATTCTTTTTATTTCATTTTTGTTTCACTGTATTTAATTGCAACGAATATTTTTCTAGGATTCGGGATTCGATTTTTAGTAGTAAGATATATTTGTACCACAAGGTAGTTTATTCAAGACGAAGATGTAATACATTAGAATTATCACTGAGTTCATCTTACCCTAGTAAAAGTGTCAACATTTATATATAATTCAGTCACCCAGGAAATCAAAGGCAGCTGTATACTTCCGGCGGTTGTCTTATCTGCTGCTTCAACACGAAGCTCCGTTTCTCCGAATGAGATCCACTACTCTCTCCTTTTCTCCAGTTAGATCAGGCATCTGAACAGCAAGCCCACCAATTTTCTCACACCCTGGATCTGTAACATATAGAGGGTTTCCTAAAGTAGATCTGTAGACAGAAAGACGCACGGATGTTTGGCCAAAGTGTGCTGGGTGGAAGCTTTTCGTCACTGTGGTCTGGTTAATCTGTATCACTTCATTGATTTCAATAAATTTGATAAATGTATCGCTGCATTTCTTTTTTCCGTCAATTATTTTCATTTTCATCGGGTTATGATACTTTTCTATAAAATTTGTCATAGATTCTATGCCATATGTG